>CM047580.1:38567286-38590059 GCA_026184515.1 Peronosclerospora sorghi | reverse complement strand
TTCTATTCTATTCTATTCTATTCTATTCTATTCTATTCTATTCTATTATATAATATAATATAATATAATATAATATTATATTATATTATATTATACTATATTATATTATAGGAAAACTGTAATGCGCCCCCCCATTTTGGCTAATGCGCCCTCCCAAATGAGAATTTTGAATATTTTTTCACCAAAAATTGGAAAGCGATATTTGCCCCCCAATTTTGGCTGTTTGCCCCCCCAACTTATTTCCATGGATCAGCCAATTAAGAAAAATGCATAATAAAAGGTTCTGCCAGATTCAAATTGCCACGACGCTGAAGAAGTGCCAAAGACTGTACAACCCGTTCAAGGCCGAGGTATGAATACTACGCACTCCTCGGCAATTGCATTACACGTAAACTGCTTGCTTGTTGCAATGGACTGGTCCAGGTCGCTCGCAGTTCACGCAGTGGTGGAGTCAAGTTCAAAATCGAACACTGTAGTGTCGAGAACCTGACCACCATCGTGCCCAGCCTTCCAACTGACGGGGGGGGGGTACCCCGCGAACCTTCGCCTACGATCCGATCTGATCGTCCGCTGCTAGCAGAAGACCGATCATCAGCATAGGACGCCTGCTCCGATTTTGCGTCTCCATCTCACCTTGTGTACCCGATGGAATGGGCTGGTTACACACTTGGTGGATCTTCGCTGTGAATTGATTTGGGTCTTAAAATGTGAGACCGTTCTGGGTAGTGTACCCTGGGTAGAACTCTTCACCCTGGGTACGGGTAGACCAGTTATACTTGAAATGAGTATACTCCAGAGGGAAGATCTCTGATCCGATCGTAAAGCCCGACCAATATGGGAGATAAACTCCAGTAATCCAATAGGGTCCAATAGTCCAATAGGGAGATCCAAATGAGAACGTGACACACTCCACGAACGATATCTCCACGAAATAATCCAATAATTATGTCAAACGGGCTTCTGTTGAGAAGAGTCGGCTGTATGACGAGGCCTTTGAGGCACGTTCTCGTGACGTTGTCACGGTCCGTCTAGCGACGGGTGTACAGGTTTCTGTACCCAAGGTCTCGATTGACCTTAAGCTGAAGTTTGCAGTCTTTGACAGCTTAGAAAGTTGCCTAGTCCTGGATTTGGACTCGAGGTATGACTTCATTCTGGGCATGAAGTGGCTGGAACGCCACGAGCCATGGATAGACTGGAAGTCCAAAGTCCATTGGATCAACGCACCCTCGATCGGGTGAAGCATTGGCGTGTCATGAACCCACCTTTGCTCTATCGCAAAAGCGATTTTGGCGTGAGATGCCAGAGATTAGGATGTTTTTTTGAAATGATCAGTCCCAATGAGGTCAAATGAGGTAATTATGTCAAGGAAGTGTTCCTTGACGAGGGGTATTCGGCGGTTAATCCCCACGCCGATATAGGCGAGGCTGGTGAGTCGCCAGTGGTAGAGGTGGATTCCTTTGAGGTTAAGCGCGAGGCGCTTCCTAGAGAAGAGACAAGAGGTTTGTCTCTTCTGCAGGTCGGGGTTCTCGACCACGCCATGTTAGGAGAGAATGTTGCAACTCCAGTGGTAGGGGTAGAGACCCCTGTGATTAAGCGCGAGGCGCTTCCAAGCGAAGATACGTAGTTCGTCTCTTTCGCACGTCGGAATTGATTCCGACCACGCCTTATTAGGTGATACCGGTGAGTCACCGGTGGTAGAGGTAACGACCTCTGTGGATAAGCGCATGCGCTTCCAATAGATGGGACTATAGACTCCCCACATCTGGGTCACGGGAAGAGTCCCGAGACCAGTATCCAGCAGTCCTATCGGATGCTGAATAGCGTTACAGGTGTTGTCACGGAAGGCGTAAGCCTGGAACGGTTGCCTGGGATAGGCGAACTGTTGTCGTTGGAGGAGATGTCCTTCAACGAGTTTGATACTGCTGTAAAAGCAGGTGAACTCGACTAGATCGTCTTTTTGCGTCCGGAAGAGGAGTTAAACTTCTCATCCACGATGGACGAGTCCGTTTTGGTGAAAACAAACAGGCATTGAATGCCCGAAGCGGTATCAAGATGCTTGCGGATCCCGAGGACCCTTACCATTCCTTATTAAAGGAATTTGGAGATGTCATTAGTGACAACCCACCGATGGGGTTACCACCAGATCGGGGAGTCCGACATGAAATTGATTTGGTTCCTGGAACCAAATACTGCGTCACTAGGCAGTGGCCTCTCCCCAAGGAGCAATGCGACGTCATCGACGCATTCTTCAAGGGGAAATAAGAGTCAGGGATGGTACGGGAGAGCAAGTCTCCCCACTCATCTTCCACTTCTTGTGTTCGTAAACCGAACGGAAAGTGGCGCATTGTGCATGCGTACAATAAGATGAATGCATCTACTGTACCCATGCAGACTCCGAATCCTCGGAAGGATGTCCTCCAGAACAATATGGCGGGCTGTACTGTGTACAGTGCCTTAGATCTGGTGGACGGGTATTATCAGGTGCTCATGCAAGCATCAGATATTCCGCTTACAGCGGTCAGAACGCCTATCGGCATGCTGTGGGAGTGGCTTGTTATGCCACAAGGGCTCTCAAATCCACCAGCGACATTCAATCGCTTGGTGACTCAACTCTTCCGCCCTCATAGGAAGTACGCTCAGACGTACTTCGACGATATATTCGTTCATAGTCGTGCGGAAGACGACTCGTCTGATGTTCAGACGCATCTGATACACCTTCGAGCGGTGCTCGAATGTATGCGAGAGCATAAGTTGTATGAAAACGCATCCAAATGTATCTTTGGTGCTGAGGAAATACCTTTCCTCGGATGCTTCATCGGTAAGGATGGATTGCGGGAGGATCCCGCGAAGGTAAAAGCCATTGTGGAGTGGCCTTCGCCTGTAAATATTAGAGATTTACGGAAGTGGCTTGTATTAGCCAACTATCTCCACAAGTACAGCGAGAACTACGCTGAAATGGCGAAGCCATTGACCGACCTTCTTAAGAAGGATGTTGATTGGTGTTGGAAAACTGAACACCAAAACGCTTTTGAAGCGGTTTAGGGAAGCTTGTTAAAAGCTCCTGTTCTTGCTCTCCCAGATTCTGGGAAACCATTTAGTGTCGTCTGCGACGCCTCCGATTTCGCAATCGGATGTGCTTTGTTACAAGCAGACGATGCAGGAAGGGAACGCGTGATTGCGTTCGAGTCGAGGCAGCTTAAAGCTGCGGAACGGAATTATCCCGTTCACGACAAGGAGATACTTGCAATGAAGTATGCTCTTGTCAAATTTAGGGTTCACCTACTCGGCTCAAAGCCGTTCGTGGTTTATACTGACCACGCGTCCTTACGGACAGCGACTAAGTCGCCTCATCTCTCGAAACGGATGGCCCGTTGGCTCTCCTTCGTTGCGGAGTACAACTTTGAGGTTCAGTATAAAACTGGCAAGCAGAACGTGCTTGCAGACGCGTTGTCGCGTCGTACCGATTATGAGCTCGCTCACGCGACATTCATCACCTCGTCTGTGGTGGATCTCATACGCCAGGCGTATGAGAAAGACCCACAGTGTACGGCGCTTATCAGCGCGTTGGGTGGAAAGGGACTTGGCTCGTCTGAGCCAACCCTGTCAAGTCGAGCTAAAGCTCGTTTACACCGTTACAGGTACTGTGAAGGTTTGCTATATTATAGCACGAGCGCGGAGGACACTCCGCGGGTCGTAGTTCCTCATGATGAGGAACTGAAGTATAGAATCCTCGTTGAGGCACATGACGCCCCTATCGGGGGTCATTTAGGTCGGGATAAGCCCTACAGCGCTTTAAGCGCTTTGTATTGGTGGCCCAACATATATAAGTGGGTAGGTGCGTATATACGCACCTGTGATGTGTCAGAGGGTTAAACCCTCTGCAAGTTCAGATGCGCCTTTGGCGAGCTTATCGGTTCCAACGGAGTGTTGGAAATCCATTAGTATGGATTTTATCTTCGGTTTTCCGAAGGATAAGGCCGGCAACACCGCCATATTGGTCTTTGTAGACCGTTTGAGCAGGATGGCTCACCTGGCGGCAATGCTAGAGTCCATTGATGGACAAGGAACAGCAACAGTGTTCCTAGACCGTTTCTTTCGACAGAACGGTCTACCCGATTCCCTGATATCGGATCGAGATACCCGTTTTACGGGGCAGTTCTGGGGCGGGGTGCTGTTTAAGGTGCTGGGCGCCAATCTCCTCATGTCCACTGCGGATCATCCGCAGACGGACGGACAGACGGAACGCGTTAACCGCGTTGTTGAGGATACTCTCCGGAGCTTATGTCCGGATGTTCCAAAGAGCATCCAATTGGATTTAGATGCTTCCAATGGCCGAATTTGCCATAAACAATTCAGTGCATGCATCTACGGGGTTTACCCCGTTTAATGTGAACGGATTAGTAAATTCGCGGGTTACGTTGACGCCACGTGTGTGTGGACCAGGGCTTGAGTGGGGGAGGATTCCCCGATGTCATCCCTGTATCTGTGCGAAAGCACGTCGATAAGTTTTTATCGACGCGCCTTAGTGTCTTACGACACGTTTCTGATGCCATGGCGGAAATCCAAGACAAGCAAAAGGTGGTTAGCCGTAAGGTACGGCAGGGCGGGGTGGAGCGTCTGATGACGCGACGCCATCATCGGGGTTAAACGCAGCTTTGGTGAAGTGGAAGGGTTATCCACATTCACAGAGTTCGTGCGAGTTGGAGACTCTCCTGCGGCAGGATTGCCGTGACGTCGTTGACGATTTCGAGCGGGAGAATCCCGCTGAGAGTCAACGACCAAAGGGCCGAAGAAGCCCTTCACTACCAGTGGATGGGAGTTTGCCGGAGGCAGATACATATTCTGCATTGCTCTCCGGAACCACATCGAGAGCATGGCGCGTGTAGTAAGAGGCAGGTAATTGCCCTTGCGCTTTGGGCCAAGCGTAACGCCCTCTCTACCTGAACGTCGGGTTCGTAAAAGCTATTGTAGAGCGCATTAAAGTTGGGGAGGCGCTTCTTCCCTTCCGCCCAAGCGCGGAAAGCCCGTTCGGCGTCCTCGACGCTTTCGTCCCGTAAGAGAACAAAGTGAACCTCGTGGAGGATATCCACGAGGGCACCGCCTGCCTGTTTCCCGAGGCGCGTCCGGTAGGACTTGGCAGTAAACTGCTTAGGCGTTAGCAGTTTGGCCCGGATTTGTTTCCGGCGCGCAACTTCACGCGGCAGTATAGCCGCTGGACCAGGGGTATAGGAGGCTAAACCCCTCTTGACCTCGTTATTAGCCTTCTTTTGAGGGTCACGAGGTCCCTTCCGTGCCGGTACGGCATGTCGGGCTTTATGAACCATGTCCGGATCATTGGTGATGGTCGCCTTCGGCGACCCGGATGCATCACCCGTAGTTGGTAAAAGTGGCGCTCGGGTTAGCGCGTTTTCCCCACGTGTGGGGAATGGATTGGATGACCGACACCGCCGTTCGGCGCTGTCGGAGTGGTCAGTCGTTGGGGAGATATCCCCAAGGGCATCCACCTCAGAGTTATCGGAATAGTTTCCATCCTCAGCACCACTAATGGTGCTCATGGTTAGCCAGAGGTTCTGGCAGTTGGAGTTCTCCAACTAACATTGATTTATTGCGTAAGCAATAGTCTTTATGGGGGAGGATGTAACAGGGTTACATTCGAGTCACATTTAGTAGGTGGTGTACGTGAGTACAGTACGATTGGGGTCAGTATTGACCGGTTCGAAAGGTTTTGAACCATTGGTTATTTTAACCAATCAGGACAGGAGCCCTAGGTGGTGGCGTGGCAGCCTGCCACGTGTTGGTACACAGGTAGTGTACACTACATTTTATCTAGGTACGAATTTGGTAAGTTCTACTTAGTATTACATATAGTTTACATTAGTTTAAATTAATTTAGGCTAATTATATATTAAATATACATTCAGTTTACATTTCACTCAACCGACTACAGACGCACGACCTCGACCGGTCGCGCGTGTAGTGAGTGCAGTAGCGTAAAGGGAGCCTATAGATCTATTCTTTTTTATGGGTATGGGAAGAATGTCGGTACAAACCGCGCAAGCTACTTTCTGCGTTTATGCGGTAAGATCCCAAAATATACAAATAAGTTGCAAGATCGCTAGACAACCATTTATACCAGTAAAATTTTCCATAGCTTTTGTCATTTCCTCGATAACCAAATCTATTTTTGGATACGATAATATTTGTTGGACTAAGTAAGGGAGCCTTGCCGTTAAGGCAGTAGCGAAGGCTACTAGTAAACCAAACCGGGAATCTTGGCCCCGAGTAGGAGAGCTCTCTCCTACTAAGCCCTTTCTAAGGCGTATCGGCTAAGTAGCGGCAAACGCCTCTTAAAGGAAAGTATCCTTCTGTGCGCTAGCCACACCGTGCGTATTCACACCGGCTACAGATTCCCTCGTGGACATCATGGATGCGATGGATGTCTCGATCACAGCGCTCGCGAATCTCACGTCGCAATTGCGCGACCTCCTCCAATTCTCGATACGGAGGGTACTCCACATTACCATGTGGAGCGTCTGATGGCGCGACGCCATCATCGGGGTCAAACCCAATATCCGGTGAAGTGAAAGGGTATCCACATTTACAGAGTTCGTGCGAGTCCGAGGCTCCCCTGTGTGGAGAAGCGTGCCCAAAATTTGGCACACTTCTGGTCAAGTTTTGTCAAGGCATTTGGTCTAATTTCGGATTGGTTTAAACAAGGGGGGCTTTTCAGCCTATCTGACTCAAGAAGTGTCAAGAACGCAAGTTTTGGTGAGTCACCCGACTTTGGGTATGTTACATATTTTTGTGGTGGTACATTTAGGGACTATAGGGTAGTAGTATTTTAGTTGTGGTTTTACCTTTTAGGACAGAGGTTATACCTTTAAGTAAGGAAATCTTTTAGCTTTCGGATAAGTGGCTGAAACCTCTTCTGGTCTTGGTTCACACCACAGCTAGGGGTCGCCGTTCTTCCCTTTTCGTACACTAGTCTCCTCCGCCCGCCGCGGAGTGTTTGGGGGCAGAGGGTCGAATTATCCCCTCTCGCCCATTATACCCGGTCTGGACGCGCCGCACGCGCACTTTGGCCCACCGGAAGTCCCTCGACGGGAGTACGATTTGGCGATCTCAACACCTCAACTCAAGTACGTTTGGAACGTGCTATTCACTGGATTGGTCTTGGCGTGGAGATATCGTTTGTGTAGTTTCACGAGCATATTGGGTCTTTACGCGGACGTATTGGCTTGTTTTAATATTGGTTGGAAACTAGACCGGTTTTGGTCTTATTTCGTATTGGTCGGGGCTAGACCGGAACGGTCGGTCTACCCTCTATTATTTCGTATTGGTCAGGTCTTGATCGTTTGGACGATCGACCTCTTGGAAGTTATCTCTTGGAAGTGTTTTTGGTCTGTTTGTGTCTGGGGTGAAGAGTTCCGCCCCAGAGATACCTACCCAGATCGGTCTTCTATATTCAAGACCGGTTCGATCCAATCTGCGATCCCGATCCACCGAGTGTGTAACTAGCCCATTCCATCGGGTACACAAGGTGAGATGGACACTAAACAATCGGACCAAGTGGGTTCTGATGACGACCGGTCGTCTGCTTGCAGCGGACGATCGTACCAGATCTCGAGTGGTCGTCCGCGGAGTACCCCCTCGAAAGTTGGAAGGCTGGGCGCGATGGTGGTAGTCAGGTTATCGATGCTAATGTTTTCGATTTCGAACTTGACTCCACCACACCTGCGGCAGGATTGTCGTGACGTAGTGGATGCTTTCGAGCGGGAGAATTCCGCTGCGGATCGACGACCAAAGGGGCGCGAGAAGACCCTTCACTCACAGTAGTTCGGAGTTCGCCGGAGGCAGATGTGACGCTCACACTGTCCTCTGGAACCGTGGTTGGGACAGGGGAGCTGGCGTAGCGCGTGCGATATGGGGCACGTAATAGCTCCATCTCTGTTGCTCTTGCGAATGCCAGGAGCAACGCCCTCTCCACCCAAACGTCACGACGGGAATAGCTGTTGTGCAGCTCATTGAAGCTGGGGAAGAGCTTCTCCCCTTCCGCCCAAGCGCGGAACTTCTTCTCTTCATCTTCGGCATTTTCTCCCGGAGAAATAATGATAGGAACCTCGCGGAGGTTCTCAACAGGGGCACCCTGTGTCTGCCTGTCGAGGCGCTCTCGGTATGAGACGCCAGTGAACCGCTTCTGCGCGAGCAGTTGTTCCCGGAGTTTCTTCTGGCGTTCGTATTGATACGGCTGTTCAGCCGCAGGGCCAGGAGTATAGAATGGAGTATAGAATAGAATGTGCTATACCATTCCTTACCATAGTCCTAGCCCACTTTGGGAGGTCACGGGGACCCATCAAAATTATATTCCGCCCGTGGCGGGCGTTTGGGGGGCGCGCGTAACGCAGCCCTTCCTGCCTGGGCGGCAAGTTGGGCTTCTTTAGCCGCATCCTACTCATTGGTGATGATTGCCTTCGGCGATCAGGATGTATCATCCGACATTGGTAGGGGTGTCGCACTAGCTAGTGCATTTTCCCCACGTGCGAGGAACGGATTGGGTTCCCGACATCGCCGTTCGGCGTTGTCGGAGTGGTCAGCAATTGGGAAGATATCCCCAAGGGCATCCACCTCCTAGTAATCGGAATAGTCTACCTCTTCTTCTTAAGGAGAATCCTCAGCACCACTAAAGGTGGTCATGGTTAGCCAGAGGTTCTGGCAGTTGGAGTTCTCCAACTATAGTTGATTTATTGCGTAAGCAATAGTCTTGATGGGGTAGGATGTAACAGGGTTACATTTGGTTACATTTTGTTATGTTGTGTACGTAAGTACACTACGGTTGAGATCATAATTGACCGGTCCGAAAGGTTTGGACCTATTGGTTATTTTAACCAATCAGAGAAGGATCCCTTTGTGGAGGCGTGGGAGCCTGCCACGTGTTGGTACACAGGTGGTGTACATTACATTACGGCTAGGTACGAATGGAGATAGTTCTACTTAGTATTACATACAGTTTACATTAGTTTAAATTAATTTAGGATAATTATATATTAAATATACATTCAGTTTACAAATAACACTAAGACTGCTAGGCGCACGACCTCGACCGGTCGCGCGCGCAGTGATTGTAGTATTGAAAGGGAATACCTTTCCTTAACTACTCCCTTTCTAAGGGAAGCCTTGTTTCAAGGCGTTAATTAATTCTAACAAGTAAACCAAGGGAAATCTTGGCCCGAATTAGAGAGCAATCTATTACTAATCCCTTTTATAAGGCCGTATCGGCTATGTAGCGGCACATCCCCGCTTCAGTAAAGTCTCCTCTGTGCCCTAGCCGCACCGTGCGTATACGCACCGGCTACAGATGCGGCTAGCGTCGCGAAATTATCAATAAACCTTAGATAGTATATCAAACTACCGGTGAATCTTTGAAATCCTTTTAATGTCCGTGGAAACGCCATTTTGACAATAGACTCTAGATTTCGTGGGTAAGCCTTAATTCCTTCTGCGGATATGCAATGTCTTAAAAACTCCACACTGTGCTTACCAAAAGCACTCTTTTGCAATCTTATAGTAATTTGCCAGTACTTAAATGACTACAGAAGATTTTTGAGAATGAAGCACAGAGTTTCCAGCTGTTGGCACCAAAAGTAATATCATCAATGTATGATCGCCTCCCAATTATAGGGTGCTCATCATTCATTACCACTTGACCGTTATGAAACACATCTTGAGTGACCGATAAATCTGTCTCCAAAACATGTGTGTGGCAAAGCGTACTGCAAATTTTGTCAACTGTGGCGTACCGTAGATTTTGGTACAACTGTGGGTCAACTGTGGTGTACCATAAATTTGGGGGTACAACTGTAGGTACCACGGTAGGTACAACTCTGCATAAGTTTGGGGGTACAACGGTAAGTACAACTGTGGTAGACATGGACAGGACATGGACGGGGCATCGTGATAAGGGACGACTAGGTACGGATACCTAATGGTTATCGACGGGCGACAGAAAAATCAGGTTGAGTGGTCGGTAAGGCACTTGAAATGGGTAGCTCTGATTGGTTGATATAGGGTAATTTGCAGTTTTTAGGATATAAGTGATAATAAAGTTCTCCTTTTGCGTCCGATCTATTAGATCACCGAGGGGGAGGCGTGATCTCCTCGCGCCTACCTCTCTTTTGCATACGCACCCCTTACGTCCCGGGCGGGAGCACGTAGTGCACTTTTTGGTCCACCGGCAGACGTTAGGGTCTTCAGAACTCACCCTCAACTCCACCCGCTGTGTCAGCGGTAGTATTTTGTAAAGGTTTTTTTGGGGTAAAGTGATCGAGCCTAGTGTTCTCATCTTCCCCCATTGGTCCACTTTGGCCCCTAGAAGTTCGTCTGCTTTAAGCGCCCTTTGGGAACTCTAGGCGTTTTTTTTGTGGAAACCGTCGATAAGCCCGTAGAACGAGCTGATCGACCCTCCTCTTAGGCTTAAGCTTAGAATACATAGTATATTGGGTTTTCTATTAGCGGAGTAAGCTTAAGAGGCTCGGCGATCGGGTGGTGAAGATTTCCGCTACCTGATCAAGTACCCCTTCACTGATCACCACCAAGATCGACGACCTGCAATCTGCGACCTGTGATCACCAACCCGCAGTTGCGTCAACTCGTGCTGGATCAGCTACATCGATCAAGGACAAGAGATTATCGATTATTAGCCCTGATCACACCTGATCACCCCTGAGCATCGATCAGAGACCTTGTTCATCTCCTGATCATCGATCTTGATCATCGACCTGTGAACATCTGAAATCGCGTCGATTTATCACAAGAACATCGATCAGCGGTCCTGATCATCGACTGTTTGCGCCTGATCAAGCCTGATCAAGCCTGATCGTCGATCATCCCTTGATCATCGATTATCGACCCTGATCATCCCCGATTATCGATCATCGACCCTAATCATCCCTTGCTTATCGATCAGCAGCCCTGATCATTGACTATTTGTGCCTGATCAAGCCTGATCAAGCCTGATCGCACCTTATCAAGCCTTATCGCACCTGATCGACACCGGTCGATTCGTACGTATTATCCCAATATCTTGTAACAAGGAATTGCAGAGTGACATCCTGCCACCTGGAGAGCGACCCACGCCCAAGCCGTCAGATACACAAGGTGAGCAGGAACACAAGCAGTCACAAGACAACCGGAGGAACCCCTTCGTTAGTCAGCAGTCCGGGCGCCGTGGTAAGGCCTGATCGAGCGCCAAAAACTTTGATCAGCCGCTCCACCACAATGGTGAGCGTACCCGGATCTTTGGGCGACGCGGGATTATGTGTTGGAGTCAAGTTCAAAATCGAACACCGTAGTGTCGAGAACCTGACCGCCATCGTGCCCAGAATTCCAACTGACGGGGGGGGGTACCCCGCGAACCTTCGCCTACGATCCGATCTGATCGTCCGCTGCTAGCAGACGACCGATCATCAGCATAGGACGCATGGTCCGATTTCTGCGTCTCCATTGCACCTTGTGTATGGGCTGGTTACACACTTGGTGGATCGTCGCTGGGACTTGATGTGGGTCTAAAAATCTGAGACCGTGCTGGGTAGTGTACCCTGGGCGGAACTCTTCACCCTGGGTACGGGCAGACCAATTATACTCCGAGTAAGTATACTACAAAGGGCAGATTGCTTAACAGATCGTAGAGCCCAACAAATACGATAATAAAAGTCCAATACTCCAATATAGAGATCCAATGAGAACGTGATAAACTCCACGAACGATATCTCCACGTAACAATCCAATACTTGATTACACGTTCCAAACATGTGCAACTTGATCTTGTGAAGCCGACCAATGCGTACTCCCGTAGAGGGACTTCCGGCAGGCCAAGTGCGTCTGTAACGCGTCCCGGCCCGGTATAATGATCTAGAGGGGATTACTCGACCCTCTGCTCCCCAAACACTCTGCGCCGTGCAAAGGCTACTAGCGTACTTAAAGATGTAACGACTTCTTGTTGAGTTAGAGGCCAAAAGGCAAAACCAAAACCAAGCAAAACCTAAACTAAACAATCCTATCTCCCTATGGTCCCCAATATGTACAAACATGAAAATATGTAAGTACACGCAATACCATGTGACTTACCAAAATCCGGGTTCCTAACACCCCTCGCACACGATAGGCTTAAAAGCCGCCTTTATTTCCACCAATCCGATCGCCGATAAGCCGATCGGTGTGCTGCTGACACAAAGCGACCAAACTCTTGAGTCCGCTTCACCACAGCCTCCCCTGAGTCTGGTCGTAGCCGCGCAACGGGTGCGACCCGATCTCACCATATCCTAGATCTTCGCAGAAGCGGAATTTACCGATGGACAGATCTTCGAATCCACCTTCGCCAGGTACTTGCCTTGTGCACCTGATCGTTTTGTAACCTCTCTTGATGCTCGTTACTGCAGGTGCCCTGCGTTCCTTATCGCCCCATATCGATTCACCTACCAGATCGGCCCGATCTGACAGCCCTTGCAACACTCCAGAGTCCGACACACCGGATGGGCATCAGATCGGGGTCGATCAGCTCCGGAAAACAGTCTGGGAGCTCCAGTCGCAGTTGGACGTCAAGAATTCTTCACTCCTGCAACTGCGGAAGGAGGTGGACACTTTGATCCCCACGTCCACGAAGTTGCAGGAGGTGATCGCTGAAAACGCGCATCTCCGGGCCCAGATCGCCCAACAAACAACGCGAGGTAAGCCGAACGGCCTGTTTTCATCTTGGATCTGCTCTAACCTTCCTTTGCGTGCAGATCGGTTGCACACCGACATCGCCAAAACGTTCGACGCTTTATTCGCGGCTGATCGGCAGTCGCATGACCACTGCGATCAGCTCCGACCGATCTTGGACGGGCTGATCGGCGCACGGCATGATCTGTCTCGTTTGGAGGCCTACAGGTCACACCTCCAGGAACAGCTCGCGGTGGTCAACCGGCAGAGGTTGGAGGATCAGTCCGATTGGACTTTACTCCGCACCCAACATGGTGACCTGTAGAGGCAGATCGGCGAGTTGCAGATCGTGGTCAGGGAGCAGATCGGGAAGGTCGAGTCGTTACAGAGCCGATCGGACGCCTGGACCCAGGAGTCAGACCGTCGCTGGACGGCCGTAAAACGGTGCTAACAACAGTTGACCGACTTGTTGCACCGTCGTCCGACTGAAGGCTCCAGCGTTGACCGATCTGCATCGGCCGCTCTGATCGATCTGCACCAAGATCGGACACGACGTCACTCATTGTCTAAAAGTAAGCTCTCCAAAATTCCAAAACTTCCCAAGAGGCGTAAGGACGCGTCAAAGGGCTCAAGGGCGCGGGGCATAGCGCGCGACTACGAACTCGAGGAGAAACGAGCGGTGCCTCAGAAGAAAGCCAAGACGCTGGCGCATCTCCCAAGCCCAAGATCGGACGCAGGTGACACGTCTATCATCATCAAATCGCATGCGCCCTTACGCCCCCGCGCTGCGCCCCGCGTCACACCAATCGTATAGAGACCTCCTCCGGAGAGGACTCGGGGGACGGATTGGGAGATTCTGAGTTCTTGATCATTGCTTTGTCCAAGTCCCGATCCAATCAGCGCCGAGGTCCTGTTCCCGTGAAGCCTGCATCAGGGAATGATAAGGTGATCAGCTCCCAGGGTGATGGTGTTGCACGGACGCGTGAGTCAACCAGATCGTTGCCTTCGTTCCAGCCCGGCACATCTGGGATGCGCAATCACGCCCGATTAAAAGGGTTGTCGATCGGAGATCGACCTCTTCCATTGCTGACTTCAGATGCCACTTTTCCATGGTCGCCTGGGCAGATCGGTAGCTTGCACCGATCAGCCCTGACCAAGCAAGATCTAGCCTGGTCGATGTCCCGACCAGATTTCTAGCTCTTCCCTCCAGCTTTGATAACCCCTGACCCGTCTGCGTGGCGGGCGGATCTGATCACAGGACTGCAAATCGCCCGTCTGTTTGCAGATCGACCATGGGAAGTGCTGATCAGCGCCAAGTTGGACTCCATATTCGCGTCGACTCCTTGGATCGATTCGCGTCTGGGTCAACTTCGGGATTATATACAGCCCACTGCCAGGCGATCTGGGAGTCCACCCATTATCTCCTCTTTCCCGCCGGTCGGAATTTGCGTGACCAAGACCTGAAAATGTATCAGAAGCGCCGGAAATAGCGCTGGAGTCGGGCGGGCGAGGCCTGGCTGGCCCTTTTCCAGTTTATTCTGGAAGGGATGCTGGCCCGCGAGTGCGATATCGACATCTTTTTATATCAGGTGTTTCTTCATATGGCCAAGCGTCGCGTTGAAAGCCCCGGGGCGTTGACTGAGGACGGCATCTGGTATCCTGGTCTTCAATGTGACGAGCTGATCGCAGACCTGAAGGACGCTTTGATCCATATCGATCGGGAGGATCCTGGCACAATCAGCACCAGAACCAGATCGAAGACCATCCGGCGTTGACTATAGGCCGTCTGTGGGGTGACGGAAAATCTTGATGCGGCAGTTAGATGACCAGATAATCCATAATACATGTCATCATCCTTTCCAGATTCGTGATCGCCCAATCACTTGACCAAATTTCATCACTTTCTCCAAACTTGCACCAACACGTTATCACACACATTTTCCATCCACATCGCGAAATTATCACCACGTTCGTCACTCTAATACTCCAGTTCATCACAGTTCATCATATTAATTCACAATAATTCAGACCTTACACATATTCACACCGATCGATATACTGATCGGTGCTACTGTGTGTCTTGATCTTCATCTTCATGAGTCTGCATCACTGCGAAGCGATTACGACTGACTCGTTCTCGCTCAAACTCTCGTAGCAGTGCTCCACAATTTAGGTCGAGTTCGTCGATCCAAGTTGCTTCGTCATGATCCTTCCAGCGGACCAGATATTCTCGGTGGGTGCGATCGAAACGTGTCTTTTTGACCGATCGGACATCTAGCACCTTTTCCACCTCGAATTCTTCCTCTTCCAATGGACTTTCCCAACTGTCTTCCGGAAGCAGAGCTCCATCAAAATCGAATCTCTACGCTCCGTCCACCATACAGGGCATTTTTGGCCGATTGGGGAACTCTCTGACCAGCTTCAGTTTGGACACGTGCACGATCGAAAAAACTTTGTAATCCGTGCCTATCGTGATCAGACGGGCAGCATGCTCACAGTTCAGCTCTGCTACACGGAAAGGACCGTGCTACATATGATCCAACTTCTTTGCATATCCTTCCTTGACCCGAGCGAGGTATAACCATACCCTCGCCCCTAGTTCAATACCATGAGGGCGAACCTGATCGTTATTCCTATCTGCTCTATCTTGCGTGGCCTGACGCAACTTTTCATTGACGACTTCTTTCGCATGCTGATAATGCTTCTGGACCTGCATACGCCGACGACGGGCATCGCTATCGTGGGTCCGAAAGCAGCCGATCGGTATCGCCGCTTCAAATGTCGATCGAGGGTCCCATCCATACGCCAGATAGAAAGACGTTTCTCCTCGGATCCGATCGGTTGAAGAGTTGAGTGCGAATACCAGTCTCTCTTCATACTCGTCCCAGTCACGTTGGTCCGGATTGGCCACATACATCTTGATCGCCCTTGTTATTGTCTACACCATGCGTTCAGCCGATCCGTTCGCTTGCGGAAAAATGCCATCGTCGCGCTCTGCTTCTGGCCTAGCATGTTATTGAACTATCGTAACACCTCATCCATAAAACCAGGTTCCCGATCGTGTCTAATAATTTCGCTGGCGCCAAACTTTCTGAACACACATTCCTCGTATTTCTGGGCTATCTGCTCCGCATATCGGGACGCACTAGCCTTTGCGATCACCAGACCAGTGAATAAGTCGATCCAGATCAGTAGCTCAGTGTTGCCGCGTGTCGATCTGGGCAGCGACGGTATGTGATCCATTGCTATCACCTGGAAAGGGTCAGTAGCCTCGATATTTCCGGGCGATCGGCCCTTGATTATCGGTCTGCCCTTTCCGGTCTCGCAATCTGTGCAACAGCCCACATATTTCTGCACGCTCCGGAAAAGTCTTCTACAGTGAAAGTGAGCCCTGATCTTGTGGTATGTCCTGCCTATGCCTTGATGTCCCCCTTCTAGACTCACATGGTAGTGATGAAGGAAATCCGGCTGTAGCAACTCAGGGATCACCAGTTTCGCCAGTCGATCTCGATCGGCACTGTCTTGATCAACGTCACGGCAGTAATACAGCAATCCGTTTTCATCCACATCGTAACTGTCCGCGATCTTGGAACACTCTTTCGCTTGATCATTCGTTAACTCTGACAGTTCACCGCGCAGATAGGCCTTCAAGTTGACGATCCACTCTTCTTCGTCCTGCGCCTTGAGGATCCGTTCCGCACTTAGCTGTTGTACAACGTACTCACTCATCATTTCCTTTGGGAACGATCAGCGAGACTTCCGATTTCGCGATCTAGTCGCCGCCATCAAATGCACCTGATCAGGGCTGTCTTTGGGATTGATCAACTCCGGGAGTCTGTTTATGTTCATAGTTTCATGTAGAACGGCCTCCTCGGTGATCGTCGCCCGATCTGGTTCCGCATAGCTTGGGTCGCGAGGTGATCGGCGCTTCTGCTCCAATCCCGTTTCATGTGCAATGGATCGTGGTTGGGATAGTCTTTCATCGCCTTCATCACCCGATCGTTTAACAACTTCAGCCGTGGTGCCTTACAGTCGATCTCCCCGGTGATCTGCCTTATCACTAAGTTGGAGTCACCACATATGATGATCCGACCTTTCTTTTGTGATGACAGTAGATCAAGACATAGAAGGAGCCTCCGATATTCTGCCTCGTTGACCGTTATGTCCGGCGTGAAATCGGCGGCGGCTGCTACTATAGACCATTGTGGTAACTTCCACAGTATGGCACTATAGGATCCGACCTTCTTCTTGACGCTAGCCGATCCGTCGAAACTCAAGACCAGGAGTTCCTCATCCCGATCGACGATCGGTGGCGGCAGTGAGATCGACTGTCGAGGTTGCTTCCTTGGGGCAATCGCCATCAGAGCTTCATCCACTTCAGACAGAGGGGTTATACTGGCAGCCAATGTGCCCAATATCTCTTCCTCTCCCTTGGTGCACCTGAAGACCTCGAGGGACCACTGTGACAAGATCTCTGACCATCTGCCGAGCCGACCGTCCATCCCATTGTCCGATAATATCCAGGCCAATGTCGACTTTCTCGAAAGAACCTTTACAGATCGGCGCCCAGTAGGTTGTAGCACACATCCAACGTAGTAAAGCCAGAACTTCCTTTTCGACGATCCCATAGTTAACTTCGTTCGGCTTCAACGTCCGACTCGTAAAAGTGACCGGGTGGTACACTCCATCATGTTCTTGCACTAGAGTGGCAGAAATGACCCACTTACTAGCGTACACAATGACGATCGGTATTTTCCCGGATCGAAGTGTTTAGAATCGGTGCCGTCGCCATCATGGCCTTCAGCATACCGAAAGCAACCTTCGCACGCTTCATGTGGTCCTCTGCCTCCACCTGCGGAAAATCTGCGGGAAGATCAGAGTCGCAGCCCTCCCGTAAAGTTTCCCAATCTCCTTCGCGCAACATATGGTAGTCGTCTTCCCGGAGCTCGTACAGCACGGCCGCGTAAATCGCGAAGTCTTCAATGAAGCGGCTGTAGTAATTTAAGCTCCCTAAGAAGGACTGCATTGCCTTCAGTGATCTGGGAAACGGGAGGTTGCTCAGTGACTCCAGATACTTAGGATTGGCCTCCAGCCCACTGATTGACACCATATGACCTTAATTTGGCGACCTTGGACATGCCCCAAAAACTCTTCACAGCACTGATCGACAGGTTCCAGCGATCGCATGTCTCCAACAACCGTTCGACCTTATCGCACAGATCGCTCCATGACGAAGCAGGGATCAGAATGTCGTCGATATACGATCGCCTCCCCAGAACGGACGGTCTCCTTTCCCGATCGGGTTCACCCTCTGTAAATACATCATGGTTTTCGGTCGGGTCCAGATCGGTACTGATCTTGAAATGTCCATACAGTGCGTTGTCGATCAGCCTCTGGTAGATCTGGGGCGCGCGCTTCAAACCAAACGGCATACGGTTCCACTCGAACAGACCGAACGACGTAACAAATGCGGAGATCTCGCGAACCCGATCGGTCATCGAAACCACCCCAATTCCACTTGCCATATCCAGTGAGCAATACCATAGGGTCTTGTCAAGATCTTCTAGCAGATCGCTGATCAGCGGCATCGGGTACACTATAAACTTGGTCAACCGATTTACCAACCGATAATCGATACTCAACCTGATGTCGACGACGTTCTTCTTGATCACAAGCACGATAGGCGAGGCCCACGGCGAGGTTGACGGTTTAATGATCTTAGTAGCCAACAGTCCTTTAATAAGATCAGACAATTTTTCACGGTACTGTGGCGCCACACGTCGGCATCGTTGGGCGATCGGCTTTGCATCACCCACGTCGATGTCACAGATCGCTCCTCGAGCAGCAGGGGGTAAAGCATTGCATTTCCCGATCATCAGATGTTTCTTCTTCTATATGATCTTCTTTAGCTGATCGATCTGGTCGGGACTGTTGACATCCCGATCACCCACTTGCAGATCGTCCAAGGTGACTTCGTGCGGATCGGCAGACACTTCAGGGAGGACTGCCATCTGGCTCGCCAGCTCCTGAATATATTGATCCCCGCCCTCATGTATACAAACTTGGTCGTCTTCCGGGGCAATATCACCCAAACCGTCCTGATCGGTTGCACACTGCTGTTCCCGATCGGCGGGCTGCTTTTCAACTACATCTATCTGCTTAGGCGCGCCATCGTGGTCCGCCCCAGCAATGACATGCTCCCCTTTTTCTATTCCCGGTCCCGCTGTCGCCTGTTCTTGTGACGCCACCACGTTGACGAACCTTGGCTCATCTACTTGATGGTCCACCGTGTCCGGAGACTGCTGTGCCTTTTTTCGAATTAACATCTTCTTTGGGGTTACATAGCTGGGTCGTTCCACCATAGGTGAGGTATCTTCTTCCGCCGGTCCATCATAGCTGATCAGATCGGTGGTCGCTTGGTATGTGAAGTTCTGCCACTCAACATACCGTCTCGATCCGATCGAGACGAACCCCATCTTTCTTGGCACTTTCCCTTCCGCCAGCCACATGCCAACAATAGTATTGTTGTAGAGCGTAAGCGGCTTGTCACCGATATTAGTGACTCGGACAAAATCAAATCGGCCGGCGCTCTTCACAAAGGTCGGCACCCACCGATCGCCCCTGGTCACCCATAACTTCCTTGATCGAAAACCTTTGTCGACCGGGGTATCAGCGGATTGGCCGACTGGAATGGTGACGTCTTGGTCCCACCTGAACGGATCTCTGTGCGATCCGTATAGGGACCTCCGACCAGCTAACTGGATCTGGACCTCATCCGGGAGTGTAAGCACTCCATGAGACAGATCAAGGCGAATACCTGCCGGCACCATGAAATCCATGCCTAACAGGGCATCCTGACCGGCCAGCTTGCCAATCCAAGCGCTGAAGAAGTAGACCAACGAACCCGATAGGGTGATCTTCACGCGCGTCCTTCCTTCGGTCATGTAAGAGTTTTCACCGATTCCGACTCATTCTTGTCTCTGGGTGTCGTCTATACGACATCCGACCTTACGAGCAAAGGCGGAGTCGATAATCGAGACTTCGGCCCCAGAGTCGAACAACATCGTTGCCTTCTGGTTATTTATCTTACCACAGGCTTTCGCCTGCTTGAAACATTTGTCGGGCACATGATACTTCCAGTATCCGCGAGACTCCCTAGGCAGCAGATCCAACTGCATGACCACCTTCGATCGGGAATATTCGTCGGTCGTGAGATTGTAGACCGGATGATCCCGATCGACGCAATTGAGAATAGAACATGTATTGTCGGTTTTATTCTCCTTGCCGACGTATGCATAGATGCCAAACGTAGATCGCTCGGCTCGATCCAGATTCCAACCTGGCGAGCGTTTTAGTTTAACATCTTCTCAACGTCAGGTGGAAGCATCCCCGCGTGCTTACCCGGCACATACCACTTGCGCATCAAATTCAAGAACTCTTCGATCTTGCACTGGCCGGCCTCGTGGATCTCTCCACATGGCTTTCACACGAAGAGGCAGTGATCTGTGGGGTAACCGCGGCATTCGCACTTCTTGCATATCAACTTCTCCCAGCAGTCCCCACCATCGTGCTTGCTTGACCCGCTGTGAGAACACTTCTTGCGAGGTCGGTCCGGATCGAACTTGTTCCCACTCCTTCCCTTCCGAGCTGACTGGTTTGGCGTCGATATGGTTCTTGGGACAGGTTCCGTGACGAAGATGTGGCGATATTGGTCCTCGTCTGACTCCCGTCTGGACTGGCCGCTACTTTATTCTTCCGATCCAGTGCTGTCTTCAGTCGCGATCGCCTTAACAGCACGAGCCGATCTTGTAGCCGGTGCGTACACGCACGGTGCGGCTAGCGAACAGAGGAAGACTTTCCTTTAAGAGGCGTTCGCCGCTACTTAGCCAATACGCCTTATAAAGGGCTTAGTAAGAGAGAGCTCTTTTACTCGGGGCCAAGATTCCCACTTTGGTTTACTATAAGCTTTCGCCTTGCCTTAACACAAGGCTCCCTTAATAAGGGGGTAGCTAAAGGGAGGGCTACCTTTACGCTACTGCACTCACTACACGCGCGACCGGTCGAGGTCGTGCGTCTGGTAGTAGGTTGAGTGAAATGTAAACTGAATGTATATCTAATATGTAATTAGCCTAAATTAATTCAAACTAATGTAAACTATATGTAATACTAAGTAGAACTTACTAAATTCGTACCTAGATAAAATGTAGTGTACACCACCTGTGTACCAACACGTGGCTGGCTGCCACGCCGCCACCAAGGGCTCCTGCCCTGATTGGTTAAAATAACCAATGGTCCAAAACCTTTCGGACCGGTCAATACTGACCCCAATCGTACTGTACTCACGTACACCACCTACTAAATGTGACCCGAATGTAACCCTGTTACATCCTCCTCCATCAAGACTATTGCTTACGCAATAAATCAATTTTAGTAGGAGAACTCCAACTGCCAGAGCCTCTGGCTAACCATGAGCACCATTAGTGGTGCTATGGAAGGAAACTATCCGATAACTCGGAGGTGGATGCCCTTGGGGATATCTCCCCAACGACTAACCACTCCGACATCGCCAAACGGCGGTGTCGGTCATCCAATCCATTCCCCACACGTGGGGAAAACGCGCTAACCCGAGCGCCACCTTTACCAACTACGGATGATGCATCCGGTCGCCGAAGGCGACCATCACCAATGAACCGGACATGGTTCATAAAGCCCGACATGCCGTACCGGCACGGAAGGGACCTCGTGACCCTCAAAAGAAGGATAAGAACGCGGTCAAGAGGGGTTTAGCCTCCTATAACCCTGGCCAAGCGACTATACTGCCGCGTGAAATTGCGCGCCGGAAACAACTCCGGGCCAAACTGCTAACGCCTAAGCAGTTCACTGCCAAGTCCTACCGGACGCGCCTCGGGAAACAGGCACGCGGTACCCTCGTGGATATCCTCCACGTGGTTACCTTCGTTCTCTTACGGGACGAAATTGTCGAGGACGCCGAACTGGCTTTCCGCGCTTGGGCGGAAGGGGAGAAGCGCCTCCCCAACTTTAATGCGCTCTACAATAGCTTTTACGAACCCGACGTTCGGGTAGAGAGGGCGTTACGCTTGGCCCAAAGCGCAAGGGCAATTACCTGCTTCTTACTACACTCGCCCTGCTCTCGATGTGGTGCCGGAGAGTAATGCAAACTCTGCATTTGCCTCCGGCAAACTCCCAACTACTGGGAGCGAAGGGGCTTCTCCCGCCCCTTTGGTCGTTGACTCTCAGCGGGATTCTACCGCTCGAAAGCGTCAACGACGTCACGGCAATCCTGCCGCAGGGGAGTCTCGGACTCCCACGAGCTCTGGGAATGTGGATAACCTTTCCACTTTACTACCAGGTACTGGGTCTCACCCCGGTGATGGCTTCGCGCCATCAGACGTTCCACATGGTAATGTAGAGTACCCTCCCTATCAAGGACTGGCGGCGGAGGTCGCGCTATTGTGACGTGAGTTCCACGATCGATGTGATCGACACCGCCGTCGTATCCTAGATGCCCAGGAGGGACTCCGCGGCGAGAGGAGTGTGAATGAAAGTATCGAGGGGGGGCTTGCCTCCCTCGAGTCTCTCGTTGTGGAGCTTCAGGGTCGTATTTCTACCCTGTCGGCGCTATTCTGACCTGTTGTGCATTCGGCTATACGACTTCCCAACCTCCTCCAAGAGGGGACCTTCCTTCGGGTTCTGGTATGGCTTAAGCATACCCACATAGAAGGTTGGATGCGTACGCATCGCCTTCGGGATATCCAAGGTATACGACAACCCTTTTCGGGCTAGTACCTTAAAAGGGCCCACAAACCTGGGGCGCAGTTTATTTCGTAACACGTTGGAAACTGCATGTGTAGGAAGATTTTTTGCGGTTAAAAAAACACTTTTCCTACTTTGTACACCCTTTTGTTACGCCGCCCCTTGCGGTCCCTGCTCCTTCTGCTTGTCTTGGCTTTCCGCCACGGCATCGCAGACATGTCGTAAGACACTGAGACGCGTCGATAAACCTTATCGATGTGCTTTCGCACAGATAAAGGGCTGACATCAGGGAATCCTTCCCCC
>CM047580.1:38528603-38551758 GCA_026184515.1 Peronosclerospora sorghi | reverse complement strand
CTTGAGGGGGAAGGATTCCCTGATGTCAGCCCTTTATCTGTGCGAAACCACATCGATAAGGTTTATCTACGCGCCTCAGTGTCTTACGACACGTCTGCGATGCCATGGCGGAAAGCCAAGACAAGCAAATGGAACATACCGACCTCAAGGGCCGGCATAACAAAAGGGCGTTTAAAGTAGGAGAAAGTGTTTTATTAACCGCTAAGAATCTTCCTACACATGCAGTTTCCAACGTGTTACGAAATAAACTGCGCCCCAGGTTTGTGGGGCCTTTCAAGGTATTAGCCCGAAAGGGCTTGGCATATACCTTGGATATCCCGAAGGCGATGCGTACGCATCCAACCTTCTATGTGGGTATGCTTAAGCCATACCAGAACCCGGAGGCGGGTCCCTTCTTGGAGGAGGTTGGGAAGTCGTATAGCCGAAAGGCACAACAGGTCGGAATAGCGCCGACAGGGTCGAAACACGACCATGGTACTCCGCAACGACGGACTCGAGAGAATCAAGCCGCTTCGCGATGCGGTCATTCGCACCCCCCTCGTCGCGGTGTCCCTCCTGGACATCCTCGATGCGACGGCTTTGTCGATCACAGCGCTCGTGGAACTCACGTCGCAATTGTACGTCATCCTCCTCCAGTTCTCGACTCGGAGGGTATTCCACATTACCAAGTGGAGCGCCTGATGGCGCGACGCCATCATCGGGGTGAGAACCAATATATGGTAAAGTGGAAAGGCTATCCACATTCACAGAGTTCTTGGAGGTCCGAGACTCCCATGCGGCAGGATTTCCGTGACGTCGTTGAAGCTTTCGAGCGGGAGAACCCCGCTGCGAGTCAACGACCAAAGGGGCGAAAGAAGCCCCTTCACTCCCAGTAACTGGGTGTTTGCCGGAGGCAGATGCAGAGTTTGCATTGCTCTCCGGCACCACAACGAGGGCAGGAGCGCTAGCAGGGCGCGTGAAGTCAGGGGCAGGTAATTGCCCCAGCGCTTTGGCTGGGAAAACGCCAAGTGCAACGCCCTCTATATCCGAACGTCAGATTCGGAATAGCTGTTGTACAGCTCGTCAAAGTTAGGAGACGTTTCTCCCCTTCCGGCCAAGTGCGGAATGTCCGCTCTGCCTCCTCGACATTTTCGCATCGTAGGAGAACGAAGGGAAACTCTCGGTGGGTCTCAACGACGATAAACCGTGCCTGTTTCCCGAAGCGCTCTCGGTACGAGTTGACAGTGAACTGCTTCGGGGTTAGCAGTTTTTCCCGGAGTAGTCTCCTGCGCGCGATTTCACGCGGCAGTACAGCCGCAGGGCCAGGGATATAGGAGGCTAATCCCCTTTTCACCTCGTTTTTAACCTTCTTTTAAGGGTCACGAGGACTCTTCCGTGCTGGTACAGCACGTCGGGATTCCTGAGCCGCGTCTGGTTCATCGGTGATGGTCTCTTTCGGCGAACCGGATGCATCATCCGCAGTTGGTAGAGGTGGCGCACGAGTTAGTGCATTTTCCCCTGTGTGGGGGACGGATTGGACTGCCGACATCGCCGTTCGGCGTTGTCGGAGCGGTCAGTCTTTGGGGAGATATCCCCAAGGGCATCCACATCCGAGTTATCGGAATGGTTTCCATCCTCTTCCCGAGGAGAATCCTCAGCAACACCAAAGGTGCTCATGGGAAGCCAGAAGTTCTGGCAGTTGGAGTTCTCGAACTATAATTGATTATTGCGTAAGCAATAGTCTTGATGGGCGGGGATGTAACAGGGTTATGTGGTGGAGCGGCTGATCAAAGTTTTTGACGCTTGATCAGGCGGTACCACGGCGCCCGTACTGCCGACTAACGAAGAGGGTCCTCCGGTTGTCCTTGACTGCTTGTGTTTCTGCTCACCTTGTGTACCCGACGGCTTAGGCGTGGGTCGCTCTCCTGGTGGCGGGGATGGCACACTGCAATTCCTTGTTGCAAGACTGAGTTGACTTGTGATGAATCAACTGATGCGATCAGGCGTGATCAGGCGCAATCAAGCTTGAATCAAATGCGATCAGGTTTGATCAGCAGTGATCAGGCTTGGGCAGGCTCTAAAGGCGCTGATCAGCTGTGATCAGACTTGATCAGTCTTGATCAGGTACTGAAAGACGTTGATCAGCTGTGATCAGACTTGATTAGGTACTAAAAGACGTTGATCAGCTGTGATCAGACTTGATCAGGCTTGATCGGGTGCTAAAAGTAGTTGACCAGCTGTGATCAGACTTGATCATGATTGATCAGGTGCTCAAAGTCGTTGATCAGACGTGATCAGACTTGCTCAGGCTTGATCAAGTGCTAAAAGTCGTTCAGGTACGAGTTGGCGCGAGTTGCGAGCAGATGAACACGTGTCGCGAGTTGCAGAGTGTCGATCAGGTGTTGATTGGCGAAGGGGGTACTTGATCAGGCAGCGGAAGTCTTCACTGCCCGATCACGGAGCCTCTGGAGTCTTAAACAGCTAAAGGAACACCCATATATATATTCCTAGCCTAGACCTACGAGGGGGGGGGTAAATTTCACTAAATCCACCTGGCGTTCCCGTGGGGCGCTTACAGCAGCCGAACGCTAGGGGCCAAACGTGAACGAAACGGGGAAGAGGTGAGAGCACTGCTCGATCACGTTCCCGAGACCAAAAACCTTTAAAAAGAAGAACCGCTCACACAGCGGGCGGAGTTGCGGCGAGTTCTCAACACTCTACGCCTACCGGTGGGCTAAAAACGCACAAAGTGCTCCCGCCCGGGACGTAGAGGTATTATTAGAGAGGGAGGCGCAAAGGTGCCGTCCCTAAAACGATCTGCTAGATCGCACGCAAGAGGAGAACTTTATTATTGCTTCAATCCTAAGAACTACCAATTATCTAATATCCACCAATCAGAACGACCCATTCCAGCGTCCTCCGTCGACCAGTCGACCTGATTTATCCGTCGTTCTTCGATTTTCGTTGAGTACATCTATGTAATCGTCCCATCTCCCCGTGTCTTGTCTATGTTCTGTCTATGTGCTGTGGTAAAGCGTACCGCAAAATTGGTACGTAATTAGGGGCATAATTTTATAGGCACCCTTATAGGCGTAGCTGTGGTAGAGTGTACCACAAATTTTGTCGGTACTATAGTCGGTACAAAAGGTGGTACGATAGTGGGCACCACAGTCGGTACCACAGTTGGTACCCAGACGGTACAACTGTTGACACAACGGTGGCGGGCAGGGACGAGGCGTGGATAGGACGTCTCAGATGATGCGACAACTGGCAAGGTTACCTGACTGTAACCCGAAGGTAAGCGGGTGAATGGCCGACAAAATGCGTAGGAATAGGTAGTTCTGATTGGTTCATATTAGGTTTTTGGTAGATATAGGATGTAAGCAGTAATACAGTTCTCCTTTTGCGTACGATCGCGCCGATCGTTTACAGGGACGGCAATTAGGGCCTCCCTTCTAATACTAAATACCTCTACGTCCCGGGCGGGACCACTTAGTGCATTTTTGGCCGACCGGTAGGCGTAGAGCGTGATAACTCACCTGCCACTCCGCCCGCTGAGCCAGCGGTTCTTCTTCTAAAGGTTTTTTGGTCTCGGGAACGTGATCGAGCAGTGCGCTCTCACCTCTTCCCCTATTGGTCCACGTTTTGGCCCCTAGTGTTCGGCTGCTTTAAGCGCCCCACCGGAACACTAGGTGGATTATTAGTGGTAATCGTCGATCAAACCGTCGAACGCGCTGATCGACCGTCCCTCTAAGGCTTAGGTCCAGAATACAAACATATTTTTGGGTATCCTGTTGACGAATTAAGCTTAAGGAGGCTCTGTGATCGGGCAGTGAAGATTTCCGCTGCTTGATCGAGTGCCCCTTCGCCGATCAACACCTGATCGACACACTGCGACTCGCGACCCGCGCTCAGCTGCTCGCAACTCGAGCCAACTAGCTTATCCGCGACTTTTAGCACCTGATAGAGCCTGATCGAGTCTGATTACCGCTGATCGACGACTCTTAGTGCCTACCCAAGCCTGATCACTGTTGATCACACCTGATAGCACGTGGTTCAAGCTTGATTGCGCCTGACCATCGCCTGATCGCATCAGTCGACTCATCACAAGTCAACTCAGTCTTGCCACAAGTAATTGTAGTGTGCCATCCCCGCCACCTGGAGAGCGACCCACGCCTAAGCCGTCGGGTGCACAAGGCGAGCAGAAACACAAACAGTCAAGGACAACCGGAGGCCCCCTTCGTCAGTCGGTAGTCCGGGCGTCGTGGTACTGCCTGATCAAGTCTCAAAAACTTTGATCAGCCGCTCCACCACAATGATGCGCGTGCCCGGATCTATGGGCGACGCGGGATATCACCGTAATTCTAAGCAAAAAAAGATGGCGCTGATGCGGACGTGAAAACGGAAGAGGAAACAGAATTGAAGATCAAATTGGAAAAGGTGGAGGTGGTTGTGACGATGGAATGGAGTTCTCCGTCGTCATGTCTGAATAAGAAAGGAAATGCTGATTATCAGGACCTGAGGAGGTATCCTGATGAGATAAAGGAGGAGAAGAAACCTCAACCACCTCCCAAGGCTCCTTCGGGAGCCCCTGCGGATCATAACTCAAGTTATGATCCGCCAATTACATACCCATATGATGATCTGAATTGGAAGCTGTTGGTGAAATACTACGACCCAGACCGACCGAAGGCGTTGTGGTGGAGCGGCTGATCAAAGTTTTTGACGCTTGATCAGGCGGTACCACGGCGCCCGGACTACCGACTAACGAAGGGGATCCTCCGGTTTTCCTTGACTGATTGTGTATCTGTTCACCTTGTGTACCCGACGGATTAGGAGTGGGTCGCTCTCCAGGTGGCGGGGATGTAAACACGGCAATTCCTTGATGCAAGATTGGGGAACTTGTAATGAGCTGATCGAGTTGCTGATCAGACGTGATCCGGTATAATCGAGCTCGAATCAGGTGCAAACAAGCTTGATCAGCAGTGATCAGGCTGGGGCAGGCACGGAAAGCCTTTTATCAGTTGTGATCAGGCTTGATCAGGCACTAAAAGTAGTGGAACAGCTGATATCAGACTTGATCAGGCTTGATCAGGCACCAAAAGTAGTTAATCAGTTGAGATCAGACTTGATCAGGCTAGATCAGGCACCAAACGTAGTTGATCAGCTGAGATCAGACTTGATCAGGTGCCAAAAGTCGCTCAGGTACAAGTTGGTGCGGTCTGCGAGTTGTTGATCGCGGATCACGAGTCGCAGAGTGTCGATCAGGTGTTGATCGGCGAAGGGGGTACTTGATCAGGCAGCGGAAGTCTTCACTGCCCGATCACGGAGCCTCTGAGTTATTAAACAGCTAAAGGAACACCCAAATATCTGTATTCCTAGCCTCGACCTACGAGGGGAGTAAATTTCACTTAATCCACCTAGAGTTCCCGTGGGGCGCTTACAGCAGCCGAACTCTAGGGGCCAAACGTGAACCAAACGTGGAGAGGTGAGCGCACTGCTCAATCACACTCTCATGACCAAAAAAACATTTATAGAAGAACCGCTGACACAGCGGGCGGAGTTGCAGAGTGAGTTCTAAAGACTCTACGTCTGCCGGTGGGCCGAAAATGCACAAAGTGCTCCCGCCCGGGACGTAGAGGTGTATACTAATAAGGGAGGCGCAAAGGAGCCGTCCCGGAAACGATCTGCTACATCGAACTCAAAAGGAGAACTTTATTATTGCTTAACCTAAGAACTACCAATTTCCTAATATCCACCAATCAGAACTACCCGTTCCAGCGTCCTCCGTCGACCAGTAGACGTGATTTGTCCGTCGTCCGTCGCCGCTCGTCGATGTTCGCTGAGTACCTGTAAGTAATCTTCCCATCTTCCTATGCCCTGTCTATGTCCTGACTATGTGCACCACGGTTGTACACGCAACTGAATACGCCGTGGTACCCTAAATCCTATACGATTACGTACCGATTTTGACCGTAATCGCCCCCCCCCCCTAAATTAGGCCCTATAATAAGGCCCTATAATAAGGCCCGTTATTGGGCCCAATTATAACATGCTTTATGACAGCGTTGCTGAAGGCGCCGGGTTCGGAAAGTGATGAAAGTCGACCAAGTATGCCACCATCGGAATCCGATTTGGAAATGACGTTTTACATGAAGGAGCTGAAGAATTTCTTATTGACGAATTCAATTATGAACCTATTCGGGGTCACGATCAGTGGAAAACTGAACGAGCTGGTTAGTCGACCAATAACAGACGAGAAGGACAAGATACAGTTGGTGTTAGGGCTGACACGCCTGATTAAGCAAGCTGGTCTGACTACAGGCGCTTAAGATCTCAAAGAAGTGTTCGATCTCGACCTTGAAGACGTCGCGACCACTACCGAGCAGCTGTTCGGACTGTTGGTACCTATAGTGGGTCAATCCGCTAGGGTGAAGCCACCTCGTACTATGCTGACGATTAAAGCGGGCCCGTCGATTAACGTGGCAGAACACACGGGATCATCGTGTTACGAATCTGCCCCTTCTGAAGGCGATGAACCTGAAGCGGAGTCTAGTAGTGCTGGAAGTATGGAGCCCAAGATCACCAGGATGACAGTTTGCCAGAAGGATGAACCCAAGTTTTCTGTTATCAAGAGGGAACCGCAATCAGTCAAGGCAGACGATGATCGATCATCGCAGGTCCCACAGCTGCAAACATTTTTCGACAAGGCCATGAAACAGTTTTTGGCGGAAGAAAGAGGCAAGTCGACACCAGCAGTTGTCCGCACAAAAAGTCCCCAACCCAAGCCAGGAAGTGTTACGACGGTGAAGGACGTGGATATGGAATCAGTGCATTCGCTCCGTGACTGTCAGTCAAGGTCAAGAAGATTGGCCACGGTTAAAGATGTTGACATGGAATCTGTATATTCGCTCCATGATCAACAATCCCAGCGTGATTACATTGACCCAGACGAGCCAATCACTCTGCCTCGACAAGTCACGGTTGCGACAGCGTACCCTGAATGCCTGACCAACAGCCTATTCCCAGGATTCGGATGTCGGCGGTCAGTGATCTTAAAGAATTTTCAGGGAAGGAAGTGGATGAAGATCAAGCGCGGAATTGGATTAGTCGTTTGATGACGGCATTTATGCGTGACCAAGCCTCCGACCCAGAAAAGTGCTTAATTATGGGTGATTTACTAAAAGGACCAGCACGCAATTGGCATCGCCAGCTGAGTAGAGCTACCCGATCAAGTTGGAAAAGTCTCGTGGATGAGTTTGAAGTTCAACACTGTGGAAGTGACCAAGCGGCTTCCCGCCAGTATTATTACACGAAACAGCGATCAGATGAAACTACCATTGAGTATCTGCACCGGCTGAATGTGGCGGGATTGCGGGCCAACTTGCCAATCAGGGATGGATCACCTACGATTTTACGCGAACATGTGCAACATTTTCTGGACACATTGACCAATCGCGAACTCGCCGATCGACTGGCACTTCTGCGGCTGGATACCGCCGCGGATATGGAAGAAACGCTGCGGGCGTATAAGCGCAATAAGTGGTACCAGCCGATGGCGACGGTAGGCACCAACCGATTCCGTCAGAAATTCAGTGATGATCGGTGGTCACCTACCCCAGCGCGGAAGCCTAAAGCAGTGCGAGCGATTAAGGTGATGTCTGGAAGCGAAGAGTCAAGCTCCGATGACAGTGGAAGTGACGGTGATCAGCGTCGTTACATGATTGCTGCTATGCTCGATCAACCAGTAACGCACGGTCTACCTAGTGAGACTAGATCCGGTAAACAAGGCGAATCAAGTACGGATGACCAAGGGGCGATGAAGAAATGCAGCCATTGCGGATCAATTAAGCATGACAATTTGCGTTGTTGGAAACGTCTGACCTGTCTGAAGTGTGGCAAGAAGGGACACCCGACGGATCACTGTTTGTACGTCTGCCGTGCTGCGGCGAAATTCATGACGTTGGCAAGTGCCCCATGGAGGAATTCTACAATCGCATTCGGCAGAGGTACAACCCTACCAAGCATGCGGGAATGTTGCCCAAAGAAGCCGAAGACATGTTAAACTAGAACGCTCGACAGTTTGGAATCTGGTACGAGACGGGCGTTCTGGTGTGAGTATTTTTACATATGTGGATAAGACGCGGGTTGGTCAAGCATAAGAGAAAGATAATGAAAAATGTGATCAACCTGATTTACCATGTTTGGCTAATTTCCGTATTGATGAGTTTTCTCGATCTCCGGTGATAATCGAAGTTGATTTGCTTCCGGGTGAATCACGTGGATATTGGAAATACCACTCGCCAAAAAAGTGGTTTAAACAAGCCAAGGCGAGCGGCAAAATCAATAACGAACGTGCCACGCTACTATTAGATTCTGGTGCCGAAGTGTCGATCGTCGAATCAACCTTTGCTCGTAAGGTGGGTTGTCAGAAATACAAGAATGTGTCGGTATTGGAGAAAGTGCATGCCTCACAGAGCGGTGCACGAAAATCAAGATTACATTAACGGGATCGTTGGTTTATTATTTCCACGCATGGGTGGGCTAACTTGTTGGACAGGATGCTATATTAGGAATTGATTTTATGATCCCAGCTGGCGTCAGATTGGACACCGCCCACGGCGCGCTAAGTCTGCCGGATGAGGTAATCATCCCATTAGAAGGCCTCCGACAGCTGTATGGCGCGAGTGGGAATTATATGAAACTTGGTCAGTTCGAACAGATCGCAGTAGTTCGATCTGCTGAGGTCCGCATTCGTGATCAGCGATCTCGGAAGTTATGGATCACTCGTGGAAAAGATTGGGTCCCCATTGTGACTAGGGGCGTTGGTAATTCGCGATATCTGCGTATTACGAATGTTGCCGATAATCATATCGTTCTACATGACGATATGATTTTAGGTATTTGAATGAATAAGGATGATGTGCCCCGTCGCCCCGGGTTTATTTCGGTGGGATCTAATCGCTATAAAGAGTGGCAGAATCTCGCGTATCAAGCTTCTACCGATTTAGTGCATGACGATCAAGAAAGTGTCGACCAGGGTCCATTGGTCGAGAAAAAGGAGTACCCTATTCCTCAGGCAATTTTAGTACTACCTGCGGACTTGATCACGGCATCGGTGACAGTAGTGTCCGGAAGACCGCATAAGGTACAAGAAGTGCAAGAAAAGGGCAATCGGGAGCCGAGTGTGCAAGTTCAGACCCTTGGTCATGAAGTTGAGCGACTCGTTACAAGAGATGACTCTGATCAGGATATGGACGAACATACCGTCTCAACCGATACCGGTGAATTCGGTGTAATTCCTACCGATGACCAAGTATGTTACCATGAAGGAGGAGATTTGTTCGTGGAAGAGCTGGAGAAACAACTTACCACGCTGCCCGAAGTATCCGCAAGCACCGAAGAAGTGACCAAGGATGATTTGCAAGTTGGCGACCCGCTGATCAACACAGCAGAAGAGATTGACCAACTTCGTGATATAATTTGGGCGAACAAACATATGTTGATCGGAAAGGGGAATGCCCTACCTCCTGCTGCACGTGGAGTTGTTTGCGATATCGATGTAGGTAATGCTCGCCCGATCGCCCAAAAGTGTCGTAAGGTGGCTCCACAATTTCGCGAGAAATATCGGCTTTGATCAAGGGGATATTGGCTACTAAGATTATTCAGCCGTCTACGTCACCCTGGTCATCGACTATAGTGATCATCGTAAAAAAGAATGGGGTTGATATTCGCTTATGTATCGATTATCGCGCGGTGAATCAACTTACACGTCTGATGGTATACAAAATGCCCCTGATCTCGGATCTACTCGAAGATTTGGATAAAGCGTTGTGGTTTTGATCTTTGGATATGGCGAGCGGTTTTCGGGTCGTGTCTATGACCGATCGAGCGCGTCATATTTCGGCGTTTGTCACTCCGTTTGGATTGTTCGAATGGAATAGGATGCCCTTTGGCCTAAATAATGCTCCGCAAATCTACCAGCGGTTGATTGATAATGCATTATATGGGTATCTCAAGGTTAAGGACGGTTATGACGAAACGGCTGATGTATTTACGAGGGGAGAGCCCGACCAAGCCCGAGGCCCGTCTGTGTTGCAGCGACGATCCTATATTGATGACATTTTGATCCCGGCCCCTACATGGACAACCCTGTGTGACAGGGTGCGAAACCTGTTGGAGAAGTGTGATCAGTGGAATTTGTCGATGAGCGTAGTCAAATCGTACTGGGGGCGAAGTGAAGTGCCTTATTTGGGACATCATGTCTCTGGAAGTTGTCTGGAAACAAATCCGAAAAATTCGGATGATCTGATTGATCTGCCTTTCCCTGGCACTTTACGTGATATGCAATCGTTTTTGGGAAGCCTGAATTATTACCGTCGATTTATCGAAGAATTTGCGATGTATGCTGCTGTGATCTATAAATTACGAGAAATTGATTATCAAGAGTTAGAGAGCCGGGAATTGGTCAACGAGAGCACGGTGTATGAGGATGATCGATTAACTAGGTCGAGAGTGGCATTCAGCATGCTGAAGGCTAAGATTGCGTCAGCCCCAACTCTGCACTATTTCGACCAAGCAAAGACGCCGGTCATTGTGGTGTATGCCAGCAAGTGGGCAGTGTCTGCCGCGTTGGTGCAAGAGCATGGTCAAGTATATTGCCCTGTCGCATTTGCCAGCCGGACACTGAAGAACGGTGAGCTGAATTACAGCCCCGTTGAAAAAGAAGTGCTGGCCCTTCTACGGATTCTAGACGTCTACTTTACGATGCTGGTCGGAAAGGAGATCGTTGTCCTGTCACGTCGATCCACGTTGAAGTGGCTATTGACATCTAACGGGATAGACGGGCGACTGGGAAAATGGGCTGCAATATTGTCACAGTGGGACTTGGAGATCAAGAAATGTGTGCACGGAGAATAGGAGGTACTAGGGGCGCTGGCCGCAAGTATCACCCCTCGCACTGATATTGATGAAGCCCTGATCGCAATCGCACCGAAAAGGGAGCATCGACAGACGATTGAAGTACCACCTCCCACGGTCGAGAAAGGCGAAGAGCTGTATGTGATCAGCTTCGATGGGTCTGCCAGCGTTAAGCGATGTGTTGGTGCGTTCGGTGTTATCGTGTGGAAGCTTCCGGAGTGTAAGATCATGATCGCGGTTGCGGACCACGCACCCAACATCATGGTGAATGAAGCCGAGTACCAGGGGCTGCTGCTAAGTTTGGATCTAATATCGCAATATCCCAAAGTAAGGACAATCGTGTGTGGAGACTCGAATTTCGTGATCAGGCAAATGCGCGGCGAAATAAGGTGTAAATCTCCGCGGTTGCAAGTATTGCAACAGCCCGCATTGAGACTCCTTCGTGAATGGCCTAACCATGACCTGTTGCATGTTAAACGATAGTGGAACAAGAGTGCCGATCACATCACCACCACTTCCATGCGGGATGGGGCACGATGTGAGATCAATGACGGGAAAAAGCAGGAAGAATTGGTCGATCTTAACAGATTGCCTGAGGTGATTACGTGGAAGAAAGATCCCACTGCCGCACAAGTGCTGGTGACGACGCGATCGCGTAACCACCGCCAAACGCAGCCATCGATGTCGCCCGAAGTATCCATAAAAGGGATGAGGGTGGAACGTGTTAAAAAGGCGCAAGAAGAAGAAAAGTGGATGTGATTTGCGATGTTACTTGAATGGTAACGTGTCACAACTGAGCGCAGATGAGGTGAAATAGTGCGCGAAAATCGCCGATTGTTATGACGTCGACGACCAAGGGTTTTTGATCTACTGCGGAAACATGACCAAAGGAAAAGCCAGCTGTGATCAAGATGATCGATATGAGCGATGTTCTTCGATTAAGCTGGTCGTACCGGAAACCCTACATGCGGATGTCCTCCACCATTATCATGTGAGTTTGGAAGGGGGACACCAGGTTATAGGGCGTACCTATCAGCGGATCAAACGATACTTTCATTGGCGTGGATTAATTTGTAGCGTGCAAAGCTTCGTCGGGCAATGTGTAGATTGTGAGACGGGGAAGGGGCAACCTACGAGCAAAGAGATGTCGCCTGGAAATATTGAGGCTACGTACACGTTCCAAGTGATAGCCATGGACCATATTCCGTCGCTACCTCGTTCGACTGATGGGCATACAGAGTTGTTGATATGGACTGATCTGTTCACGGGTATGGTAATTGCAAAAGCTGGATCGTCTCGCACAGCACAGAAAGTCACTGAACATTACGAAGAATGTGTGTTCCGACGATTTGGATCCAGTGAGGTGATTAGACACGACCGGGAACCCGATTTTATGTCCGAGGTATTTCGGGCTTTCGACAAGATCGTGGGACAGCGGCAGAGTGCAACTATAACATACCGCCCACAGGCGAACTGCGAAGCAGAGAGAACAGTGCAGACGATTACACGAGCGATTAAGATGTACGTATCAGATGTCGTTCAGAAGGATTGGAGTTCGTATGCAGAGCGGCTGGTATTCGCGCTGAACTCGACCCCAGATCACATATGTGGAGAAACACGGTTTTTTTGGCGTATGGGTGGGATCCACGATCATCGTTGGAATCGACATTGCAACTGGGTGGAACTCGGCGTAAAGACCGCGATGCACGTCGATGAGATACAGGCTGCAGAAAGACTACCGTTACGCCCGTGATCAAGTGAGCACCCGATTACACCAAGCAGTAACAGACCGAGCGGAGAAGCATAATGATCAGGTGACACCGCACAAGATCGAAGCGGGGTCGAAGGTCTGGTTATACCTCGATCGAGTGAAAGAAGGGTTCGCAAAGAAACTGGCGCATATGTGGCATGGACCTTTCAGAGTTGACGAAGTTATCGGGATCATGCGGCAAGGTTGATTACAGCTGGTACCGACTATCGCATATTTCCAGTCGTGCATCTGTCCAAGTTGAAACTGGTCAAAGAGTTTCCAAATGGACCTACTGTTGTGCTAGCAGCTGGGGTAGAAGATCGTTTTGATTTCGATGAAGCTTTACTACCCGAGGACAGCTGGGAGAGGATTCTAGAGCCGGACAAATTTGAAGTTGATCGTGTCACCAATTTCCGAGCTGGTCGAAAGACCAGATACAGCAGAACGTTGCGTGAATATCAAGTATATTGGAAGGGTCATGATGAGCCGTCATGGGTAGACGAGGCCGATATGAATTGCGATGCCCTAATCAAGGATTTAGAACGGAAGATGATTACCGAACACCGGTTTGATGTAATGCAGGTGGATGAAGAGTCCCGCTAGTGCATGACCGGCTAATGGACTGTGGAATTATGGTTGAAGACTTACGATTAATGAGGAAATAACGCTTGACATAATGTGGTGATTTTTTGGTGGATATTGCGCGGCGTGGTGATGAGGTAATGACATATGAGACTGTGGAGGAGCGATTTGTGTGGATACACTGAAAACGATGAAGCAATAATTGGAATTATTACGATCAAGAATGTTTATGGATTGAGGAAGAATGGATGGTTAGCGATCTAGCTTGATCCGTAAAACTTGCGACGGAGGCGGATAATCTTGTTGTCGGGGTGATCGTCTGCGGAAAGGCGATAATGTAGTCGCCAAGGCTCAAGGACGTCCACCTCGCATAACGCATCCTGCAAGGTCGAAGGCGGTCGGTCCGATAGGTACCCTGGGTACCAGGTGCCATCGTCCGCCGGAGCGTATTTCAAGGGGCGATTACCGGCGCAGTGGGAATTCGCCGGATCCAAGAAGATGTCAAGATCGCACTCCCCGCTGGTCATGCCCTGCAGCACGAACTTCACGATCCTCTTCACGCTACCCCCGCGCGTCTTCTACTCTGGCGTCGACCCTCGGAAAATTCTCGGAAAAAAGCGTCGCGCTCTCTAAGGTTTTGATCCACGTGGAGGTAATGGGTGGACTCCCAGATCGCCTGAGCGTGATGGTCCAGGAATGTCTGGTACCGCGCCTCGAAGTCAGCAAACCAGCCGACCGAGCGGAACGAGATGGGTGGCAGCATGTGCTTGAAACAATCCCACGGGTGCTGCGAGTACAGTAACTCCACTGCTGATTGGGTAATCAGGTGACTGCACCACTCATCAGGCGCAGGGGTGTCCGTGACGGTGGGAAACAGCCATCCCACCGGACGTGTCAAGTAGTCGAACATCGTTTTTACTTAGACGCTACCCAGATTAAGGCCGCTGAGCTGATCCGAGGTCCACGGCAAGATGGCGTCGTCAGTCGCCTCACCCGGCAACAATATCAGCGAATTGAAGTCACCTGTCCGGGGAAAGAAGAATTCGGCGGAGTCCAGATCCGACTGACCGTCGCTGCCCCACTCGCTGATCGTGGTACCGGACGGAATTTGCGTGCCACGCAAAGCGGAAGGGCCACCTTGGACACCATCCGGTTGGACAGGAGGGCAAATAACATGTGGTGACCAGCTTACATCGGGAATAGCAGGAGTGAGACGTAGCCGCTTGGACTGGGGGGTGGATTGCGAGTGTGACCAGATCATATCGGGAATAGCAGGTTGCCGCTTGGACCGGGAAGTAGACTGTGAGCGCAGGGCATGTTCTTCGGTAACACCCGGCTGACCAGGTGGATTAATGTCTGGCGACAACTCTTTCTTCCTGGAAACGGCAGAGGCCAGACGTTGCCTCTTGGACCGGGAGGTGGGGTTTGACGGCCGAGCGCGCTTTCTGATGAAGGGGTCGGTCGGATGAAGGAGTTTATAGACGGACCACCCGAAGCAGCAGACGGTCTGGCAGCCGGGTTAATCCCCACATTAGTGGAACCGGCGCTCGGAGGGATTTGCAGGTGTAATGCTACACCCGCCAACATGGTTTGGATGTCGGAAAGTTAAGCCCGCAGTTTCTCCGCCTCATCCTGAACGCGTCGCAACTCGTGGCGCTGTCGTCCCGCTCCGCAGATGCGTGGTTGAGACGACGCCGCGCCGCCGAAAGTTCTCCCTTTATTTGGAATTCTGAGTACGCAGTTGCTCCAACTCAGCCCTGTCAGCCGACACCGTGTCAAGACGCGCATATAGATCGTTGGCTCGAGCATGAGCATTGGCGAGGCTGTTCATCTTTTGGAGAGTGGTTTCATGCTCCGTCCGAATACGATCACGCTGGACCTCTCGTTTGCGAGCCTTGGAGGAAAGCTTAGCCAGCTGCTCGGACAAGCGCCGGTTTTCTAACAGAATATGGTCGCGTTCATGTTGCGCTGCGATCAGGCGCTGGCGGAGTCAGTCGAGCGCTGCGTGATCCTGAGATGCTTCAAGACGCGAAATTTCTCGCGCCTGATGATCGACGGTCTCTTCGCAGACCGACAGCAGATACTGGTTCCGGGCCTGGGCACCTTCCAGATCTCGTATCTGACCTTTCTGTTTGGCCAGGGTCTCATCAGACGTCTTCAGTCGGGACTTGAGGTTGCTAACGGTGGTGCGGACGAAGTCGCGCAGGGTTGCAGCTCGCTCGCGGAACCAATCGATCTGCTGCTCGCGGTCGGCGAGCTTACGTGCGACGCACTCGTGCCGCTTCTGCTGTAGGCGGGTGGAGTCTTCAAGTACGGAAAGTGAGTCAGTCAGCACGGCTATTTCCTCCTGCTGTGTGCGAATGGTCTCTTGCTGCGTACGAATCGTCTCCTGCAGCGCGAGTATGGTCTCTTGCTGCGCTTAAGCCTGGTGGACCACCGAGACCAAGTTGTCGACCGCGGAACGGTCGAGTGATGATCTGCCACCTGCGGTTACCTCCATGATCAGCCTCGCAGAAGAAGTACAAGAATGGATGATCACGAGGGCTTGATCGAGGACGCTACGGTCGAATGAGTGGAAACGCTCTGCTCACCTGCGACTCGCTCGAAGTATACAGGTAAGATTGATGGGTGCAGATTGCATTACCTATCACGTCATGATTGATGGATGTCAACCATGATCTAGGCTATCATGACTAATAGTTAGCAACGTGGCAACGATATGATTGACCACCGCCCCAACCGCTGTCCGGCTGGGACGGGGTTCAGGGGCGGCTGTGGTAAAGCGTACCGTAAAATTGGTACGTATTAGGGGCATAATTATATGCACCCCCACAGGCGTAGCTGTGGTAGAGTGTACCACAAATTTTGTCGGTACTATAGTCGGTACAAAATGTGGTACGATAGTGGGCACCACAGTCGGTACCACAGTTGGTACCCAGACGGTACAACTGTTGACACAACGGTGGCAGACAGGGACGAGGCGTGGATAGGACGTCTCAGATGATGCGACAACTGGCAAGGTTACCTGACGGTAACCCGAAGGTAAGCGGGTGAATGGTCGACAAAATGCGTAGGAATCGGTAGTTCTGATTGTTTGATATTAGGTTTTTGGTAGATATTAGGATATAAGCAATAATACAGCTCTCCTTTTGCGTACGATCGTGCAGATCGCTTCAGGGACGGCACCTTTGCGCCTCCCTTACTCCTAAATACCTCTACGTCCCGGGCGGGAGCACTTAGTGCATTTTTTGGCCCACCGGTAGGCGTAGAGTGTGAGAACTCACCCGTAACTCCGCCCGCTGTGCCAGCGGTTCTTCTTTTAAAGGTTTTTTGGTCTCGGGAATGTGATCGAGCAGTGCGCTCTCACCTCTTCCCGTATTGGTCCACGTTTTGGCCCCTAGTGTTAGGCTGCTTTAAGCGCCCCACGGGAACACTAGGCGGATTTTTAGTGGTAATCATCGATCAAACCGTCGAACGCGCTGATCGACCGTCCCTCTAAGGCTTAAGTCCAGAATACAAGATATTTTGGGTATTATATTGACGAATTAAGCTTAAGGAGGCTCTGTGATCGGGCAGTGAAGATTTACGCTGCTTGATCGAGTGCCCCGTCGCCTATCAACACCTGATCGACACACTGCAACTCGCGACCCGCTCTCAGCGGCTCGCAACTCGCGCCAACTAGCTGATCAGCGACGCTTAGCACCTGATCAAGCCTGATCGAGTCTGATTATCGCTGATCGACGACTCTTAGTGCCTACCCAAGCCTGATCACTGTTGATCACACCTGATCGCACGTGGTTCAAGCTTGATTGCGCCTGATCATCGCCTGATCGCATCAGTCGACTCATCACAAGTCAACTCAGTCTTGCCACAAGGAATTGTAGTGTGCCATCCCCGCCACCTGGAGAGCGACCCACGCCTAAGCCGTCGGGTACACAAGGTGAGCAGAAACACAAGCTGTCAAGGACAACCGGAGGACCCCCTTCGTCAGTCGACAGTCCGGGTGCCGTGGTACCGCCTGATCAAGCCTCAAAAACGTTGATCAGCCGCTCCACCACAGTTATACCTCGAGAGGGTTAAGGAAGGCTATGCAAAGAAGTTGGATCATATGTGGCACGGTCCTTTCCGTGTAGCAGAGCTGATCAGTGAGCATGCCGCCAGTCTGATCACGATCGGCACGGATTATAAAGTTTTTTTCCGATCGTGCATGTGTCCAAACTGAAGATGGTCAGAAAGTTTCCCGATCGGCCTTAAATGCCCTGTCTGGTGGACGAAGCGGAGAGATTCGATTTTGACGAAGCTCTGCTGCCGGAAGACAGTTGGGAAAGGCCATTGGAAGAGGACGAATTCGAGGTGTAAAAGGTGCTAGATGTCCTATCGGTCAAGAAGAAGCGTTTCGGTCGCACCCACCGAGAATATCTGGTCCGCTGGATGGATCATGACGAAGCAACTTGGATCGACGAACTCGATCTAAATTGTGTAGCACGGCTACGAGAGTTCGAGCGAGAACGAGTCAGTCGTAATCGCTTCGCAGTGATGCAGACTCATGAAGATGAAGATCAAGACACGCAGTAGCACCGATCAGTATATCGATCGGTGTGAATATGTGTAAGGTCTTAATTATTGTGAATTTTGTGGACAACTGTGATGAGCTGGAGTAGTGGATTGACGAACGTGGTGATGATTTCGCGATGTGGATGGAAAATGTGTGTGATAACGTGTTGGTGCAAGTTTGGAGAAAGTGATGAAATTTGGTCAAGTGATTGGGCGATCAGGAATCTGGAAAGAATGATGACATGTATTATGGATTATCTGGTCATCTAACTCCCGCATCAAGATTCGCAATCACCCCACAGACGACCGATAGTCAACGCAGGATGGGCTTCGATCTGGTTCTGGTGCTGATTACGCCAGGGCTCATTCCGATCGATCTGGATCAAGGCGTCTTTCAGGTCTACGATAGGCTCGTCACAATGAAGACCGGGATACCAGACTCCGTCGTCAGCTAATACTCCGGCTCTCTCAACCCGACGCTTGGCCATATGAAGAAATACACGATATAGAAAGATGTCGATGTCGCACTCGCAGGCCAGCATCCCTCCCAGAACGAACTGGCATAGGGTCTGCCAGGTCTCCCCCGCCTGACTCCGGCGCTTCTTCCGGTTCTTCTGGAATGAGATCAGGCCTTGATCATGCTGCGCTCGATCAGGAGGGAGCACTAGATAGTGTGTAGACTCCCAGATCGCTTGGCTGTAGGCTTCATTGAAGGCCTTCACTCGACCCAAGAACGAGTCGTTCCACGCAATCGACGCAAACATGGATCCCAGCTTGGGGCGGATGAACACTTTCCATGGCTGATCTGCATACAGACGGGCGATTTGTGGTGCTGTGACCAGGTCCTCCTGCCATGCAGAAGCGGCAGGAGCCTTTGCAGCTGGGGCAAAAAGCCAGGAATCTGGTCGGGACATCGACCGGGCTAGTATCTGCTTGGTCAGGGCTGATCGGTGCAAGCTACCGATGTGTCCCGGTGGACATGGCAAAGTGGCATCTGAAGTCAGCGATGGGAGAGGTCGATCTCCGATAGACACCCCTTTCAATCGGGCATGATGGCGCAGCCCAGATGTGCCGGGCTGGAACGAAATCACTTATCCGGTTGACTCACGCGTCCGTGCAACACCATCATCCTGGGAACTGATCACCTTATCAGCCCCCGATGCGGGATTCGCGGGAATAGGACCTCGGCGGTGATCGGATCGGGACTTGGACAAAGCAGTGAACAAGAACTCAGAATCTCCCGATTCGATTCCCGAGTCCTCTCCGGAGGAGATCTCCATATTCTTGGTATGAGCAGCGCGGGGGCGTAAGGGAACATGCGATTTGACGGTGATGGACGTGTCACCTGCTTCCGATCTTAGGCTTGGAAGATGCACCAGCGTCTTGGCTTTCTTTTGAGGCACCGCTCGATTCTCATCGAGTTCGGAGTCGCGCGCTACGCCCCGCGCCCTTGAGCCCTTTGACGCGTCCTTACGCTTCTTGGAAGTTTTTGGAATCTTGGAATATCGACGTTTGGACAATGAATGGCGTCGTTTCCGATCTTGGTGCAGATAGATCAGAGCGGCCGATGCAGATCGGTCAACTCTAGAGCCTGCAGCCGGACGCGGTACAACAAGTCGGTCAACTGTTGGTAGCACCGATCTACGGCCGCCCAACGACGGTTTGACTCCTGGGTCCAGGCGTCTGATCGGCTCTGGAAGGACTCGACCTTCCCGATCTGCTCCCTGACCACGATCTGCAACTCGCCGATCTGCCTCTACAGGTCACCATGTTGGGTGCGGAGTAAAGTCCGATCGGACTGATCCTCCAACCTTTGCCGGTTGACCACCGCGAGCTGTTCCTGGAGGTGTGACCGGTAGACCTACAAACGAGTTAGATCATGTCGTGCGCCGATCAGCCCGTCCAAGATCGGTCGGGCTGATCGCAGTGGTCATGCGACAGCCTATCAGCCACGAGTAAAGCGTCAAACGCTTCGGCGATGTCAGCGGGCAGCCGATCTGCACGCGAAGGAAGGTTAGAGCAGATCCAAGACAAAAAAACAGACCGATCAGCTTACCTCGCGTTGTTTGTTGGGCGATCTGGGCCCGGAGAGGCGCGTTTTCGGTGATCACCTCCTGCAACTTCGTAGACATGGGGATCAAAGTATTCACCTCCTTCAGCAGTTGCATGAGTGATGAATTCGTGACATCCAACTGCGATCGAAGCTCCTGAACTGTTTTCCGGAGCTGATAGACCCCGATCTGATGCCCATCCGGTGTGTCGGACTCTGGAGTGTTGCGAGGGCTGTACAGGTCACCATGTTGGGTGCGGAGTAAAGTCCGATCGGACTGATCCTCCAACCTTTGCCGGTTGACCACCGCGAGCTGTTCCTGGAGGTGTGACCGGTAGACCTACAAACGAGTTAGATCATGTCGTGCGCCGATCAGCCCGTCCAAGATCGGTCGGGCTGATCGCAGTGGTCATGCGACAGCCTATCAGCCACGAGTAAAGCGTCAAACGCTTCGGCGATGTCAGCGGGCAGCCGATCTGCACGCGAAGGAAGGTTAGAGCAGATCCAAGACAAAAAAACAGACCGATCAGCTTACCTCGCGTTGTTTGTTGGGCGATCTGGGCCCGGAGAGGCGCGTTTTCGGTGATCACCTCCTGCAACTTCGTAGACATGGGGATCAAAGTATTCACCTCCTTCAGCAGTTGCATGAGTGATGAATTCGTGACATCCAACTGCGATCGAAGCTCCTGAACTGTTTTCCGGAGCTGATAGACCCCGATCTGATGCCCATCCGGTGTGTCGGACTCTGGAGTGTTGCGAGGGCTGTACAGGTCACCATGTTGGGTGCGGAGTAAAGTCCGATCGGACTGATCCTCCAACCTTTGCCGGTTGACCACCGCGAGCTGTTCCTGGAGGTGTGACCGGTAGACCTACAAACGAGTTAGATCATGCCGTGCGCCGATCAGCCCGTCCAAGATCGGTCGGGCTGATCGCAGTGGGAGGCGAATTGATATGGGGCGATTGGGAACACATGGCAACTGCAGCAACGAGCGTCAAGAGAGGTTACAAGATGATAAGGTGCACAAGGACAAGTACCTGGCGAAGGCGGATTCGAAGATCTGTCCATCGGTTAAGTCCGCTACTGCGAAGTTCTGGGATGTGGAGAGATCGGGTCGCTACCGTTGCGCGGCTACGACCAGACTCAGGGGCGGCTGTGGTGAAGTGCAAGTGAAAATTGTTGACCAGTTTGTACAAGTGTACCAGTTTTCAAGACAGATCGATCTGGTTGGCTGGAAATCAAGGAGGATTTTGGGCCAATCGTGTTCTTGGAGTGTTTTGTACGCGGAGTTTGGTGAGTCACATGATATTGCGTGTACTTTACATATTTTATGTTTGTACATATTGGGCACCGTAGGGAGATAGGATTGGTTAGTTCTTGTTTTTTTTTGGCCTTTGACTCACAACAAAGGAAGTCGTTAGCATCTTCTCACCTTACATCAGTCGCCTCTTCATGCCTCGGAGTGTTTGGGAGCAGAGGGTCGAGTAATCCCCTCTAGCACATTATACCCGTCCGGGATGCGTTACAGACGCACTTGGCCCTCGGAAGTCCCTAGACGGGATTACACATTGGTCGGCTTCTTAAGCTCAAGTTACGCACGTTTGGAACGTGTAAACAAGTTTTTGGATTGTTACGTCGAGATATCGTTCGTGGAGTTTGTCACGTTTTCGTTGGATCTACATATTGGAATATTGGTCTTTTATTCTCGCATTGGTTGGGCTCTACGATCGGTTAAGTGATCTGCCCTTTGGAGGATATTTACTCGGAGTAGAATTGGTCTGCCCGTACCCAGGGTGAAGAGTTCCGCCCAGGGTACACTACCCAGCACGGTCTCACATTTTTATACCCACATCAATTCCCAGCGATGATCCACCAAGTGTGTAACCAGTCCATTCCATCGGGTACACAAGGTGAGATGGAGACGCAGAAATCGGACCAGGCGTCCTATTCTGATGATCGGTCGTCTGCTAGCAGCGGACGACCAGATTGGATCGTAGGCGAAGGTTCTCGGGGTACCCCCTCCGTCCGGAAGGCTGGGTACGATGGTGGTCAGGTTCTCGACACTACGGTGTTCGATTTTGAACTTGACTCCACTACAAGTGCAGGGATCAAAATATCATCGATATATGACCGCCGCTGCAGCACAGACGGGTCCGGTGTCGGGTCGGGCTCTACCACAGTAAATACATCAGCCGATTCATCGGCACCGTCCTTAACCTTGACATACCCGTATAGTGCATTATCGATCAACTCCTGATAGATTTATGGAGCATTATTTAGGCCAAATGGCATCTTATTCCATTCAAACAATCCAAACGGAGTGACAAAGGCCTAAATCTGACGTGCTCGATCGGTCATAGACACGACTCAAAAACCGCTAGCTATATCCAAAGAGCAAAACCACAACGTTTTATCCAAATCTTCGAGTAGATCAGAGATCAGAGGCATTGGGTATACCATCAAACGTGTGAGTTGATTCACCACGCGATAATCGATACATAAGTGAATACCAACCCCATCCTTTTTCACGATGATCATGTGCAGAAGCGTGCCGAAAATTTGGCACACTTCTGGTCAAGTTTTGTCAAGGCATTTGGTCTAATTTCGGATTGGTTTAAACAAGGGGGGCTTTTCAGCCTATCAGACTCAAGAAGTGTCAAGAACGCAAGTTTTGGTGAGCACCCGACTTTGGGTATTTTACATATTTTTGTGGTGGTACATTTAGGGACGATAGGGTAGTAGTATTTTAGTTGTGGTTTTACCTTTTAGGACAGAGGTTATACATTTAAGTAAGGAAATCTTTTAGCTTTCGTATAAGTGGCTGAAACCTCTTCTGGTCTTGGTTCACACCACAGCTAGGGGTCACCGTTCTTCCCTTTTCGTGCACTAGTCGCCTCCGCCCGCCGCGGAGTGTTTGGGGGCAGAGGGTCGAATTATCCCCTCTCGCCCATTATATCCGGTCTGGACGCGCCGCACGCGCACTTTGGCCCACCGGAAGTCCCTCGACGGGAGTACGATTTGGCGATCTCAACACCTCAACTCAAGTACGTTTGGAACGTGCTATTCACTGGATTGGTCTTGGCGTGGAGATATCGTTTGTGGAGTTTCACGAGCATATTGGGTCTTTACGCGGACATATTGGCTTGTTTTAATATTGGTTGGAAACTAGACCGGTTTTGGTCTTATTTCGTATTGGTCAGGGGCTAGACCGGAACGGTCGGTATACCCTCTATTATTTCGTATTGGTCAGGTCTTGATCGTTTGGACGATCGACCTATTGGAAGTTATCTCTTGGAAGTGTTTTTGGTCTGTTTGTGTCTGG
>CM047580.1:38514556-38527732 GCA_026184515.1 Peronosclerospora sorghi | reverse complement strand
CCTTTTCGTACACTAGTCGCCTCCGCCCGCCGCGGAGTGTTTGGGGGCAGAGGGTCTAATTATCCCCTCTCGCCTATTATACCCGGTCTGGACGCGCCGCAAGCGCACTTTGGCCCACCGGAAGTCCCTCGACGGGAGTACGATTTGGCGATCTCAACACCTCAACTCAAGTACGTTTGGAACGTGCTATTCACTGGATTGGTCTTGGCGTGGAGATATCGTTTGTGGAGTTTCACGAGCATATTGGGTCTTTACGCGGACATATTGGCTTGTTTTAATATTGGTTGGAAACTAGACCGGTTTTGGTCTTATTTCGTATTGGTCAGGGGCTAGACCGGAACGGTCGGTATACCCTCTATTATTTCGTATTGGTCAGGTCTTGATCGTTTGGACGATCTACCTCTTGGAAGTTATCTCTTGGAAGTGTTTTTGGTCTGTTTGTGTCTGGGGTGAAGAGTTCCGCCCCAGAGATACCTACCCAGATCGGTCTTCTATATTCAAGACCGCTTCGATCCAATCTGCGATCCCGATCCACCGAGTGTGTAACTAGCCCATTTTATCGGGTACACAAGGTGATATGGACACTAAACAATCGGACCAAGTGGGTTCTGATGACGACTGGTCGTCTGCTTGCAGCGGACGATCGGACCAGATCTCGAGTGGTGGTCCGCGGAGTACCCCCTCCGAAAGTTGGAAGGCTGGGCGCGATGGTGGTAGTCAGGTTATCGATGCTAATGTTTTCTATTTCGAACTTGACTCCACCACAATGGTGCGCGTGCCCGGATCACTTGGTGATCGTGGATATCACCGTGCTGATATTCCATCAAAAATTGGATTCGAAGATTTGAATGATTTGAATATGGAGTCGTTCTGGAGAGGACGTAAGGAAAGGCTATCGCCTTACGTTCTCGTTGTTGATAAAGATGGCGATGTCCGATCTGGTCTGGTGGAGGACCAGATCGGGATTAATAAGTTTTTTCCTCCCCAAAAGGCTCCCACCGGAGCCGATCGGGACTATAGCAGGTCTTGCTATAGTTCCGGAAAGGATCAGGACCAAGGCCTTGATCCTATGTGTATGAATGAAAAATTTGATGGAAAACTAAAAGATGAAAATTACTTGGAGGCTGACTGGAACGATCCGGTCTACCTCCCTAAAGTCCCCAAGGTACCCAAGGTGCCCAGAAAAGGGCTGGGAATGCCACCCGACGAAGACGACTTCGAAGAAAAGTCGAAGGTCGGGGACGAGGCTATCACCGAACAAGACCTGGACAAGATGTATTATGTTTTTGAATTGAAGCGATTTGTTCGCCAAAACCAGGTCTTTCGGGTGTTGGACCTCCATATCCCCGACCGTCTTCTCCGTCCCACTACCGAGCCGATCCAGAGTGATCGACCATTACTGCTCGTCAAGAATTTGGTGGCGATGTTGTCGGAGGTTGGCATTAGAATTCAGAACCCCGCCGGTGTCAATAAATTGTTTGAATTTGATGCTTGGAGACTGGAGGCGTCGATGTCGGACCTCCACGACCGTTTGGTGCCACTGGTGGGGGCGGTTCGCCGCCCAACTCCCACCACGGCAATGAAGGTCGCCGAAGCCTCCACAGAGCTTGTTGAAATTGGTTCCGATGATGAATCGATCTACCAGTCTCCACCGGCTTCTAACAGCTCATCAGAGTTGGAGACCGGTGTCGAGCGGATGACCATAGGGGTGGACCATGCCCGGTCTGAACAAAAAAGGGACATGCGGCAGCAAAGGGCTTGCCAGTCGGGGCTCCAGCAAGCCCCACAGGCCTCAGTTCCGCAAAAGGAGGGTATCAAAACGTTGCCCATGACGCCATCCAACGTCCAAGCCATGTTTGAGACGATGATGCAACGTTTCATGGAAGAACGGGTTAGACCACCTATGCGCCCACATGTCCAAGACCGGTCTACCTGTCAAGGTGTCAATGTTTGCATAGATGTGGATATGGAATCGGTAACATCTATGGATAAGCCTATTAGAAGTGATAAACCAACCGGCAAGGGAAGGCGCAAGCCGCAACCGGCAAGACCGCGTAGACCAAGCAAGACAAGTGACTGTGATATGGAGTCAGTTGGCGGTCTTGACGACCACTGTGGGTCAGACGGTACGGGCGCTGGAAAGCCACGCAAGGCTAACCTAGCCTCCACTATTGCCTATGACTTTGGATCTGCTGCGATTCCGCGCATCCTTATGACCGCGACTACCGACCTCAAGGACTTCACCGGCAAGGATGCTGATGAAGACCAGGCACGGTCTTGGTTCAGTCGGGTCAAGTCTGCGTTCCTGCGAGAACAGACCCCAAAAAGCGAACGTTGTTTAATCTTCCGGGATTTGTTAAAAGGACCGGCTGCGAACTGGATTCAACAGTTGGGTCGGGGCGTCCGGTCTGACTGGGACCTGTTATGTGCGGAGTTTGAAGGTCAATATTGAAACTACGGATTTTCAAGCGCCCGTAAGTACCACCATATGCAGAAGCGGGCCGACGAAACACCGATCGAGTATTTGAATCGGTTGAACGTGGATGCACTTCGCGCCGGCATAACAATCAAAGAGAATAACCCGCCGAACGGTGCCGCCTTAGAACATGTGAATCACTATATTAGTACCCTTGACGATCAAGAACTGGCGGACCAGCTTACTCTACTGCGTCTTAAGGATGCGGGCGAATTCGAACAGACCCTTCGGACGTTACAACAGTCGCGGAGTATGAGAGCGAAGACCGCTGGTGGATCAGGTCGCTATCGTTCCAAGACCCAGACCGATCCGGTCAAGAGACCTTGGACCAGACCGACCCGGCGGTCAAGGCAATTGTAGCTGATGACAGCACGGGATCAGAAGGGGAAAGTGGAAGTCCATCCAGCCAGGAGTCATCGGATGAAGACCAGTATCGTTACGTCTATGTTGCGGGACCTGCCCCGAAGACCAAGTCGAAGTCCGACCAGGTGGACCGGAAGGGAAGGAACGGAAGCAAGTCCGATCCAGACCGACCTCGTCAGAAGTGATCCCACTGTGGTTCGAGCAAACATGATGGTGCAAACTGCTGGAAGAAGATGGTGTGCAAGAAGTGCGAGAGACGCGGCCACCCGACGGACCACTGACTTTTCGTATGCAAGTCATGTGGAGAGATCCACGAGGCCGTCCACTGCAAGATTGAAGAATTTTTTAACATGATGCGCAAGTGGTACGTGCCGGACAAGCACGCGGGGATGCTGCCGCCGGACGCGGAAAATATGTTAAACTAGAACGCTCGCCAGGTTGGAATCTGGATCGAGCCGATCGTTCTACGGTTCACATCTACGCATATGTCGGCAAGGAGGATAAGACCGACAATACACGTTCTATTCCAAATTGCGTCGACCGAGACCATCCGGTCTACAGTCTGAAGACCGATGAGTACTCCCGGACCAAGGTGGTTATGCAGTTAGACTTGCTGCCTGGAGAATCCCGCGGATACTGGAAGTATCACGCGCCTGATAAATGATTCAAGCAGGCGAAAGCCTGTGGCAAGATTAATAACCAGAAAGCGACGATGTTGTTCGACTCTGGAGCTGAAGTCTCGATAATCGACTCCGCCTTTGCTCGTAAGGTCGGATGTCGTATAGACGATACCCAGAGACAAGAATGCGTCGGGATCGGTGAAAACTCTTATATGACCGAAGGAAGAACGCGTGTGAAAATTACTTTGTCGGGATCGCTGGTATACTTTTTCAGCGCTTGGGTTGGCAAGTTGGCTGGTCAGGACGCTTTATTAAGTATGGATTTCATGGTCCCAGCTGGTATTCGCCTAGACCTGTCACATGGAGTGCTTACACTCCCGGATGAGGTCCAGGTCCAGTTGGCTGGTCGAAGACCTCTGTATGGTTCGTATACCGATCTGGTCCGGTGGGACAAGACCTCACTATCCCAGTCGGTCGGTATGCCGATACCCCGGTCAAGAAAGGTTTTCGTTCGCGGAAGTTACGGTTGACCAGGGGCGATCGGTGGGTCCCGACCTTCGTAAAGAGTGCTGGTCGACGTGATTTTGTCCGTGTTACCAATATCGGTGACAAGCCGCTGACACTGGACAATAACACTATTGTCGGCATGGGGTTAGCAGAAGGGAAGGTACCAAGGAAGATGGGGTTCATCTCGATTGGATCGAGGCGGTATGTCGAGTGGCAAAACCTGGCGTACCAATCGACCACCGATCTTATCAGCGATGATGGGTCGGTGGAAGAGGACACCTCACCTTTAGTGGAAAGACCAAGTTATGTCACCCCAAGAAAGATGTTGGTCCGAAGAAAGACGCCGCAGTCACCAGGAACGGTGGACCATCAAGTAGACGAGTCGAGGCTAGTCAACGTGGTGTCAGCACAAGACCAGGCGACAGAGGAGCAAGAAACGGAAGAAGGGGAACATGAAGTTGCTAGGTCGGACCATGACGGTATTCCTAATCAGACCGATATCAGTGAAGGACAGCCCGTCGATCAAGACCAGGGGCGTTCAGCCGGTCCAGATGGTCTAAGTGATATCACCCCAGAAGATGAACAAGTCTGTATACATGAAGGCGGGGAACAGTACATTCAGGAGCTGGAAAGCCAAATGGCAGTCCTCCCTGAAGTGTCTGCCGACTTGCCAGAAGTTACAATGGATGATTTACAAGTGGGTGATCAAGACCTTAACAGTCCAGACCAGATCTAGCAGTTGAAGGATATCATATGGAAGAAAAGACATCTGCTGATCGGGAAGGGCAACGCCTTACCACCTGCAGCCCGTGGTGCGATTTGCGATATTGACGTTGGAGATGCCAAGCCGATTGACCAGCGGTGTCGACGCGTGGCGCCACAGTACCGTGAAAAGCTTTCTGATCTCATTAAAGGACTGTTGGTCACCAAGATTATTAGACCGTCGACCTCGCCATGGGCCTCGCCGATCGTAATTGTTATCAAGAAGAACGGCGTCGACATTAGGTTGTGCATCGACTATCGGCTGGTAAATCGGTTAACTAAACTTATGGTGTACCCGATGCTGCTGATTAATGATTTGTTGGAAGACCTCGACAAGACCTTGTGGTATTGTTCGCTGGACATGGCAAGTGGATTTTGGGTGGTCTCGATTACTGATAGAGCCCGTGACATTTCCGCATTTGTGACACGTTTGGTCTTTTCGAGTAGAACCGTATGCCGTTCGGTCTGAATAACGCTCCCCAGATCTATCAAAGGTTGATAGACAACGCACTGTACGGACACTTCAAAATCAAGACCGATCGGGACCCTGTCGAAAGTTATGATGTGTTTACAGAGGGTGAACCCGATCGGGAAAGAAGACCGTCCGTTCTAGGGAGGCGGTCGTACATCGACGACATTCTGATACCTGCCTCGTCATGGAACGATCTGTGCGAGAAGGTTGAACGATTGTTGGAGACATGCGACCGCTGGAACCTATCTATCAGCGCCATAAAAAGTTTTTGGGGTATGTCCAAGGTCGCCTATTTAGTTCATGTGGTTTCGAACAATGGTCTAGAGGCTAATCCTAAGTACCTCGATTCGTTAAGCAATCTCCCTTTTCCCAAGTCTCTGAAGGCAATGCAGTCCTTCCTAGGAAGTTTAAACTACTACAGCCGCTTCATCGAAGATTTTGCTATCTACGCGGCTGTGTTGTATGAGCTCCGGGAAGTGGACTACCATATAATGCGCGAAGAAGACCGGGCAACTTTACAGGAGGGCGCCGACTCTGGTCTTGCTGCAGTTTGTCCGCAAGTGGAGGCCGAAGATCATATGAAGCGTGCACAGTTTGACTTTGGTATGTTGAAGGCTAAGATGGTGACGGCACCGATTTTGAAGCATTTCGCTCCCGAAAAAGTGCCGACCGTTATTGTATATGCCAGTAAGGGGGCTACCTCGGCTACTTTAGTGCAAGATCACGATGGTGTGTATCATCCAGTCACGTTTACGAGCCGGACGCTAAAACCAAATGAAGTGAACTGTGGAATTGTCGAGAAATAAGTGCTGGCGTTGCTACGAATTCTGGATGTGTGTTACAACCTGCTGGTCGGCCGACCTATAAAGGTCCTGTCAAGACGGTCTACTTTGGCCTGGCTATTATCAGCCAATGGGATGGACGGACGTCTAGGCAGATGGTCGGCGGTCTTGTCGCAGTGGACCCTCGAGGTCGTTAAGTGCACCAGGGGCGAGGAAGAGATATTGGGTACATTAGCTGCCAGTATCACCCCTCGGTCTGAAGTGGACGAGGCATTGATAGCGATTTCCCCGAGGAAGCAACCTTGGCAGTCAGTTTCGAGACCGCCACCGACCGTCGACCATGATGAAGAGCTCTTGGTCTTAAGTTTTGACGGATCAGCAAGCGTGAAGAAGAAGGTCGGCGCCTATATTGCCATATTGTGGAAGTTGTCACAATGGTCTATAGTTGCAGCCGCTGTCGATTTCACGACGGATATTACTGTTAACGAGGCGGAGTACCGAGGTCTACTTCTATGTCTGGACCTGCTGTCGTCGCAAGAGAAGGGGTGAGTCATCATATGTGGTGACTCCAACCTAGTGATCAGGCAGATCACCGGAGAGATCGACCGCAAGGCCCCACGACTAAGGACGCTAAATGATCAGGTAATGAAGGCATTGAAAGACCACCCCAACCACGAACTGTTGCACGTGAAACGGGACTGGAACAGAAGCGCCGACTACCTCGCGACCAAGGCCATGCGAGACCAGACCGGGGCTACGATCACCGAGGAGGCCGTTCTTGATGAATTGATGAATATAAACAGGCTCCCAGAAGTGATCGGACCCAAGAACGCTCCGGACCAGGTGCATGTGATGGTCGCGACTAGACCGAAATCTCGGAATTCCCACCAACCGTTCCCAAAGGAACGGTTGAGTGAATCTGTTGTGCAACGACTAAGGGCAGAACAGATCCTCAAGGCGCAGGACGAAGAAAAATGGATTGTGAATTTGAAGACCTACCTGCGCGGTGAGTTGTTTAAGTTAACGAATGGTCAAGCGAAAGAATGTTCCAAGATCGCAGACAGTTACGAAGTGGATGAGGATGGTTTACTATATTACTGCCGCGATGCCGACCAAGACAGTGCAGACCGGGACCGATTGGCGAAATTGGTGATACCTGAGTTGCTGCAGCCGGATGTCCTCCATCACTACCATGTGAGTCTAGAAGGGGGACATCAGGGCATAGGCAGAACGTATCACAAGATCAGGTCCCACTTTCACAGGAGAGGTCTTTTCCGAAGTGTACAGAAATATGTGGGTTGTTGTACGGATTGCGAGACCGGAAAGGTAGACCGGTAATCAAGGGGCGATCGCCCGGAAATATCGAAGCTACCTACCCTTTCCAGGTCATAGCGATGGACCATATACCGTCACTGCCTAAATCGACATATGGCAATACTGAGTTGTTGATCTGGGTAGACCTGTTCACCGGTCTAGTTATTGCGAAGGCAAGTGCGTCCCGGTCTGCCGAGCAGATCGCCAAAAGTTACGAAGAATGCGTGTTCCGAAGGTTCGGCGCCAGCGAGGTCATCAGACACGACCGAGAACCCGGTTTCATGGCCGAGGTGCTCCGGTCGTTTAACAATATGCTGGGCCAGAAACAGAGCGCGACAATGGCATATCGTCCGCAAGCAAATGGATCAGCAGAGCGTATGATACAAACTATTACAAGAGCAATCAAGATGTACGTTGCCGATCCAGACCAGCGCGATTGGGACGAATACGCAGAAAGGCTGGTGTTTGCACTCAACTCGTCGACCGATCGGGTCCGAGGAGAAACGCCTTTTTATCTTGCGTATGGATGGGACCCCCGGTCCACTCTTGAAGCCGCGATACCTATTGGCTGCACTCGGACCCGCGATCGTGATGCTCGACGTTGGCGCATGCAGTTCCAGAAATATTACCAGCATGCAAGAGAAATTGTCAACGAAAAGTTAGGTCAAGCTACACAAGACCGGGCAGACCGGAACAACGACCAGGTCCAACCCCACGGTATAGAACCAGGGGCGAGGGTATGGTTGTACCTAGACCGAGTGAAGGAGGGCTATGCGAAGAAGCTGGCTCACATGTAGCACGGTCCTTTCCGTGTTGCCGAGCTGATTGGTGAACACGCTGCCCGTCTAGTAACACCGGCGCGGACTACAAGGTCTTCCCGATCGTACATGTGTCCAAGTTAAAACTGGTCCGAGAATTTTCTGATCGTCCAAAAATGCCCTGTCTAGTAGAAGAGGCAGAACGGTTTGATTTCGATGAAGCATTACTGCCGGAGGACAGTTGGGAACGACCGCTGGAGATGGACGAGTTTGAAGTGGAAAAGGTCTTAGATGTCCGATCGGTCAAGAAGACCAGGTTCGGTCGGACCCACCGAGAATATCTGGTCCGATGGAAGGGCCATGATGAAACAACTTAGATCGATGAGTCCGACCTGAACTGTGGAGCACTACTACGAGAATTCGAACGGGACCGAGTCAGTCGGAACCGTTTCGCAGTGATGCAGACCCATGAAGACTAAGACCAAGACATGCAGTAGCATCGGTCTTCCCGACCGACGTGAAGAGGTGGAAGGTCTTGTGCCTCGTGTACTGTGTATTGTGAATATGTGACGAATTGGAATAGTTGAGTGACGAACGTGGATTGTTTTCTCGCGATGTAAGTGGAACGGTTGGTGATAACGTGTCTAGTGCAACTCTGGAGAAAGTGGTGGAATTAGCTCAAGTGATTTGATGACCGAACATGTGAAAAAGAACGATGATATATATTAAGTGTTATATGGTCGACTACTTACGACCTCACTCGCCATCACCCCACAGACGGTCAACGGTCAACGACGGATGCTTTTCAACTTGGTCCTGGTACTGGTTACGCCAAGGTTCTTGTTGGTCTAGTTGGACCAAAGCATCCTTGAGGTCCAAGACCGGTGTAATGCACCCAAGACAGGGCCAGGAGCTGGTTGGTCAGGGTAGACCGGCGTAAACAACCGATCTTCCCTGGAGACCACGGCAAAGTATCCTCACGCGTTCGTGGCGGAAGGGAAGAACTGTCGACTGCCACGTTGGCCAACAAAGCATCTTTGTGGAGCTTGGACGTCCCAGGCAAGACCGTAGGTGTTGAATTTGTCGACGCATGAGGTGGTGGAACGCCACCATGCGGACAGGTCTTCTTGGTCTGCTCCGAAGTCGATGCAACTTGAACAAAACTTTCATGTGGACTTGTTCGCGACTTGGTTGGGATGGGGACAGCAAACTCCGAATCACCGGAGTCTTCGCCGGAGTCATCCCAGGACGAGACCTCTGAATACTTGGCACGGTCAGCACCGGCGGTCGAGGTCGCTTGATTTTTGGAGATGTTACTGTCGTCATCCTCGTCCAAGCTTGGGCTCACGAGGGGCGCCTGTATCTGGGCTCGCTTACGAGTCACCGCACGCTTCCCTTCGAGCTCAGGGTCGCGCGCCGTGCCCCGTGCCCTCGAGGGACGCGGCGCGTCCGCGCGCTTCTTAGACTTTTGGCGAATTTTGGGCTGGGGAATTTCGGCCAATGAACGGCCTTGGTCTTGGTCCCGGTGTAGGTCCACCAAGGCGGCCGACACAGACCGGTCTACGCTGGAGGCAGCAACCGGATGCCGACGAGGACGCAACAGGTCAACCAAGCGCTGATGACATTCTTTCAATACCGCCCGACGACCGTTCGCTGCCTTCGTCCAATCGTTCGAGTTGCGTTCACAATACCGGAACTCCTCGGTCTGGTCTTGAATCGAAATTCGGAGCTCGGTGAGACGCCTCTCGAGATCGTCGCTTTGAACACTCAACGTGGTCTGGTCCAGCAGGCCTTCCGCTTGCTGCTGTTGGAACAGCACAAGCTGCTCCCGGAGATGAAGCTGATGAGCTTCCAAGCGGGTCAGCTTGTTGCGCGCGGTTATGAGCCCAGTCAAAAACTGACGCAGCTGGAGGTCATGCGTGTTCGACTGCCGATCGGCGGCAAGAAGGGCATTGATCGCCTTGCTGATTCCAGGAGGTATACGGGCTGGAGGTATACGGGCTGAAGACAAACGAAGGTTAGATAAGGTCCAAGGTGAAGACCGGACATGCATGCTTACGTTGTGTCGCCTGTTGAGCAATCTGCTCCTGGAGACGTGCGATCTCTTCAAGTGCGTCTTGCAAGTGCGCGTCGGTTCCGGTCTGATGCCCTGCCGATGTCTTAGGTGAAGTAAAACGATGGGAGCTGCCAGACCGGACCGACCCGACGGGCGAAGTGACTTGCGATCACGTGGTATGCGAGGTGCCTACAAGAACGGTCGTTAAGGAAACACAAGAATGTCAAGTCCAGCAGTGCAAGTACCTGGAACGGATGAAGAAGATGGTTGCTCCATGTCGGAAAAGTCTGAATGACCAAGGTTTAACCGAATTTGATGGACTCGGGGGTGGCTGTGGAGAAGCGTGCCCAAAATTTGGCACACTTCTGGTCAAGTTTTGTCAAGGAATTTGGTCTAATTTCGGATTGGTTTAAACAAGGGGGGCTTTTCAGCCTATGAGACTCAAGAAGTGTCAAGAACGCAAGTTTTGGTGAGTCACCCGACTTTGGGTATTTTACATATTTTTGTGGTGGTACATTAACGGACTATAGGGTAGTAGTATTTTAGTTGTGGTTTTACCTTTTAGGACAGAGGTTATACCTTTAAGTAAGGAAATCTTTTAGCTTTCGGATAAGTGGCTGAAACCTATTCTGGTCTTGGTTCACACCACAGCTAGGGGTCGTCGTTCTTCCCTTTTCGTACACTAGTCGCCTCCGCCCGCCGCGGAGTGTTTGGGGGCAGAGGGTCGAATTATCCCCTCTCGTCCATTATACCCGGTCTGGACGCGCCGCACGCGCACTTTGGCCCACCGGAAGTCCCTCGACGGGAGTACCATTTGGCGATCTCAACACCTCAACTCAAGTACGTTTGGAACGTGCTATTCAATGGATTGGTCTTGGCGTGGAGATATCGTTTGTGGAGTTTCACGAGCATATTGGGTCTTTACGCGGACATATTGGCTTGTTTTAATATTGGTTGGAAACTAGACCGGTTTTGGTCTTATTTCGTATTGGTCAGGGGCTAGACCGGAACGGTCGGTCTACCCTCTATTATTTCGTATTGGTCAGGTCTTGATCGTTTGGACGATCGACCTCTTGGAAGTTATCTCTTGGAAGTGTTTTTGGTCTGTTTGTGTCTGGGGTGAAGAGTTCCGCCCCAGAGATACCTACCCAGATCGGTCTTCTATATTCAAGACCGCTTCGATCCAATCTGCGATCCCTATCCACCCAGTGTGTAACTAGCCCATTTCATCGGGTACACAAGGTGATATGGACACTAAACAATCGGACCAAGTGGGTTCTGATGACGACTGGTCGTCTGCTTGCAGCGGACGATCGGACCAGATCTCGAGTGGTGGTCCGCGGAGTACCCCCTCCGAAAGTTGGAAGGCTGGGCGCGATGGTGGTAGTCAGTTTATCGATGCTAATGTTTTCGATTTCGAACTTGACTCCACCACAAGCACTATAGGTGAAGCCCAGGGTGACGTAGACGGCTGAATGATCTTAGTCGCCAATAGCCCCTTGATCAAAGCCGATAACTTCTCGCGAATTTGCGGAGCTACCTTTTGACACTTTTGGGCGATCGGGCGCGCATTGCCTACATCAATATCGCAAACAACTCCACGTGCAGCAGGAGGTAGCGCGTTAACTTTCCCGATAAACAGACGTTTCTTCGCCCAAATTATATCGCGAAGCTGATCAATTTTTTTCTGCCGTGTTGACCAAGGGGTCTCTGACTAGCAAATCATCTTTAGTCACCTCTTCGATGCTTGCAGATACTTCGGGCAACGTAGCGAGCTGCTTATCTAGTTCTTACACATACAAAACTCCACCTTCATGGTAGCAAACTTGATCATCGATAGGGATTACATCAAATTCGCTAGGATCGGCTGAGACAGGGTGATCACGTGTATATTGACTAGGCGTTTCTCTTGTAAAAGGTTGTTGAACTCCGTGATCCAAGGTCGGACCTTTCGTCCCCGGCTCCTGATTGCACCGCTCTTGCACCCCTTGCACCTTTTGCGCCCCTCCAGTTACCAATTCCACAGATTTGATGATCGGGTCCGTAGGACGTACTAAAATACTTCGAGGAGTAGGATACTCCCTCTTCTCGACTAGCGGACCTTGATCGACACTTTCTTGATCGTCATTCGCGGAATCGGTAGACGGTTGATACACGAGATTTTGCCACTCCTTGTAACGATTAGACCATATCGAAACAAATCCAGGGAGACGGGGCACATCGTCTTGTTCTTCCAATTGCCTAAAATCGTATCGTCTTGCACAATGATCGGATGATCAACGACGTTCGTAACACGCAGATATCGCAAATTACCCACGCCCCGAGTGATAGTGGGGACCCAATATTTTCCACGAGTAATCCACAACCATCGAGATCGCTGATCACGAATCCGAACCTCAGCAGATCGACCTACTGGGATCTGTTCGTACTGATCAAGTTTCATGTAATTTCCACTTGATCCGTACAGCTGTCGACGTCCTTCTAATGGGATGATCACTTCATCGGGCAAACTTAGTGCACCATGGGCGACGTCTAATCGAACTCCAGCTGGTATCATAAAATCCATGCCCAATATAGCATCTTGACCGACAAGTTTGCCCACCCATGCATGGAAATAATAAACCAACGAGCCTGCTAATGTAATCTTGATTTCAGTGCGCCCTTTCAAAAGGTAAGCAATTTCTCCAATGCCGACACATTCTTGCGTTTGACTCGTGTCGATCTGACAACTCATGTAGCCGGTGCGTATACGCACGGTGCTGCTAGCGCACAGAGGAAGACTCTTCCTTAAAGCGGTATCTACCGCTACTTAGCCGATACGCCCTTATAAAGGGATTAGTAGGAGAGCTCTCCTACTCGGGGCAAAGATTCCCGGGTTGGTTTACAACTTAGCCTTAACGGCTGTGTTCCCTTTACGGGGTGTAAGTAAAAGGAGGGCTCCCTCTTACCTACGACACTCACTGCACGCGCGACCGGTCGAGGTCGCGCGTCTGCACTTTAGAGTGAAAAGTAAACTGAATATATTTAATATGTAATTAGCCTAAATTAATTTAAACTAATGTAAAC
>CM047580.1:38501705-38514546 GCA_026184515.1 Peronosclerospora sorghi | reverse complement strand
TCAACCTCCATGATCACCGGGGACCGAGAAAACTCATCAATACGGAATCCAAACGTGGTAAATCAGGCTGACCACATTTTTCATTATCTCTTTCTACTGCTTGATCATCCCTCTTCTTATCCACATATGCAAAAATACACAAACCAGAACTCTCGTCTCGTACCAGATTCCAAACTGGCGAGCGTCCTAGTTTGACAAATCTTCAGCTTCCTCGGGCAACATTCCAGCATGCTTGGTGGGATTGTACCGCTGGTGGATGCGGTTGTAAAATTCTTCCATAGGGCACTTGCCCGCATCGTGAACTTCGCCGCATGCTCGGCAGACTTACAAACAATGATCGGTCGGATGTCTCTTCTTGCCACATTTCAGAAAGGTCAGACGCTTCCAGCAACGTAAATTATCGTGCCTGATCTATCCACAATGACTGCACTTCTTCATCGCCCCTTGATCAACTGCACTTGAATCACTTCGTTTGCCCGATCGGGACTCGTCAGGTTGATCGTGCGTTCCTGGTTGATCGCCCATAGCAGCAATCATATAACGGCGCTGATCACTATCACTTCCACTGTCGTCAGAACTTGATTCTTCACTCCCAGACGTCACCTTGATCGCGCGTACTGCCTTGGGCTTCCGCGCCGCAGCAGGCACCCGATCGTCGCCGAATTTTTGGCGGAATCGGCTGGTACCTACCGTCACGGTTGGCTGGTACCACTTTTTGCGCGCATACGCCCGCAACGTCTCTTCCAGAAACGTGGCGGTATCCAACCGCAGAAGTGCCAGTTGATCGGCGAGCTCGCAATTGGCCAATGTATTCAGAAAATGTTGCACATGCTTGCGTAAGATCGTGGGCGATCCGTCCCCGATAGGCAACTTGGCTCGCAGTCCCGCCACATTTAACCGGTGCAGATACTCAATAGGAGTTTCATCCGATCGCTGCTTTGTGTAATAATACTGGCGGGATGCCGATTGCCCACTTCCACAGTATTGAGTTTCAAACTCATCCACGTGACTTTTCCAACTTGATCGGGTAGCTCTACTCAGCTGGCGATACTAATTGCGCGCTGGCCCTTTTAGCAGATCGCCCCGGATCAAACACTTTTCGTGATCAGAAGCTTGATCGCGCATAAATGCTGAATTGAGGCGGCTAATCCAATTCCGCTTGATCTTCATCTCATTCTTTTCCCGAAAATTCCTTCAGATCGCTGATCGCAGACATCAGGATCCTGGGAATTGGCTGTTGATCAGGCATCGCAGTGTACGAGGACGCAACTGTGGCTTGTCGCGGCAGTGTGATCGGCTCTCTGGGTCAATATACTCCCTCGAGATCGTTCATCGTGGAAAGAATACACGGATTCCGTGTCAACTTCCTTGACCGTCGTCGATCTTCCTTGATTCGACTGATGATCACGAAGCTAATGCACGGATTCCCTGTCGATATCCTTGATCGACGCAGCTCTTCCTGGCTTTAGCTGGCGGTTTTTTTGCCAACGACTCCAAGTGTCAACTTGCTTCTTTCCTCAGCCATAAACTTCTCCATAGCTTTGTCAAAGAATGTCTGCAGCTGTGGACCTTGCGATACTTGATCATCTTCTACCTTGATCGATTGAGGTTCCATCTTGATAACCGAAAACTTGGATTCATCCTTCTGGCAAACTGTCATCCTGGACTGTCATCCTGGTGATCTTGGGCTCTATACTTTCGGCACTACTCGACTCCACTTCAGGTTCATCGCCTTCGAAAGAGGCAGATTCGTAACACGATGTTCCCGTGTGTTCTGCCACGTTGATAGACGGACCCGCTTCAATCTTCAGCGGGGAGTGCGAGAGCTCCACCTTAGTAGTTTGGCCCACGATGGGTACCAACGGATAAAACAGCTGCTGGGTAGCTTTTGCCAGATATTCTGGGTCCTGATCAAACACCTCTTCAGCATTGTAGGCGCCTTTCGTCAGACCAGCCTGCTTGATCAGGCGTGTTAGCTTTAGCACGATCGTTAGCTTGTCCTTCCCATCCGTAACTGGCTGATTGACCGGTCCGTTCAGCTTCCCGCTGATCATGACCCCAAGTAGGCTCATGATCGAGTTCGACAATAAGAAATCTTCCAGTTTTCCTTTGTAAACCTTTCGGTAAAACGTCTTCACCAGATCGGCTTCCGTTGGTGGCGTACTTGATCGAATTTCGTCGCTCTCCGACCCAGGCGCCTCCATCAACACCTTCGGCTGGTCGGTCTTGTAATACTTCACCACCGGATCCCAATCCGGATCATTATACACAAATATATTTGGCGGATAATAAATTGCTTTATGATCCGCATGGGCTCCCAAAGGAGTTCGGGAGGTGTTTGAGGCTTCTCCTCCTTTATCTCATCAAGATTCTTCCCCAGGTCCTGATAATTAGCATTTCCTCTTCTTCAGGTATGACGACGGCGAACTGCCTTCCATCGTCACAACCACCTCCTCCTTTTACACCTTTATCTTCAATTCTCCTTCCGCTTCCGTTTTCACGTCCACATCCGCGCCATCTTGCGTAGAATTGCGGTGATATCCCGCGTCGCCCAAAGATCCGGGCACGCGCACCACTGTGGTGGAGCGGCTGATCAAAGTTTTTGACGCTTGATCAGGCGGTACCACGGCGCCCGGACTGCCGACTAACGAAGGGGTCCTCCGGTTGTCCTTGACTGCTTGTGTTTCTGCTCACCTTGTGTACCTAACAGCTTAGGCGTGGGTCACTCTCCAGGTGGCGGGGATGGCACACTGCAATTCCTTGTTTCAAGACTGAGTTGACTTGTGATGAATCAACTGATGCGATCAGGCGTAAACAGGCGCAATCAAGCTTGAATCAAATGCGATCATGCTTGATCAGACTTGATCAGGATTGATCAGGTACTGAAAGTCGTTGATCAGCCGTGATCAGACTTGATCACGCTTGATCAAGTGCTAAAAGTCGTTCAGGCACGAGTTTGCGCGATTTGCGAGCAGATGAACGCGGGTCGCGAGTTGCAGAGTGTCGATCAGGTGTTGATCGGCGAAGGGGGTACTTGATCAGGCAGCGGAAGTCTTTACCGCCCGACCACGGAGCCTCTGGAGTCTTAAACAGCTAAAGGAACACCCAAATATATATACTACTAGCCTAGACCTACGAGGGGGGTACATTTCACTAAATCCACCTAGAGTTCCCGTGGGGCGCTTACAGCAGCCGAACTCTAGGGGCCAAACGTGAACCAAACGGGGAAGAGGTGAGAGCACTGCTCGATCATGTTCCCGAGACCAAAAAACTTTAAAAAGAAGATCCGCTTACAGAGCGGGCGGAGTTGAGGGGTGAGTTCTCAACACTCTACGCCTACCGGTGGGCCAAAACGCACAAAGTGCTCCCTCCCTGGACGTACAGGTATTATTAGAGAGGGAGGCGCAAAAGTGCGTCCCTAAAACGATCTTCTAGATCGCACGCAAAAGCAGAACTTTATTATTGCTTAAATCCTAAGAACTACCAATTACCTACTATCCACCAATCAGAACCACCCATTCCAGCTTCCTTTGTCGACCAGTCGACCTCATTTATCCGTCATTCTTCGATGTTCGTTGAGTACCTGTATGTAATCGTCCAATCTCCCCGTGTCTCGTCTATGTTCTGTCTATGTGCACCACGGTTGTACACGCAACTGTATACACCGTAGTACACACAATCGTTTACGATTACGTACCCAATTTGTGTCCGACATCGGACCCCTAATTAGGCCCCTAATTAGGACCTTAATTAGACCCTTAATTAGTCCCAATTATAACACGCTTTACGACAGTTACATTCGGGTACATTTGGTTATGTTGTGTACGTAAGTACACTACGGTTGAGGTCAGTAGTGACCGGTCCGAAAGGTTTGGAACTATTGGTTATTTTAACCAATCAGGGCATTAGCCCTTGGTGGAGGCGTGGCAGCCTGCCACGTGTTGGTACACAGGTGTCTACATTACATTTCAGCTAGGTACAAATGGAGTAAGTTCTACTTAGTATTACATATAGTTTACATTAGTTTAATTAATCTAGGCTAATTACATATTAAATATATATTCAGTTTACAAATAACACTAAGACTGCTAGGCGCACAACTTCGACCGGTCGAGCGCGCAGTGAGTGTAGTAGTGAAAGCGAATACCTTCCCTTAACTACTCCTTCTCTAAGGGAAGCCTTGTTTTAAGGCGTTAGTTAATTCTAACAAGTAAACCAAGGGAAATCCTGGACCCAAGTAAGAAATCAATCTATTACTAAGCCCTTTTATAAGGGCGTATCGGCTAAGTAGCGGCACACCGCCGCTTTAGGAAAGTCTTACTCTGTGCGCTAGCCGCACCGTGCGTGTTCGCACCGGCTACACTTTGTACGATGAAATTGAGAGTAATAGCCGCGCTTTGGGCGATGCCGCGACGCGTACGCAACGCTGCAGAATGTCGCCCACATTTTTCACATTCTCAACACGATATTCCTCTTAATTGGACGGTCATATGTGCTCACGGTGGCAGCCGCGTTTGTCACTCCATCTCCTCCTCGTCTTGGCACTCTTAAGTGCCCTCACCGTCGACGAAGTTGTTACGGTTCGTTCCGGCCTGATGCAGAGTGTGTGGCAGTGGCTCCGGCCCCTCAAGCCGTCTAGTCTACTTGAACAGAACCACCACGCGTTGAAACTACTGCTCGTGTTGAACGTCATGTACAGTCACTTGCTGCTAAGTATGGATGATGAAATCTTTTATGATCGAGAATGGCCGCTGGCATTCGCACATGTCGAAGCGTTGGCGATTATTCTTAAGCATTGGATTCATCAAATGTGCTGGAAACTCACGACCGATGAGACACATGCACACTCACGTACACACGAGCAGGGGTTGCTCGTGTTTGCTAGCGTCGTGACGTCGGTGAAGCTGTTTACTCAGCTGTATGATCGAGACTGTCGCAGCCGCTTTCTTTCCCGAAGAGGCGTGGTTACGGGCGTCCATACCTCCACTTAAAGACATTGTCGACTTGGTGTGAATGATCAGCCTGTCGAAAATTTGGAAGTGGATGCTCACGACCACTCTCCAGATCGCGGATCTGGGCGCGTTGGTCTGATACAGTTTCCTCGGCAGTCTTTAGTCTGGCTCGGAGATCGTTGACCTTCGCACGGACATGATCGCGCAGGGGCGCAATCTGCCGATGGAACCGCTGGATCTCCCCCTCGCGATCAGCAAGTTTACGGACAGTGCGCGCGTGTTGCTTCCGAAGCATCGTGGCGGAGTCCTCGAGCACCGAGAGCGAGTCAGTCAACACGACGACCTCCTCCTCTCACGAGCGGAGCTTCCCTCGCTGTACGAATGCTTGAGTAATCACCGAGGATATGGAGTCTGTTATAGACTGATCAAGTGAAGAAACACTATCCATGATCGTCTGCATGATCAACTTGATGAAGAAAATGAGGAGATGCATGGTCATGATGACCTGATCGATGGTTGGTAACGACATGATCGGTGATGACTTGATCATGTCGTTAGGAAACGATCTGATCGATAGTGACCCGATCGATAGGAAAAAGAGCTGATCATTGAGTGGAAACGACCGGATTGATGATGACATGATCGATGGGTGCCAACGGTGCCCACGGTGGAACGACATGATCCATCATAACCCGATGAAAAGAAGGGGCGATCGATGGCTGCCAACTGTGTCAACGACATGATCGATCATGACCCGATGAAAAGAGGGGCGATCGATGGGTGGCCACGACGTGACAGATCATGACCAGATGGGAGAAAGGAATGATCGACCCACGCCCCAACCGCTGTACGGCTGGTACGAGGCTCAGGGGCGACTGTGGCAAGCGTACTGCAAATTTTGTCAACTGTGGCGTACCGTAGATTTTGGTACAACTGTGGGTCAACTGTGGTGTACCATAAATTTGGGGGTACAACTGTAGGTACCACGGTAGGTACAACTGTGCCTAAGTTTGGGGGTAAAACGGTAGGTACAACTGTGGTAGACATGGACAGGACATGGACGGGGCATCGTGAGAAGGGACGACAAGGTACGGGTACCTAACGGTTATCGACGGACGACAGATAAATCAGGTTGAGAGGTCGGTAATGCACTTGGCATGGGTAGTTCTGATTGGTTGATATAGGTTAATTGGTAGTTCTTAGGATATAAGTGATAATAAAGTTCTCCTTTTGCGTCCGATATTTTAGATCACCGAGGGGGAGGCGTGATCTCCTCGCGCCTCCCTCTCTTTTGCTACGCACCCCTTACGTCCCGGGCGGGAGCACGTAGTGCTTTTTTTGGCCCACCGGCAGACATAAGGGTCTTCAGAACTCACCCTCAACTCCACCCGCTGTGTCAGCGGTAGTATTTTGTAAATGTTTTTTTGGGAAAAGTGATCGAGACTAGTGTTCCCACCTCTTCCCCCATTGGTACACGTTTGGCCCCTAGAAGTTCGGCTGCTCTAAGCGCCCCTTGAGAACTCTAGGCGGATTTTTTGTGGAAACCGTCTATCAGCCCGTAGAACGATTTGATTGACCCTCCTCTTATGCTTAAGCTTATAATACATAGTATATTGGGTGTTCTATTAGCGGAGTAAGCTTAAGAGTCTCGGCAATCGGGTGGTGAAGATTCCCGCTACCTGATCAAGTACCCCTTCACTGATCACCACCAAGATCGACGACCTGCAACATGCGACCTGCGATCACCGATCCGCAGTCGCGTCAACTCGTGCTGGATCAGCTACATCGATCAGGGACAAGAGATTATCGATTATTGGCCCTGATCACCCCTGATCACCCCTGATCATCGATCAGAGACCTTGATCATCTACTGATCATCGATCTTGATCATCGACCTGTGATCATCTGAAATCTCGTCGATTTATCACAAGAACATCGATCAGCTGTCCTGATCATCGACCGTTTGCGCCTGATCAAGCCTGATCAAGCCTTATCACCCCTGATCGTCGATCATCCGTTGATCATCGATTATCGACCCTGGTCATTCCTGATCATCGATCATCGTCCCTGATAATCTCTTTCTGATCGATCAGCAGCCCTGATCATTGACTATTTGTGCCTGGTCAAGCTTTTATCAAGCCTGATCAAGCCTGATTGCACCTGATCGACACCGTTCGATTTGTTACGTATTACCCCAATCTTGCATCAAGGAATTGCAGAGTGACATCCCCACCACCTGGAGAGTGACCCACGCCCAAGCCGTCGGGTAGACAAGGTGAGCAGGAACACAAGCAGTCAAGGACAACCGGAGGACCCCCTTCGTTAGTCGGTAGTTCGGGCGCCGTGGTACCGCCTGATCAAGCGTCAAAAACTTTGATCAGCCGCTCCACCACATATGCCGCTCCACCACATGTGTCTCTGCATTATCATCGTCCATGACTTGCGTGTTGTCCAGCAGTTTACACGGCACTACTATATACTGTGACTGCCGTACCATTGTACACAAAGCGTTATCTACTATACGCTGGTATATCTGAGGTGCAGTTTCAAGACTTGAGGCATCCGGAGCCATTCGAAATGTCTTAAAGGAAAAATAAAAGCCGTGATCAAACGATCCCTCTTTGTCATAGGTATATCCCAATACCCGCTCGCATTATCCATTGAACACAACCATTTCATCATTCAAAATTGTCCAACAAATCGTCGATCAAAGGCATGGCATACACCATCAGTCTCGTTTTTTCATTCCCGGCTCGGTAATCAATGCACAACCGTATGCCCGTTTTATTATTCTTGAGTACTATGACGATCGGTGACGCCCAAGCAGATTCTGAGTACCGAATTAGTCCTGCTTGTAATAAACCTCGTATCAATTCATATAACTTCGGCAGCAGTGTAGGCGGTACTTTTTGCGCTCTCTGTGCAATATGTGCATTATCTCCGACATCCACATCGCAAACTACACCTTTAGGTGGCGGTGGTAACGCATTACCAGAACTTATGAAACCATTGGTATACTAATACAATAAACAACGTAGATTATCTTCTTGTTCTTTCGTGGTAACCCCTGGCTCTCCTATATCTGCGGTAGTCATATCAGGTAGTTTCGTTTGGTTCTTGTCCAAGTGATAACTGATCCTCCATGCCTTTAGCCGACATCTCAACTCCTTCATGCAAGTAGACTTCACTCTCCAATTTCGTTTGATCCACTTTCATTGTCTATTGAATCCATTACGTACAAATCAGGGGATTTATCTCCAACAGTCCTTACTGCGTGTACATTGGTCTAGTTAATCGGTATGCTAGCACTCTCCATCACATGTTTATGTACTTGTAGATAATCTCCGAAGTCAAATCCTCTCGTCTCATCAATGGCAATGGTTTTTTCCTGGGAATTTGACAACTTTGTTCCTTCATGTTAAGAATTACACCCGCTTTGACCAAACATCTGTACCCATTATCGCTAACTCATGTGTGTCAATACTAGCGACCCACATCGCACGGGTGAATACCACTGACGAGCTTATGCAAACCTTGACTGTACCCACACCTACTGCACCAATGGTGCTGTAAGTCACACCACAAAAGCTAGTTGTAGTGACGAACATACGAACTGCTACTTGTAACTTCCGTGAAACATTGGTGGTATGCAAAACGGATATGTTTGCACCAGAGTCTAGCATTAATGGCAGTTCCAAATCATCAATTGCTTCATTTACGTAAACTTGAGTTGCAGGCTGTTTTACCTCCATCGACTGCTGCCACCCTTCTCTTTCTCCCACATTTCTGTCCACCCGCGTGACACATGCTGAAGTCTCCGTTGCTTCATCACTTATCATCAACTTATCTTGTTTATTATCCTCATCGTAATGAGCTTGTTTTTTCAGTTTTTCTTGAGTTTTTTTTTATCTTCTTGATTCTCATCCAGAGTGAGTGATCCGTCCATACAACATGTATTATTTTCTTGGTTTTATTATTCAAGCAGGGTGACAGCGATATCATTTCAACTTTACTTGACAATGCCCCCCCTTTTCTCTCGACAGTGGTTGCAATGCACTGTGGGGTTAGGATTTTAACTGCTCCGCCACCTGAGCATTTATCAGCTCTCCATACTTCAATTTAGTGCGCATTTCCGCCATTTCTTCAATGAAATTCACCAATACTTCACACCATGCCCAAAGTTGTCACAGTGTTCATATTTCACTAATTTCCAGCAGTTGCTCTTTTTATTCCCCCTCCGATTACAGTGTTCACATATCACACCACTGACTGTATTGGCGTTTGTTGTAGCCTGCGCACTTCTATCCTCGTACGCAGGTTGTACCCGATGTTCCGCATGCACCTCACCACCAATCATATGCACGCTAGGTTGCGGGTCTCATACATCACGTCAGCATTCTTACGTGCAGCCACCTTCTTTCCAGGTCTCATAAGACGCGCTTCGTGTTTAGTCAGCACCCTTTCTAGCTCGTCCATAGTCGCAAAGCTGATATGCTGGTACTGCATCTGTATGGTGCGATCATGAATGGTATCAAGGAACTGTTGAATGTGTTCTTCCAAAAGTGAAGCATCATACACATTTCTAAAGTCAATTCCCGCTCGAAACGCTTCTGAATTTAATCGATACAAATAAGTGGTGGCCAGCTCATCGTTCTCCTGCGTCAATTTCGAATACATAACCCGAGGCGACACTATATCCACACAAAACTTCTTCTGGAAAAGACTTACACCACACTCCAATCGTACTTTACCGAGTCTGCTAGTTGTCCATACCACCATAAAGCCGTGCTTGTCAAACTACCAACGAAAATTCCCAAGAGTTTATTGTCATCCCAATGTAAAATATTTCCAACATGGGAGAACCAAGTAACCCATGCTCATGCGCTTCCAGCATCCTGCCGATTTCCGTCAAAAGTCTTTACCTCTCTATTCTGGATAATTGCCGTAACTGGTTGACGTGAGGGTGCCCATGTGTTCGCACTTCTACCGGGCATACCATACCCTGAAGTACCATGCTGTGTCCTTGGCTGAGTAGCCGGTGTACGATATGGTACACTAGTCGCTCCTCTCATTGTGTTGGGCGTGCGACTAGCTGCGGAACCGTAGTTACCTTGGTCAACTCTTCTAAACTAAATTGCCCATCTTGCATCATCTTAACTAAGTTGTTCACCACTAGATCTTGTTTGGGCGCAGCCGGTTGAGGCGTAGCCATAACTTTTTCTTCATCTGGAGAAAACTCCACTTTCTTTTTTGTCTTAGTACGTCCTTTTTGGCCGCCATGGTGAAGTATCAACAAATTCATCTCTTTCAATGCGTTCTAGCATACCCGGTGGCTTTGATTCCTTAACCAGCGTATGGGTAGTATCTGCTATTATATAAAAAGTGCGACTGATACTTGTAGTCTCTTCGCGATACACCATGAGTGATGTCTCCCACTGATTTTCCGCTAATAATAGGGATACCATTAACCCAATATCTCCTGCAGTCTGTTCCTAATTAAAATCACATGCACTCTCAAACTCTTCACGTCGGACGATCTCATACCCACATTTTGGAAATGACACTTCCAACGCTTCAACAGAGTCTGGTAAGTCTCCAAACGAACTGAGATCCTCTCTCACTCTAAAGTTGGGCGCAGCCTGCTTTACTTTGCGTATTTTAAATAGCGAGAACCAACTACCCGAATCACCCGGTAATTTGAGCAACTGTTGCTGGTTCTTCTCCATCTTTGCACAGGCCTCTGAAAATGTGTATGTCCAATTGGTATCATGTTGAGAGTACTCTACTGTGAAATAGAGCTCTTGGTCTTTCCCTTTTTATACCAAGGTCATTGTGTATGTTGAACTTTAGTGTAGACGTTAGTCCAGGGTTGAGGCACCAGTTGTCGTGAAGGAGCTTAAAATTTTATTGTTTCCACTAAAATTACAACAAAAGAAGGTAATAATTCTGTCCTTCTTGCTTAACTTCCCAGGTTCTTAATACTAACGTCAGAGCCACAAGTTAACCAAACACGCTATGAACACACTTCTCAAAGAGTCTCAGGCTGCCTCCAAATCTAGGTAGCCCCAGGTAACGGTTGGTTTTCCCACCTAGCTGCTCACTTAAATACCTCCTTGTATTAAACTTGGTTTTTGTATAGGAACGGTGAATAAGGATTGCTGGAAGGTTTCAAGAGATTATTGTGCTGCAAGGGAAGTTTGAATCTATTAAGTATTACCAAATCCTAAGTCAAACACTTCTTTTACCTACTTCTTCTCGGTTAATTCAGCGCTGACTACAATACTTGACAGTTACTTCTGAAACCCTCCGTAATCCGATTGGTCGCGAGATGTCCGGCGCGAGATATGGAGCGGTTCCTGGCTGATATGAGAAGTAAATCGACAACTGGAGTGGTTCACGCGAAGAGTTACCAGCCGAGGCCAGGAAGAGCTGCTTCGATCAAAGATGTCGATATGGAGTCAGTGCATTCGCTTCAAGATCGTCAGTCAAAGCCAGGAAGATCGATGATGGCTAAGGATGTCGACATGAATTCCGTGTATTCGCTCCATGATCAACGATCCCAGTGTGATTACGTCGATCCAGATGAGCCGACCACACTGCCTCGACGAGCCACAGTTGCGTCCGCCTATAATGAAATGCCTGATCAACAGCCGATTCTCAGAATCCGGATGTCTGCGATCAGTGACCTGAAAGAATTTTCGGGAAAGGAAGAAGATGAAGATCAAGCGCGGAATTGGGTTAGTCGCCTCAAGTCAGCATTTATGCGTGATCAAGCTTCTGATCATGAAAAGTGTTTGATCCTGGGCGATCTGCTAAAAGGGTTAGCGCGCAATTGGTAGCGACAGCTGAGTAGATCTACCGATCAAGTTGAAAAAGTCACGTGGATGAGTTTGAAACTCAATACTGTGGAAGTGGGCAATCGACATCCCGCCAGTATTATTGCACAAAGCAGCGATTGGATGAAACTCCTATTGAGTATCTGCACCGGTTGAATGTGGCGGGACTGCGAGTCAAGTTGCCGATCAGGGACGGATCGTCTACGATCTTACGCGAGCATGTGCAACATTTTCTGGACAAATTGGCCAATCGCGAATTAGCTGACCAACTGGTACTTCTGCGGTTGGATAACGCCACGGGTTTGAACGAGACGCTGCGGGCTTATACACGCAATAAGTTGTGCCAGCCAACGGCGGCGGTAGGCACCAGCCGATTCCGCCAAAAATTCGGCGATGATCGAGCATCTACCCAGTCGCGGAAGCCTAATGCAATACGTGCGATCAAGGTGATGTATGGGTGTGAAGAATCAAGTGCCGATGACAGTGGAAGCGATGGTGATTAGCGCCGTTACATGATTGCTTCTATGCGCGATCAACCAGTGACGCATGATCAACCTGGTGAGCCCCGATCGAGCAAACGAAGTGATTCAAGTGCAGCTGATCAAGGAGCGAGGAAAAAGTGAAATCATTGTGGATCGATCAGGCACGGCAATTTACGTTGCTGGAAGCGCCTAACCTGTCTTAAGTGTGTCAAGAAGGGACATCCGACCGATCAATGTTTGTACGTCTGCCGAGCATGCGGCGAATGTAACAGGGTTACATTCTGGTTACATTTAGTATGTGGTGTACGTGAGTACACTACCGTTAGGGTCAGTATTGACCAGTCGGAAAGGTTTGGACCAATTTGGTTATTTTAACCAATCAGGGCAGGAGCCCTTGGTGGAGGCGTGGCAGCCAGCCACGTGTTAGTACACAGGTGGTGTACACTACAATTTTGGCTAGGTACGAATTGGGTATATTCTACTTAGTATTACATATAGTTTACATTAGTTTAAATTAATTTAGTCTAATTACATATTAAATATACATTCAGTATACATTTCACTGAAAAGA
>CM047580.1:38456143-38501695 GCA_026184515.1 Peronosclerospora sorghi | reverse complement strand
GTTTACATTAGTTTAAATTAATTTAGGCTAATTACATATTAAATATATTCAGTTTACTTTTCACTCTAAAGTGCAGACGCGCGACTTCGACCGGTCGCGCGTGCAGTGAGTGTCGTAGGTAAGAGGGAGCCCTCCTTTTACTTACACCCCGTAAAGGGAACACAGCCGTTAAGGCTAAGTTGTAAACCAACCCGGGAATCTTTGCCCCGAGTAGGAGAGCTCTCCTACTAAGCTCTTTATAAGGGCGTATCGGCTAAGTAGCGGTAGATACCGCTTTAAGGAAGAGTCTTCCTCTGTGCGCTAGCAGCACCGTGCGTATACGCACCGGCTACATGAGTTGTCATATCGACACGAGTCAAACGCAAGAATGTGTCGGCATTGGAGAAATTGATTACTTTACAGAAAGGCGCACTGAAATCAAGATTACGTTAGTAGGCTCGTTGGTTTATTATTTCCATGCATGGGTGGGCAAACTTGTCGGTCAAGATGCTATATTGGGTATGGATTTTATGATACAAGCTGGAGTTCGATTAGACGTCGCCCATGGTGCACTAAGTTTGCCCGATGAAGTGATCATCCCATTAGAAGGACGTCGACAGCTGTACGGATCAAGTGGAAATTACATGAAACTTGATCAGTACGAACAGATCCCAGTAGGTCGATCTGCTGAGGTTCGGATTCGTGATAAGCGTCTCGAAAGTTGTGGATTACGCGTGGAAAAATTTGGGTCCCCACTATTACTAGGGCCTGGGTAATTTACGATATCTGCGTGTTACGAACGTCGTTGATCATCCGATCATCCTAAAAGACGATACGATTTTAGGTATCTGTATGAACAAAGACGACGTGCCCCGTCGCCTGGATTTATTTTGGTGGGATCCAATCGCTATAAGGAGTGGCAAAATCTCGCGTATCAAGCTTCTACCGATTCTGTACATGACATCAAGAAAGTGTCGATAAAAGTCCCCTGGTTGAGAAGAAAGAGTATCCTACTCCTCGAAGTATTTTAGTACGACCTACGGACCCGATCCTGACGTCTGTGGCATTATTAACCAGAGGGTCACAAAAGGTGCAAGAAGTGCAAGAGCGGTGCGATCAAGTGCCGAGGGTGAAAGGTCCGGCCCTGGATCACGAAGTTGAACAACCAGCTAAAAGAAATGAGCCTGATCAAAAATACACGTGATCACCCCGTCTCAGCCGATCGGTGAGTTTGGTGTGATTCCTATCGATTATCAGTTTGCTACCATGAAGGGGGAGATTGGTACGTCGAAGAATTGGAGAAGCAGCTTGCCACGTTGCCTATAGTGTCCGCAAGCACCGAAGAAGTGACTAAGGATGATTTGCAAGTCGGAGACCCCTTGGTCAACACAGCAGAAGAAATTGATCAGCTTCGCGATATAATTTGGGCGAACAAACATCTGTTGATCGGAAAGGGGAATGCCATACCTCCTGCTGCACGTGGAGTTGTTTGCGATATCGATGTAGGTAATGCTCGCCCGATCGCCCAAAAGTGTCGTAATGTGGCTCCACAATTTCGCGAGAAGTTATCGGCTTTGATCAAGGGGATATTGTCTACTAAGATCATTCAGCCGTCTACGTCACCCTGAGCATCACCTATAGTGATCATGGTGAAAAAGAATGGGGTTTATATTCGTTTATGTATCGATTATCGCGCGGTGAATCAACTTACGTGCTTGATGGTATACGCAATGCCCCTAATCTCTGATCTGCTCGAAGATTTTGGATAGAGCGTTGTGGTTTTGCTCTTTGGATATAGCGAGCGGTTTTTGAGTCGTATCTATGCCAGAGCGAGTGCGTCAGATTTCGGCGTTTGTCACTCCGTTCGAATTGTTTAAATGGAATAGGATGCCCTTTAGCCTAAAGAATGTCCCGCAAATCTACCAGCTGCTGATTGATAATGCATGATACGGGTATATCAAGGTTAAGGACGGTGCTGACGAAACGGCTGATGTATTTACTGTGGGAGAGCCCGACCAGACACCGGGCTCGTCTGTGCTGCAGAGGCGTTCATATATCGATGATATTTTGATCCCTTCACCTACATAGACTACCCTGTGTGATAAGAAGCGGAACCTGTTGGAAAAGTGCGACCAGTGGAACTTGTCAATCAGCGTGGCTAAATAGTACTGGTGGCGAAGTGAAGTTCCTTACTTAGGACATCACGTCTCTAGCCACGGTTTAGAAACAAATCCGAAGAATTTGGATGATCTGAAAGATTTGCCTTTTCCTGGTACCTTACGTGCTATGCAATCGTTTTTGGGAAGTTGGAACTATTACCGTCGATTTAGTGAAGACCTTGAGATCTATGCCGCTGTGATCTACGAATTAAGAGAGATAGATTATCAAGATTTGAAGAGCCGACCACTGATCAAGGAGAATTCGGATCATGAAGACGATCGATTGATCAGGGCAAACGTGGCATTCAGTATGCTGAAAGCGAAGATTATGTCAGCCCCAACCCTGCACCATTTTGATCAAGCCAAAACGCCGGTGATCGTGGTTTATGCAAGAAAATGGGCAGTATCCGCCGCGTTGGTACAAGAACATGATCAAGTGTATTGCCCCGTCGCATTCGCCAGCCGGACATTGAATAGCGGTGAACTGAATTACAGCCCCGTCGAAAAGGAAGTTCTGGCGTTTCTGCGGATTTTGGATGTTTACTTCACGATGCTAGTCGGAAAGGCGATTACTGTCTTGTCACGTCGATCCACACTGAAATGGTTACTAACATCCAACGGGCTAGACGGACGATTGGGCAGATGGGCTGCGATCTTATCACAATGGGACCTTGAGATCAAGAAATGTGTACATGGAGAAGAGGAGGTACTAGAGGCGTTAATCGCAAATATCACTCCTCGCACCGAAATTGATGAAGCCCTGATCGCGATCGCACCAAAGAAGCAACCGCCACAGATGATTGAAGTACCACCTCCTACGGTTGAGAAATGTGATTAACTCTACGTGATCAGTTTCGATGGATCTGCAAGTGCCAAGCGACGTGTGGGTGCGTTTGGCGCTATCGTGTGGAAATTACCGTAGTGGAAGATTATGATCGCGGTTGCTGATCATGCACCTGATATCACAGTGAATGAGGCCGAATACCATGGATTACTCTTAAGTTTGGATCTCCTGTCGCGATACCCCAGAGGAAGGAGGATCGTGTGTGGAGATTCGAATTTGGTGATCAGGCAAATTCGCGGTGAAATAGAGTGTAAAGCTCCGCGATTGCAAGTGTTGCAACAGCGTGCGCTTAAACTCCTTCGCGAGTGGACTGATCATGTTCTGTTGCACGTCAAAAGTGAGTGGAATAATAGTGCTGATCATATCACCACTATGGCCATGCAGGGTGGAACAAGATGTGAGATTGATGACGAAAAATAGCTGGAGGAATTGGTCGATCTCAACAGATTGTCGAAGGTGATCACGTGGAATGAAGATCCCACTGTCCCACAAGTGCTGGTGACGACGCGACCCCGTAACCTCCGTCGACCGCGACTGTCAACTTGGCCCGAAATATCCATAGAAGGGATGAGGGCGGAGCGTGTGAAAAAGGCGCAGCACGAAGAGAAGTGGATTTGTGATTTGCGGAATTACTTGCATGGTAACACACACAATTGAGCGCAGACGAGGTGAAGGACTCTGCGAAAATCGCAGACAGTAATTATGTCGATGATTAAGGGCTGTTGATCTACTGTGGAAATTCAGCTAAAGAAAAAGTCAGCTGTGATCAAGATGATCAAGATGATCGACGCTCTTCGATCAAGCTAGTCCTACCTGAGACCCTGCATGCGAATGTCCTCCACCACTATCATGTGAGTTTGGAAAGAGGACACCAGGGTATATGCCGTAAATATCAGCGGATCAGACAATATTATCATTGGCGTGGTCTATTTCGCAGCGTGCAAAGCTTCGTCGGGCAATGTGTAGATTGTGAGACGGGGAAGGGTCAACCTACGATCAAAGGGATGTCGCCTGGAAATATTGAGGCTACGTACACGTTCCAAGTGATAGCCATGGACCATATTCCTTCGCTACCTCGTTCGACTGATGGGCATACAGAGTTGTTGATATGGACTGATCTGTTCACGGGTATGGTAATTGCAAAAGCTGGATCGTCTCGCACAGCACAGAAAGTCACTGAACATTACGAAGAATGTGTGTTCCGACGATTTGGATCCAGTGAGGTGATTAGACACGACCGGGAACCCGATTTTATGTCCGAGGTATTTCGGGCTTTCGACAAGATCGTGGGACAGCGGCAGAGTGCAACTATAACATACCGCCCACAGGCGAACTGCGAAGCAGAGAGAACAGTGCAGACATTTACACGAGCGATTAAAATGTACGTATCAGATGTCGGACAGAAGGATTGGAGTTCGTATGCAGAGCGGCTGGTATTTGCGCTGAACTCGACCCCAGATCACATATGTGGAGAAACATGGTTTTTTGGCGTATGGGTGGGATCCACGATCATCGTTGGTATCGACATTGCAACTGGGTGGAACTCGGCGTAAAGACCGCGATGCACGTCGATGAGATACAGGCTGCAGAAAGATACCGTTACGCCCGTGATCAAGTGAGCACCCGATTACACCAAGCAGTAACAGACCGAGCGGAGAAGCATAATGATCAGGTGACACCGCACAAGATCGAAGCGGGTTCGAAGTTCTGGTTATACCTCGATCGAGTGAAAGAAGGGTTCGCAAAGAAACTGGCGCATATGTGGCATGGACCTTTCAGAGTCGACGAAGTTATCGGTGATCATGCGGCAAGGTTGATTACATCTGGTACCGACTATCGCATATTTCCAGTCGTGCATCTGTCCAAGTTGAAACTGGTCAAAGAGTTTTCAAATCGACCTACTTCTGTGCTAGCAGCTGGGGTAGAAGATCGTTTTGATTTCTATGAAGCTTTGCTACCCGAAGACAGCTGGGAAAGGACACTAGATCTAGAAGAATTCGAAGTTGATCGTGTCACCGACTTCCGATCTGGACGAAAGACTAGGTATGGCAGAACGTTACTCGAATATGAAGTCTACTGGAAGGGTTACAACGAGCCGTCATGTGTAGACGAGGCAAACCTGAACTGTGATGCCCTAATCAAGGACTGCGAAAGGAGGATGATCAACAGACATCGGTTTGACGTAATGCAAGTGGAGGAAGAGTCCAACTAATGCGTGATCGGCGGACTGATCATGGGATTACAATCGAAGAACTTATTGATGAAAAAACGATTGACAATATTAAGATCAATGAAGAAAATATTACGGACTTGAAGTGGTGAATTTACGATGGATATTACGAAGTAAGGTGGTGGAACAGAGGCAGATGAGCCGATGTAAGGCCGATCTATGTTATGCATGAAAAAGGCGACGATGCAACGGTTGAAAATGACATGATCAAGAGTGTTTATTGATTAAAGAAAAAAGCGATCAGCCGACTAACCAGACCCATAAACCTTACGGCAGATGCGAGGGATGTTCCGGCCAAGTTGATGCTCAGTAGAAAGGCGATATTGGTTCCGCCAAGAGTCATAGTCATCAACCTCGTTCAGCGCGTCTGATAGGGTCCGAGGTGGTGGGTCCGATAGGAACCCCAGGTACCACGCCCCATCGTCGGCCGGGGAAAACTTCAAGGGATGGTTTCGAGCACAATGGGAGATCGACGGGTCCAGGAATATGTCAAAATCACACTTCCCGTTGATCATGCCTTGTAAGACGAACTCCTTGACCTTCTTCCACGATGCCCCGGCGCGGCTTCTACTCTGACGTTGACCTTTATAATACTCTTGGAAGAGGTCGTCGCGCTCTCGAAGGCTTTTATCTATGGGGAGATAATGCGTCGACTCCCAGATCGCCTGCGCATGATGGTCTAGAAACGACTGGTACTTCGCTTGAAAGTCAGCAAAACAGCTGACTGAGCGGAAAGAGACGGTTAGCAGCATTATTTTGAAGGTTTCCCAGGGTCGTCGCTAGTACAGCAGCTCTACCTCCGGCTGGGCGATCAGGTGACCACATCACTGATCAGCCGAGGGGGTGCGCGTGGCAACTGGAAACAACCATCCGTCGGGGCGTGTCAAGTAGTCAAACGCCACTTGTACCGATAAGTTGCCCAGATCAAAGCCGCCAAGTTGACACGGAGTCCACGGCAAGATGTCTTCATCTGTTGCCCCATCAGGCACCAAGATCAACGACTTGTAGGCACCAGTACGAGGGAAGAGGAACCCGGTAGGACCTTGATCAAGCAAACCCTCACTCCCGAACTCGCTGATCGTGGGACTGGATGGAATTTGTGAGCCAATAAGGCAGTAAAACCGCCTCGACTGTCATCTGGCTGATCAGGACTAAGCGGATGATCATCATCTGACTTCTCCTCGGAAATGGGAGGAAGGAGGTTTGGCCGCTTGGACCGAGATGAAGATCGTGAACGTTGAATACGGCTTTTAGACGGGGAGGCGACTCGGCCGATCGAGCTGTCTGGAGAATCAGCGGGAAGGCCGGCAGGCGATGCAGCCTGATCAGAACCTGCAAGAGAGGTGCTGGCGACCGGGGTGATATGCATCTGAAGTGACATGCCAGCCAACTGGGCTTTAAAGTCCGAGTGGAATGAACTCAATTGCGTAACTTAATCTCGTGCCTGTCGCAGATGATTACGCAGCGTGTCGCGATCTGCAGAAACTTGATCGAAGCGGCACTGGGCTGCGGAAAGCTACTCCTCCATCTGGGAATTCTCGGCGTGCAGATCCTCCAGCTCGGTCTTGAGATCCGACACCCCCTCGACACGTTCGCATATCTCCTGCGTCTGGGCTATGATGGCGGTATAGTCGTCCATCAGCAGGCGATTGGCTTTATTCTTTTTTCCGGAGGCGATTGTGTTGACGCCTGCATCTTTCAACCTCGGAGCTGAGCTTGAACGACTGCTCGACCAAGCGCTGATTCTTGGAAGCAGCCTGATCGTATTCTTCTTGTAGCACGATCACGCGCTGCTGAAGTTGATCAAACGTCGCTTTATCAGGAAGTGCCGTGAGACGTGAGATATCTTGCGCTTGATCAGCGATGTTTTCTTCTTGCACCGATCGTAGATAACGATCGCGATCACGACTGCTCTCCAGATCGCGGATCTGGGCGCGTTGATCGGCCATTGTTTTCTCTTGATGGGCTATGTATTCTCGGCGGTCCTAAACTTGGACTTGAGATCGTTAACTGCATCGCCGACAAAATCACGCAGGGGCACAAGCTGTTTAAGGGCGGCCCACTCGATCTTCGCATCACGATCCGCCACGTTACGGTTGGATCGAGCGAGCTGTTGTCGAAGCACCGAGATAGTGTCTTCGCTCACCGCGAGCGAGTTGGATAGCACAACGATCTGCTCATCGCGTGAGTGGAGTGTCTCTTACAGGCTGTAAGACTAATTGACCGTGGCGATCAGCTGATCATCCGTGCCCCGATCTAGGGCAAGAGCATTAGCTGTGGTCGCTGGGGCATCGTCTGTTATGGCTCGCATGATGGAAATGCAGAAATGCCTGATCGCGAGAGCCTGATCGCTGATGTCACGGTTGGTAGAGGATGAACGCCTGATCGCGATGGGTATACCACTAAACGGTAACGGTCTGATCGATTGTGACCTGATCGATGGGAGAAAGGGCAAATTGATGAGTGCTGATCGCCTGATCGATGGTGTCATGATTAATGGGTGTGAACAACACGATCAACGGTGGCATGATATTCGGTGATCAACGGCATGATCGACCCCCGCCCCAACCGCCGTACGGCTGGGACGAGGTTCAGGGGCGGCTGTGGTAAAGTGTGCCATAAAATTGGTATCAATTGTGTGCATTAATATGGTTGTGACAGTGGGCACAACCGGATGAGTAATTGCGTGTACGATTGTGTGTACCACGGTGTATACTGCTTAGGCGTGTACGACTGCGGTGTACATTAACGGGCCATCGTGAGAAGGGACGACTAGGTACGGGTACCTAACGATTATCGAAGGACGACAGATAAATCAGGTTGAGTGGTCGGTAAGGCACTTGGCATGGGTAGTTCTGATTGGTTACTATAGGTTAATTGGTAGTTCTTAGGATATAAGTGATAATAAAGTTCTCCTTTTGCGTCCGATCTATTAGATTACCGAGGGGGAGGCGTGATCTCCTCGCGCCTCCCTCTCTTTTGCTACGCACCCCTTACGTCCCGGCCGGGAGCACGTAGTGCACTTTTGTCCCACCGGCAGACATAAGGGTCTTCAGAACTCACCCTCAACTCCACCCGCTGTGTCAGCGGTTCGTTCGTAAAGGTTTTTGGTATTGTGGAAAGTGATCGAGCCTAGTGTTCTCACCTCTTCCCCCATTGGTCCACGTTTTTTGGCCCCTAGAGTTTGGATGCTCTGAGCGCCCCATGGGAACTCTAGGTGGATTTTAGTGGAAACCGTCGATCATCCCGTCGCCGATAGACCCTCCGCTACAGTTTAAGTTTGGAATACAAGTATTTTGGGTATTCTATCGACGAATTAAGCTAAGCGGCTCCGGGATCAAGTGGTGAAGATTTCCGCTGCTTGATCAAGTACCCCTTCGCTGATCACCACACCCGGATCGACATTCTACAACCTTCTACCTGCGTTCATCTGTTCGCAACTTGCGCAAACTAGTGCCTGATCGACTAAATTGATCAGACCGATCAGACCGATCAGACCGATCAGACCGATCAGACCGATCAGACCGATCAGGTCGATCAGGTCGATCAGGTCGATCACGATCTGTAATTTTCGACTATTGGCCCTGATCACCCCTGATCACCCCCTGACCAACGACCAGCGGTCCTGATCATCGCCTATTTGCGCCTGATCAAACCTGATCAAGCCTGATCAAACCTGATCGATAACAGTCTCTTCATCACAAGTCATCTCAATCTTGCATCAAGGAATTGCTGTGCAACATCCCCACCACCTTGATAACGACCCACCCCCAAGCCGTCGGGTACACAAGGTGAGCAGGAACACAAGCAGTCACAGGACAACCGGAGGACCCCCTTCGTCAGTCGGCAGTCCGGGCGCCGTGGTAACGCCTGATCAATCTTCAAAAACTTTGATCAGCCGCTCCACCACATCGATCTGCGGTGTGAGTTGTACTCTGGAGTCACGGATGCGATATATAACGACGGTGGCCACGACGCAGCGCAAGCTGGTCGCAAAATGATTTTGCCGTCCACATTTGCTGGAAGCGATCGCCAGATGAGCCAGCTCTACCAGGATGTCATGACAATTGTGCGCAATCAAAGGCGCCCATACCTCTTTTTCACCTTCACGTGCAATCCAAAGTGGCCAGCGATCACGGCTAGGCTTGAACCAGGACATACCGCGCAGGATCGACCTCAATTGGTTTGCGTGGGTATTTAACATCAAATGCCAGGTGCTCATGCGTGACTTCACTGACCGGAAGATTTTTTGGACTGTAATCGGAAAATTATGGGCGATCGAATTCTAAAAGCGTGGCCTCCCATGTGGGCGCATCCTCCTTATCGTGGACGAGGATTTCAAGCTCCGCACCCCTAAAGAATTTGAATCGGCAGTGTCCGCAGAAATCGCTTATCCAACGGCACATGAAGATGCTTATCAGAACGTGACATGCTACTTGGTGCACAGACCTTGCGTTGTACAGAATCCAAACGAGCCCTTCATGGAGGATCAAAAATGTACCAAGCGCTGCCAGAGAGCATTCACCAACCAGATATCTGCCGAGGCAGACCGTTACCCGGTGTATGTGGTGGAGTCAAGTTCGAAATCGAACACCGTAATGTCGAGAACCTGACCACCATCGTGCCCGGCCTTCCAAGTTACGGGGGGTAACCCGCGAACCTTCGCCTTCGATCCGGTCGGATCGTCCGCTGCTGGCAGACGACCGATCATCAACACAGGACGCCTGGTCCGATTTTTGCGACTCCATCTCACCTTGTGTACCCGATGAAATGGGATGGTAACACACTCGGTGGATCGGTGATGGGAATTGACTTGTGGTTTAAATGTGGTAGACCGTGCTGGGTAAGGTACCCTGAGCGGAACTCTTCACCCTGGGTACGGGTAGACCAGTTATACTTGGAGTGAGTATACTCCAGAGGGCAGATCGCTGATCCGATCGTAAAACCCACCAATATGGGAGATAAACTCCAGTAATCCAATAGGGTCCAATAATCCAATAGGGAGATCCAAATGAGAACGTGATATACTCCACGAGCGATATCTCCACGAAACAATCCAAAAGACTTAGTAACATGTTCCAAACGTGCGCAACTTAAACTTGAGAGGTTGACCGAAGTGCACTCCCGTCGAGGGACTTCCGGTGGTCCAATTGCGTCTATAACGCGTCCCGGCCGGGTAAATTAGCTGGAGGGGATTACTCGACCCTCCGCTACCAAAACACTCTGCGTCGTGCAGAGGCGACTGATGTGCAAATCAAAAAGACCCCCGGTTGAGTTAGAGGTCCAACAATTAAGTCGTAATGCCAAAAACGCTCTTCTTAGACGAAGCCAAAACCAAAACAATCTTGGGCCCAAATTCAATACTAAAACTCCCTACCCTCTATGGCCCCCAATATGTACACAATGAAATATTTAGTACACGCAATCTCATGTGACTTACCCAAATTTGTGTTCTTGACACCCCTTGCACATGACCGGCTTAAAAGCCTCCTGGATTTCCACCAATCCGATCTCCGATAAGCCGATAGGCCTGCTGCAGACCGGAAGTGACCCGAATTCTTGAGTCCGCTTCACCACATGTACCGACGGTTGGATGACGAACGTTCGTTTGTGGATGCAAAAACTCGTCATGTGGACAACCGCTGGATCGTGCCGCATAATATGTTTCTCGCTTGCAAGTACGATGCGCACATCAATGTTAAGGTGAGTTTGACGTAATTATGGCATTTATACTGGCTGACAAAGAACCCTCGACTACGAAGGTGTGTTCCTCCATCACCGCTGTCAAATATCTGTTCAAGTGCGTCTACAAGGGAATAGTGTGGTGCTTGAAGATGGGAAAAAGATTAAGCAGTATATTGACTCTCGCTACGTCTCTGACCAGAAGGCTTCTGGCGAATTATGGGATTCAAGATGCACGATCACTGACCGTCGGTGCAGCATTTGCAGGTCCACCTGTCTGATCTGCAGCAAATCGTGTTCAACACCGATGGGAAATTTTCCGATGTGGTAAACGCTGACCGGTCACGTAAAACAACTCTCTCGGAATGGTTCAAGGCCAATCGTGAGAGTGAGGTTGCTCGCAGCACAGCCTATCTGGACTTCCCGTCATTTTTTGTGTGGAATGACAACCTCAAGCAGTGACTGTCCCGAAACGAGGCGTATGCATCGGCCGACTCTACTTTGTGAGCCCCAACGCTGGAGAAAGATATTTTCTGCGCACTTTGCCGACAACCGTCAAAAGGGTAACATCATTTTCCGAATTGAGGACGCATGATCGCGTGGTTCACGAAACGTTGAAGGCGGCATGTGTGGCCCTCGGATTATACGATAATAACGAAGAGTGACGGCAGTGTATTCGTTAAGCCTCCGCAATGCAGAGCGGAGCACAACTACGATCTTTGTTCGTTACCATTCTCATCCTACTACGATCTTTGTTTGTTATGTTCGACATCACTCATGCTTCACTCGTTTTGCGGCCTGCGTTGACCCCAACTGCAGCAGAGGTACTACAAACGCAACTCCAAAACAAAACAAACCAGAGTAACAACGCGAGGTAAAAGTGAATAAAACAAACTTTATTTCTCCACTTAAACTCCACTAACGATATCTACACAAAGTAAACGTGACCGAAAAGTAATTCCACGCTCCAAAAAACACCACGTTCCAGAATGGCACCTGTACTTACAACGAAAAGAGTACTAGTGTTCTAGAAAGAAAAACCAAAAGTGAGTATATCAGAGTTAAGCCTAAACTTAATCTAATACAATGTATATATATATACATTGGATGTACTCATTGCAAAATGGGTATTACCCAATTTGTATGAAAAGTCGCAATTACCCAAACCATCCCACTCGTGCCATGGAGGAATTGCGGGTCCTTTCAACACGTTACTGTTGAAAGTTGGTTCCGTCCATCGTAGCACAGTAGTGTAGGAAACTCGGGGTCGTAGATGCTTGATAACAACACTAACATACCGAAACCGTCTCAAGTCAATATCTCTGCATCCAATTATAGCTAGGTTGTGAGATTTTGACACCCTTGGAGAGATCGTAGTGAGTATGCGAAGTAGATTGAACCAGGGACTTGTTCAATGGAATATGTATTGAGAAGTAGTTAGCTAGCCTAACATGAATATGCATAAGGAGTTGAAGGTATAGTAAACCTTCAACAGCTGTTATGTTACCTACATTACTTATCAGTGCAAAAATAGGCATACTCTGAACCGAGTACGAATACCTTATTTTTAGCAACTAAAAAGTAAGAAATACAGATTGTTAGCTAAAACAAATAGTCCTACCTAATTTCAGTAATTAAAGTATGTAGACTATTTTAACAGTTACCATTATCATACATGGGCCACCCGCAGATCCACGTTCACGTATGTGATCATGTTGTTTGGGACTGAGTTTCAGTTAAACGGTTATGTGGAGAGACTTCTAAGTCACGTCACTGTTTGCTGACAATGTAAATTTTGGTCCCCCCTTTTCACTTGCAGGTATACATAATTGTTGCGATTCTGAACACTTGGAGCCTACTTTACGACAACTGACTGTCAATCACTGTACGCAAAGTCTGCACCATTCCTCGCACTTATCTGTGTACACATTTAAAATTTTAGCTTCAGCTCGTGGAAGAGTTTCATGTTGCGTCTTCAAGCGGAGTATAACGAGGGGCGTGCTAGAGCGAAACCGAAAAATGATAGAGCCACACCAATCGCGCTCCCGATTTAGGATCACCCTACCCGCACCTAGAATTAGGTTAATATTCAGTTAATATAGTTCTATTGCAATATTCTTCTGGAGGGACTGAGCAGCTGCAGGCGAGCGCTGAAATTGCTGCAGCAATGAGTCTGCACGTCTACGTATACGTGGCGAACTAAGTGGACTATACAATTGATGAATCGCCTCCTTTACCACACATTCAGAAACTGTAGCCATCAAAAGTTGAGAGTCTGCGTCGCTCGGTTGTATGTAAAAGGCGAATAGTCAGATATTCCTACAACATACATCGACAGATGATCATAATTGGCCGATAGTTCTATAGGCTAATAGACACAACAATTGTATTCATTCGCGTCCACTATGGTAACAGCACCGATGCTTTTCATCATGATATACAACAGCAGAAGGAGTTAAGACGAGCACGACAGCTTTTGAGACTAATCGCGGGCGTCGAACACAGACAGCAGCAGCTCACCATAGTCTCCACTAACCTCCTCATCAATGCACTCTCGCATCTCCTTACCATACTTCTTCTTGTACACGGGCTTAATACCACGCAGCACAATGTCGTAGCGCACGACAGCCGAGCTCAGAGCGTTTTCGTCCGTGCCGAAACCTTTCATGGCGCTTTCGAAAAACTCAGCTAGCAGCTCGAGCGGCTCAGTGATCATGCGGATGAGGAATAGCACATCCTTTTCAGCATGGCCAATAAACTCGTGAGCTGCAGCCTTATCTAGTGATTCTTTGTACTTTTTCTCGTAGGCGGCGGCTACAACGATCAAGTTCTCGGGTGGACTCGACACTAACACACCCACAAATCCCTCCTCGTCCGTACCCATCTTGCCACGGCCAGTCTTGTAGAGTTTCTTGACATCAGCTTCAACCTTGGCGGGATTGTGGATGGTCGCGTCGTAGAGAACTGGTGCGGCCTGCAGCGAGGCCAAGATGATTGTCTGGAAGTCGCCGTGCAAGTCACTGTCCGGCACGGAACCCAGGTCTTTACCTTACACCTCGTAGTACGTTTTCTTAAGGATGTTGAACTCGACGTTGGTGCGGCCCACGACAACGGGGTAGATAAGATCCTCCTTCGTGCCGAGGCCATCCGTAGTCTTGTGCAGAATCCCCGCCTCTGCCTCTGTCAGGGGCGAAGCGAGAAGCTTGAGCAAGAAGCCGTAGTGGCCCGAGGTCTCATCGTCCACGAGGTTGCGCAGACTCTGATTACGCAGCTCCTTGTAGCGCTTGGCAATGTAGCCGCACTGCGTAGCTGTCTTCCCACCCAGAGCCTTGTTCAGCTGTTTCTTCTTCATACCGATGCCCTTGGTGGCCTCGTAAATCTCGTTCACGATGGAGTCTGTACCCGGTTGGTACGAGAGCGCCTGGCCGTTCCGGGCACTGTGTGCCGCGAGTGGATATAAGTTCAACATTTTCAGCGAGTGGAAGTGCTTGGTTCTCTTTGGTTACTGCGAGGTACAAAGGAATTTGCAGAATCTATATTGTCTAAGTATGATTCGCGTTCTAGTATGGTTTTGTGAGTTTATTTCAATTGGTCGAAAGTCACGTGCGGTGCCGGTAACCTTATTCTAGGTGCGGGTAGGGTGATCCTAATCGGGAGCGATTGGTTTGGCTCTATCATTTTTTGGTTTTCGCTCTAGCGCGCTCCGTATAACAATGAGATTGTAACACTTTTTTTCTAAAAAAGTTCCGTGATTTCATACTCATTCTAATGCCTGTAAAGTCATTGATAAATCCTATCGGGGCGCGCTAGAGAGAAACCAAAATATTATAGAGCGACACCAATCGCGCTCCCGATTTATTTTTCGGTTAAATTACATCGTTTTTTGTCCAGCAGCAAGCCGTGCCTATTTTTTGCGCATCCCTTCTAACATGTTGTAACTTTAGCCAGGTCCGTATGCGGAACCCTAATTACGACATGGTGAAAGGAAAGAGTGCTCAACAAATAAGGTAAAGGTAATGTACACAACTCTTTTCACGTTTAACATAATAGTGTCTTGAGAAGAAGAAAAAGTGCCAGAAGATCTTTCCCATCTCTCGATCGCAGAGCAGCAGAAGAGGATCAAAATTCGCTCGGCGTATATAATGCTCACGGGCACGGCACTTGTACTGCTGTTTTCTGGCCTTGAACGCAACGATCGTATGATGAAAAAGAAGAAACAAACAATGATATTACATAGTGTAACAGGACTGTTCCTGTTACAGGCTTACACTGTGTTGTGCGAGGAAGCGCGCAATACGGGAGGGGTAGGATTAGTTGATGACAACTAATCCTATATTAAAAGCAAATAGAATATTCGCTTAAGATTGAGAACGCAAAATTAAGAGTGTTTATTAAATGGGTGGTTATCGTCTAACAGTATAGTAATTACCTAACTAATATAATAATATCAAGTATTAAACTAACTGTACTATTAGTTAACCTGCATGATTCGGTATTTATACCGAATCGACTTTTTCTTCGTAGATTGTAATAACTTATAATCTATTATTTGAATTTCAGACAACGCGTCTGAAATTCAACTGTGATATTATAACTTGAATATCAATTATGCAATGGCACCCCATTACATCACCCCCCAGTTAAGGTGGTTGGCCAATAAAAATTCTTATTTTGGCCAATCATAGGTGGCACATGTTGGTCGGAATGTCTCATTCACCAACTGATTGACCATCGACTCGATGGTCGAAGCACGCGGCGGCTCTCTAAAGAGCGCTGAAAACATCGAAGGAGCTTCTTCCTCCGCCTCAGCACTAGGTGCTGAGGTGTTGAGTGACAACAGTGACGCTGCATTAGCAGCGTCAACTACGCAAAGGTCGGAAGACCTACCGTCTTCTACCACAGATGCTGCTAAGGCGGCATCTGGAAAGAAACAGGGAGATGATGCTAATGCACCATCTCGCACGATGACAACCCCCGAATGGTGTGTTGCCAGGAAGGGTTCTTCCATGTTTGGAGACAGTTCTACTCCGAACAAAGTGATTGGGGAACAAATGTCCCCGCGAAAGGATCTAGCGAGTCGAAACTCGCTAGGTGCTCATCGCCTAAAAGCGATGATAACTCTTGTGTCGATGTCAGCTATTACAGTGACAATGATCATCACAGATGGTTGCGGGAACGCAGAACCCCACCTGGACCAAGTACGTCTCCACGTCGGGGTGGTTTAACCCCGGCGCGTGGTGTTGAAGCATGTAGTGTTCCGCCTGCTAAAAGAGCTCGAACAGAAGCGGCGCCTGCCGCTTCTGAAGCGTATCATTGTACGGAACCACATGTTCCGTACAAAGTGGGGTTTTGGACCCCCTGGATGGGCTATTGCCCCCAACAGTGGCGGTAACCGTAAGCGGGACTGCCAATATGCGCTGTTCAATATCAACGTGCTGGATGACTGCAAAGATATCCAGTCACGTCGATTAGATCGAGGTACAGACGATAGGCGTCTGTACTTTATTGACCTCTTTTTCCAGGTTCGACATTATTCGAGCCGGAAAGGGTCAAGAAAGAACAGGGACGACAAGGACGCCCTGAATCAAAGTTGGAACGCTTTTGTTGACAACTACAACAAAAGCCCCGATGACTACGTGAACAAAGTTCACGTAATGCGCGAGCGCTTTTTAAAGCACTCGCGAACAGGCAAAATGGAATACATCCATTTTGCTTGCATCAAAGAAGGGTTGAACTGTGGTGTCCCTTCTCACCTCGTTTGCCCGCGGTGTCCTCAGGGCGCTCCTCGTCTGTCAGAGGGGGAGTTGCGGGGGTACGGTGGTTTTTTCGTACCCGACGAAATCCAGGGCTTAATCGATGCCCTAAATCCATCAACACCTAGTGTTGATGCTACTTCGCATTATGAGTTTGAGACTCCTTCTAAAACTCAGTTAAAAGGTCTGGGGCGTCGGCCCTCAGAACCTCAATCGGCTCCCAAGAGTCGAACTCTTGGGGGTAACCCAACCAGCGTACTAAGTACTCGGTATGCTGCCCCTTCTTCGAAGGAACCGAGCGCTTCGAGATCAAGCGCTCGAGAATGTATCGCTTATTCCCCTTATTATCGATCAGGGGCGGCGGAGGTTTAGAATTCCCTCGCCGTTGTTGTTGCGGAGCATGTTTCTTTGCTCCGCAAACTCGAGGAGGGTTGTTCTTCCTTGAGCAGCGATATGTCTCACTCTGTGAAGACATATCGGTCTCTTCGCGAAAATTTCCGCGACATCCTCGGGGCGCACACTGCCCTTCAGCAGAAAAATGATCTTCTGTACATAGAGCTCTTCCTTACAGCGGGAAAGCTCGATGTACAGAAGATCATTCTTCTGCTGAAGGGCAGTGTTCATCGAGCTTTCCCGCTGTAAGGAAGAGCTCGATCAACACAAGGCTGATCTTGAGAAGTCGAAGGCGGAGGTAATGACTCTCCACTCTGCTCATCAACGGCTGGAAGACGATTACAAGTGTCTCTTGGGAGACTTGGAGAAGCACGGTATCTTCCGTGGTTCTATGTCTCGTCGTAAGACGAAGAAGAATGATACGGTTTGAGCCGCCCAACATAGAATGTTGGGTGGAGCCGCATTGCTGTGGGAATGTCTAAAGTATAGTCATTCCCCCGAATCTCTTGGACCTTGAAAGGTCCAATGTACTTAGGAAGCAACTTCCGTGTAGGGAAGTTGCTTATTGCATGTATAGGCAAATTAGTAGTACTTAATAATACCAATTCGCCTTTCCGAAAGGAGTTTTTGTTCTTCCTTACTTGCTTGTCTGCATTTTTCTTCTGCTTATCCAAAGCAGAAACAAGTGCATCTTTTATATAGCGTATTACAGCGCCAGCTGTAATACGAATTCATCTACTGCTTTATCTGCAGTAGGTGCGTTGCCCTCATTGTCTGCAGCCATTGCTGCAGACACATATTCATCATATGCAGCTTCAGTTTCATTTGAAGCTGATTCCGCTTCTACTGTACTTTCAGTAGAAGGGCCATAGTTTTGTTCACAAGTTGCAGTTGCAACTTAAGCATTGACTCGCTCAAAATTTGAGCGGGTCCCTCCCCCACTTAGATTTGGCGTACCGAAAAGTAAAGTTGGGGTTCGTGGATGTCTTAAGGCATTCACGTAGAACGGTGTATGCTTAGTTGAAGCATGCACCGAATTGTTAATCGCGAATTCAGTGAGTGGCAGATAGTCACTCCACTGTTCAAAGGCATGTGCGTACGATCGCAACATGTCTCCGAGAACGCGGTTAACCCGTTCCGTCTGCCCATCCTTTTCTGGATGGTCCGCAGTTGACATCTTCAACTGGGTTCCCAACAATGAGAACGTTTATTGCCACAAACGCCCTGTAAATCTCGGATCTCGATCCGAGACAATGTCTTCCGGCATTCCGTGCAAACGGAATACCGTATCAACGAATATCCGCGCTGTTTGAGCGGCGGTTACGTTCGCTGATACTGCAGTAAGATGTACCATCTTACTGAAACGGTCTACAAAAACCACTATTCCGGTCTTCCGACTATTGTCGGGTGGAAGACCGAATACGGAGTCCAATGAAATGGACTTCCAACACTCTGTCGGAACCGGCAGAGATTGCAGCGGATCCTGTGCAGACTGTGCAGGCTTAACGCGCTGGAAAATCTCGCAAGCGCGTACGCATTTCCGTACCCACTTGTACTGGTTTCGCCAGTAGAAGTCACGTGCGAGAGAAGCGTATGTCTTCTCTCGACCTTGATGCCCCGAAATCAGTGCATCATGATACTCAAACATAATTTGATGTTTGAGATCATGGAACGACGATGCGACTTTCATCTTTTTGGTCTGTGCTGTAAAGCAGCAGACAATCGTGCAGTCGATATCGATGCACGCAAGCGCGGAGGAACTCTGGGAGTTCGTCGCGCCTCTCACTGGATTGATTACTTAAGTAATCAATCAACAGACGTGTCTCCTCGTCTGTTTTGTACACCTCGCGTACTTGTCGTATAATTGACGACGACAAAGCAGTGCAACGGATCGCGTTTGCACTGGCACCTTCGGTTACGGACGGTTTCGTCTCGTAATCCGGCCTTCGTGATAGCGCATCCGCTATCACGTTCAACTTTCCGGGTTTGTATTCAACCGTAAAGTTGTATATAGCAAAGAATTACAGCCATCGAGCCATTCTTTGAGAAATGTGTGGTGAATTCACGACCGTGCGTAGCGACGCACGGTCCATGTAAACCACAAACGGTCTATCTCCCAAGAGATAGATCCGAAACTTGGCCAGTGCATACTTAATGGCAAGGAGTTCCTTGTCATGCACTGGATAGTTGCGCTCGGCCGGGCGCAACTGACGCGTTTGATAGAAGATTACGCGATCACGATCATCGTGATCATGCTGCATCAAAGCACAGCCGATAGCGAAATTGCTCGCGTCGCAAACGACGTGGAACGGACGCTCGTTATCGGCTATAGCCAAGACAGGCGCTTCAGTCAAGCTTTGCTTGACTGCATCAAAAGCATCTTGGCATTCGGTATCCCAATGCCATTCAACATCTTTCTTAAGCAATTGAGAAAGAGGTCGTATTAACCCAGCATAGTTGCACGAATACTTGTGCAAATATGTTGTCAACCCAAGAAACTTTCGAAGTTCCTTAACGTTGTTTGGCGTAGGCCATTCAACGATCACCTTGATCTTTTTTGGATCAGGACGCACCCCGTGATTGCCCACAAAGCATCCAAAAACGGGTATCTCAGGTGCATTAAAGGTGCACTTCTTTAGATTTGCATAGAGCTTATGCGTAAGCATAAGCTTTAACACTCGACGTAGATGTTCCCTATGGACATCTACATCGCTTTTATCGTGTTAACCCTTACTATGGATGAACACGTCATCGAAATAACTCGGTGCGAATTCGCACCGGGCGTAATAGATGCGTTACGCATCTTTTAAACGTAGCAGGGGCATTTCGAAGCCCCTGCGGCATAACAAGCCACTCCCAAAGCATGCCGCTTGGGGTGCTTACCGACGTGAGAGGGATATCCTTCTCACGCATTAGGATTTGATAAAATCCATCTCTTAGATCGAGAGCACTAAAGATGTTGATCCCGCACATGCCATCAATGATGACATCTTTTCGCGGTATCGGCGTCTGCGCCGGTACCGTCGCTGCGTTCAGCTTGTTCTAAGCGTGAACGATTCTCCACCCACCTGTGTACGTTTTCACACAAAGGGTGGGGGTAGAGTGCGGTGAGATAGACTGCCGCACTTGGCCTGCTTTACGACAAGCTTCGAAAAACTCGTCGATCGCTTTTACTTGATCACGCGGCAACGGCTATTGCCGCGTGACACAATACTTCGTGCCTGGCACGAGGTCAATTTCATGACGAGTTCCCTTATCCTTAGGGAGATCGCTAGGCACTTCTTCTGGGAATACGTCAGCGTATTCCCAAAGTAACTCATAAAATCGGGAGTTCGCTTTAAGCGACTCCCAGCTCTGCGCCTTCAAAGCGCTGAACTTTGGTTTGATCATAGGGAACCTCATTCCCAATGTTTTTCACTTGTAATGTGGATATTCGTTCACGAATATCCACTACATCATCTGTTGCTACGATGATACAGATATGTTCGATCTGATCATCGTACAAGTTCTTCATAAACTTCTTCCAGCTTAGCACAGGAAGAGCCATCACCTCCGAACCTTCTTTCGGAGGGTGTTCCATCAACAGAGACTTGGTAGCTAATCCGGTCTCCGTTTGCGTCAAGACGTTGATCGTCTCGACGGAACTGTCCATGCAATCAGACGCACTCGTCTGATTGACTGCTACACGGTGATTACGATTCCCCGTGTGCGAATACTCATCATCATGGTGGCCACTGCCTACCATGGAATTTTCTTGGCGATCAGATGTGCTCGTCTGATAGGCCGCCTGTTCTGTGACACGGTGGTCTTTATCACCCGTGTGCATGGCTAACGCAACGTGGTGGGCACTGGCCACCACGGAGTTGTGCTCACGATTGCACTCGATCGTGAGTTCACTCTCATCAACACGGAATTCTTTCGTCGTGTTGGAACCTTCGGTCGCACAGTGGGTGTTTCCCACTGTGGATACTATTTCATTCTCACGGTGGGTGTTTCCCACCTTGAATGTCACTTCATTCTCACGGTGGTCTTTATCACCCGTGGATATCTCTCCAACACGCAACGACTCTTCCGTTGCGTGTCTTAGTCCCTCTGGACTCTCACCAGCGGAGGTACCTTCCGCTGATCGTGTCGGAACAGACCTGGTGGTGCCATCGCTATCCACCAGACTGTCCGACGCTGCGGTTATATATTCTGATACAGCCGGATTACACACAGGGTGATCAGATCCTGTGGTCCGCCGCAGTCGATCGATAGGTTAACCCAGTCGATCGAAGGTTTAAACTTGGACATCCATGGGATTCCAAGTATCACATCGAACTTGTCATCTAGATCGAGGACGATGAATTCATCCTCGAATGGCATTTCATTCAACTCGAAGCGTGTTTTAATCACACGCTTTGGAATAGTCACGGTTGCACCTGTTGCTAACAGGACTGACAACATACTTCGTGGGGTCTCTACCTCCACGAAGCTCAACAGCGTTAGACTCTGAGTTCTAACGAAATTGTTTGACGCTCCTGTATCAAACAAAGCTCGCATGAGGACATCGCTCCCGTGCGGCTTAACCTCCAGGGTGATAAGAGGCTTATCATCACCCTGCACCTTTTGACAGGACATAGTCCCGTCTGGGGCTATTACCCTCACATGCCCTATGTCGGCATGTGGGATAACATTCCCAGTAGGGCGCCCCGCCCCTACTGGCGATTCTCGTTTTTTGCACCAACAGGGTGATGTCCCTGTTGGTGTCGCCGTGCAGCGGACGGTTCCGTCCGCTGACTGCGTGGCACCGGACGCGGTGTCATACACTCATGGGCAAAATGCCCCACTTTCGCGCATCGATTGCAGTGAATGTTCTTCGTAAATTTCGGTTGCTTCGAGTTCGAAGCAACCGCAACCGATAGTTCCATCGGCTCTGGACCTCCACCGCCCATTCTCTGGCGCGGGTGGCTGTTTCTTGAGACGAAGTGTGAACTTCGTCTGCCCGACTGCTGATTGTTGACATGCTGTTGCGGCATGTCAAAAGCGAAGGGCTGTTGAGCTCTTCGGCTGTAACCAGAATGCGATGACGCTGATCGCATGCTGAACTCTTCACGGATGCTTATATCAATGGCATCCCTTAGAGTCTTTGGCGGGTGACGGTAAAGACTCTGTTTGACGGGACCATCATTGAGTCCCTTCATTCAGCCAGTGACCTGCATTGCAGGGGGAACCGGCTCATACACAATATTTGACAGCAAATATTGCGTCTTCTGAGCGTAAGCTCGAAGGTCAAGCTTACCTTGCCGGAGTTCCGTGAACTCCTGCCGACTACTTAGCTCCATTTCTGGAGCTTCAAAGTTGATCTTTAGCTCAGCTTTTAAATCCTGATAAGTCAGGAACGCAGAGTCATCAGTGGCTCTGCGACTCATCGCCCATGCCCTGGCTCTGCCGCCCAGACATGTTGTGGCGAAGTACGCCTGTTGACGTTCGTCAACAATATTTTTCGCAGAGATGGAATCTTCCACCTCTGCGAACCATCTACGAAGGGGCTTGCCCCCTTCGCCGGTAAAGGGCGGTACTAGCGCCTTTACCACTTCAACGCTATGCGTTGCGGGTGCCGTCGGCGCTGCCTCTTGCGCGGGCCGTGATGGTGTTTCGAGGTGGTTTCGCCTAAAGCGATGCACCACCTCCATCGCTTCCTCCGGGGTCTTATCCAGGAGGAAAGTAAGAATGTCGGTTCCCATGGACCGAACCATTTCTACCGTCGCGTCTTTATTACGCGACGTGAAGTGAGGGAAGTGTTCCGTCACCACTTCCAGCGTTCTCTTTCGCTCGGCAGGCGTCATGTCTCGCGACATGATGCCGAGCGGCTCTTAATCTTCGCTCCTCTAGTTAACTAGCGGAACGGAACTGTGGTCGTTAGGGCGGACCACAAAGTGCTACCAGGTGTAACAGGACTGATCCTGTTACAGGCTTTCACTGTGTTGTGCGAGGAAGCGCGCAATACGGGAGGGGTAGGATTAGTTGATGACAACTAATCCTATATTAAAAGCAAATAGAATATTCGCTTAAGATTGAGAACGCAAAATTAAGAGTGTTTATTAAATGGGTGGTTATCGGCTAACAGTATAGTAATTACCTAACTAATATAATAATATCAAGTATTAAACTAACTGTACTATTAGTTAACCTGCATGATTCGGTATTTATACCGAATCGACTTTTCCTTCGTATATTATAATAACTTATAATCTATTATTTGAATTTCAGACAAAGCGTCTGAAATTCAACTGTGATATTCTAACTTGAATATCAATTATGTAATGGCACCCCATTACACATAGCATTGAATTATTTTCCTAATGTTGGCACTCGATGTAATTTAATCGTTCGTTGATGTTACACGAGTTAGTTTGGTATATTTATGTTGGAAATCTTGACCAACTCAGCGTATATATCACCTAGCTATCAGTGGTACCATAGTCCACCCATGGCAATGACTTCTTTCTATAAATCGGGGCGCTCGATTGCAAAACCTGCAATTGCCTATTCATTGCACATAAAACATAGTTAGCAATCTTCATCATGATAAAAAGTGCGTACGCGTTATAACGTTGGTGGAGGTAGCAGTTTGTGGACAGCGGAGATGACGGCAAATGTAGCAATAATAGCGGTACTCTTGGGTGGCGCAGACTCGAAATGTTCATTGCAATAATTTCAACTAGCGGCTCTAAGTCGTGTTATTTGCAGCTAGACCAATCAGCGCCCATTTAACCACCAGGCCAAAGACTACACCGCCATCGTAAATGACAGTAGACCGCGCGTCCACCACGAGTGAGGATAGTAGCGCTACATAAAGCTTGAAAGACAAGTAGTCGGTGACGATATATTGCGCCGACGCGGCAACGCTTATGAGTATGGCGGCGCTGCTCCAGACAAAATATAGTGCTAGACCCAATTCACTGAGCAAAACGCGTTCGAGTCCGAAGCCACTGTTGTGACGCTCCGTCACGACGTACGCATAAAGGACGAACAGTGAAAATCACAGTACCACAAGCGCGAGCGTGGCTATATTCGCCAACTCGTTAGTAAAGATAATCCACGCAATATTCATAGATCATGATACAGTAAAGAAAGTTCATAAGACGTTAGCATTTGGGGCATTTGAGTACAAGGAGACGGTCGGCCAAAAGCAGTCCTCGATGACACTCGCAGCTAGACGCAACTAATAAAGCTCCAGATGCTGAGGGCGTAGGGATCAGGTTGTTGGGAAAAGTAAGAGGCTACGCAGTGTTTACTTTCTGATCTGACACTTTTGATCAGATAGTATGTGCGTGAATAAGCGTAATTCGATCGCTGTTCATAGTTTCTCATTTCGGTGGCACCGATACAAACATATATCGGACGGCACAAAAAAGGAAGTAATTTAACCGAAAAATAAATCGGGAGCGCGATTGGTGTCGCTTTGGTTTCACTCTAGCGCGCCCCAAATCCTATCTCATGAGATAAGGCGAGTATTGTTCATTCCAGAAGCTTTTTTGTACAACAAATCGACTCCATTAGCGTAGGATTTGTTTGACAAGAGGTTACATTCTCCGCTTCTGGCCAAAGTGGATAGATTTTGGGATATAGAGCTTACGCACTGCTTCTTCTAGTTCACCCATTTCAATATCTGCCATTTCTCTTGCATATTCATCATGGAGATCTGATGTTGCGTCTACCTGCATCTCATTTTCTCGACGTTTTATCTGCTCCAACAATCTTTTCTTCTTCTGTTGACGTCTGCGTTTCCTTGCTTCACGTTTCTTGGTTGTTTCGAAATCGACAGGGATCTCCGATTGCTGTCCATCTTTATTAGTACCAACAATGTTTTTACGAGGCTTCTTTTTTTCTTCCTGCTCTTGCTGTTGAAAAGAAAAAGACTCCGGATACTGGTGGAATTGGATCAAGTGCCGTGTCCGTTTATCCTCGTGTTTGAAAATCTTTGGGCAGCCATCCACTAGGCAAACGTACATGGGCTTTTTCCTCGATAAAATCTTGAAGAAAGCATCGTGCGTCTCACTATGAAGAAGAAATCATTAAAAGAGAATTACCGTCACTTTTAACCGCATGAGAGAGGAAACTCCTACTCTTTTGTCACTTGATATGAATATCTAAGAGTCGCAAACTTAAGAACGATCTTGAGCACCACGACAAGCATTACGATGCATTCTATCCGGTAGACAAACTCTCATGAATATCTCGTATTAAAAAAGAAACGACATGAGCTCAGACTTACATGTCGTAGTGCTCTTCGTAAGCCACAATGGAGTGAAACTGTACGTTACATTGTGCCAGATGGCATGTGATAGATTTAGTTAGAGCTCTTTCGCTCGTTTGTTCCGATCTGCATCGACAATGAACAACATTTCTCAAAACACTTTACAACGAATACTGCTTAAGACTGCACGTTGTTCACACACCCGGTATTTTTAAAGTACTTGGTTGCCCACATACGTGTGCCAGCGTCAAAAAGTTCATGCTCGGGCGAATACTTGCGAATACACTTTCCATTCGGTAGCTCTATGTTGTGCTCCATATCTACTTCTATAGTATAAAACCGTCTGATTCTTGAGGCCGTACCAATTGAATCTACTTCTATAATATAAGACCGTCTGATTCTTGAGGCCATACCTAATCGAATAGTCGAACTGTACTATAAATCGGACCTAATTGAATTCGACTTTATAAATAGCGCTTTTATAGTGAAGTGAAAAACTATCTGACAAAAGGGAACACCCCCTCCCTTTTATGTCCAAATGCGTCAAATATGGGTAAGTTTTGGGCTTCAAAAGGATCCTTTAAGTTAGGGAATTGATCGGGCCCCTCCCTTTTATGTCCAAATGCGTCAAATATGGGTAAGTTTTGGGCTTCAAAAGGATCCTTTAAGTTAGGGAATTGATCGGGCCACACACACCCAAGTGTTTCAAACACTACCAAAATTAGGCCACCGCTAGGGACACACCAAAAATTACTCCGGACACACTTTTTGACAGACATGTCAAAAAGTGTGTCCTAGCGGTGGCCTAATGGAGCCGTCTAGTCGCCGTGAGCGCTCACGCGACCCTGAAGACGGCGATGCAGGCACTAAATTTTGACTTCGCAGTCGTCGTATACGCGACGCACGAAGCTCGACGGCCGATTCTACATCAGACGGTGCCGATACGGATGTGAGTTCCGCTGGTCACAATCTCGACGTTCTTTCTGGTCGACAACGAAGACGTAAAAACATGCTCGAAAGGCAGAAGACGCAAACTTACGAGAGGCAATCGGGGTATGAAGACGACGAAGAAGAAGATGTCGATATGGAGGATGAAGTGAATGGAAGTAGACGCAAACGTTCAATTTCCAATGTATCGAATCATTCGTCGACTTCAGCCTCTTCCATGACCTCAGATCCAATTAAGAGAAACAGCGATGTGCACGACTTGACCATTATATGGAGGAACTGGAGCAAAAGAAAAAAATGGTCGAAGAAGGTACGCTTGCGGAATATTGACGCCGTGTCGCTGCATTTAAAGAGGAGCGTAATCGGCTGTTACAAACAGCAGAACTGCACAAGAATTTGCAGCTGAAGAACGGACAGGATCTCTACAAATTTGAGGGTCAGCGTGCGTATCATCTGTGGCAGAATGACCGGCAATTAGTGAAGGAAGAATTACTAAGCAGGGTTGATGCTGTAATGGCCAAGCTCCAAGCAGAGATGAAGGTGTTATCAAATACTGAAAGGACAATGTTTCCAGATAGGTGCAAAACATCTGATGGCAACCAGTTTTTAGAATGGAGTATACTGAAAAGCCCCAAGCTAGTGCCGAGAACGACAAGCAAAGGAAGGCCATGGAACCCGAACAGGAAGAAGGTAAAGTTTTGGAGCACCCAATCATGGCACAAGGAATCTCGATGATCAAGCGAAGGAAAATGGACTTGACTAAGACGTGTCCAGTTGATATATCCAAACTGCTCGCATTCGAGGCAGTGCGCTTGCCGTTCGACGACATTTGTGCCGACATTACAACTATCGTGAATGACCGAAAAACCACGTCTAAGGTTATGGTCGATCACTTACCGAACAATGGCAATCGTAGGATATCAAGCAAGAACATACTGCATTGTTTCGTATCCTGAGCTCATTGTATTTGTTTGTATTGTGGTGTTACAGTTCCTTTCAAGCTTGAACGACGACGGCTGTTTTGTGGCAACTACGTATTCGAAGATGGAGATGAAGTCCATATTTCTATGCCCCTCGTGCATGAACGCTATACTGGCATGATTTCGTCTATCACGGACGAAGCAATCTACATCAAGCTTGAATCAGGCGAAAAAGCACGGATCTTTCTCCCGCATCTCAAGCGTCGGCGCTGCGTATTGAAGCCGTTTTTGCGTGGCACGCCATCCACGGGCAGCTTGCGCACCATGGGATGGTCCGAGTATGAAACGTTTTAATAAGTCGCGTCATCGATATCACTTTATGATAAAGTTGGGAAACGTGCTTGAAGCCACGTTTCTTTATCAAATTCATTTTCAAGTAATGTTTGTGTACACACGTGCATTGCTGGCTCAAAATCTCTTGAGTACTGTCCTTGTGCCCCGTACTTATGCTGCACAGCGTGGTCATTCTTCGATCTTTTGTTCCATCGCCGCTTACAAAATAAAATACCGAACAAAAGCTTCGATGCTAGCACTAAATGACCTTATGAAGACTTTCCGGGGTGACGTTGCTCTATTCGCGTTCAAAATGTGACACCGAAAGATCTTCTCGTGGTGGACTTGAAGCGCCGTCGAAGGCATGTTAACAGTCAAGATGCAAAGACATGACTTTAAGCGCTTACTAGAATACTTTTTACTGATACGAATAAAGAATAGAAGCGAGTGGTGTATATATAGTACTGATCTGCTATAAACAATATATATATATATGTCGTTTCGTTAAAGCTCTGTCAGCATTTCGCCATTGCGGCATTTGCCATTGCGCCATGTCTGTCAAAAAGTGTGTCCGGAGTAATTTTTGGTGTGTCCCTAGCAATTCTTGGTGTGTCCCTAGCGGTGGCCCCAAAATTATTGCGGATGTCAACTTAATAAATCTAGCATAATTTAAGGCAATTGATATCCGTATACCCCCCAAATTACTACCCGTATCCCCCCCCCTCAATTATAGGCGTATCCCCCCCCAAAACTAAGAGCAAAAACCTCAAGTTGTTTTATCCAATAAGATATGGGGATTGCTAAAAAACAAGTTGGTGATGTATACCCTTCACATGTATATACATAGAAAATACCTAGACAAACCCCTTTTTCCTTACATTTTTACAATGACGTTGAAAAACGCCAGCAGTTCCGACACCCATGACAGCTAATAATGCGATTTCCTCATTCGTACGCTTGCACATGTTAATTTGTTGACCTCTACGTTTGAAGTACACCCACTAATGTCTCGTTTCTATCAGTCTTGGGCATGTTCCTCATGGCTACACTTTTACCCGTCCTCGTAGCGACATTTACCGTCTCGTACTACTCTTGGCTGCTCATCTCTCCGTGGCAGCCGTTACGAATCCGTCGGACCATTCGTTTGCCGTGTGGATTATCCAGCAGAATGAGCAAGGAGATATCCTTCCTGACGCTTCGGTGAGCGTGTCCAAGTGGTTTATGGCCATGTATCAACAGACTGCCAAGGAGCTTGTCTGCAATAAGCCGTTAACTTGGCGCTTCTATAATGTGCTCGTCTTTAGCGTCGTGCACGTACCGTCACGAGAGCGTGATGCTCTTGGCGTCTTTGGGACATGTCGCTGGGATGATGAAGTTGGAGATTTCGTTAGAAACTTGTCGTGCACCGTGGGTAATGAAGATCTTAAGATGAGGAACCATGTAAAGTATTGAAAAAAAAAGTCTATGGTGAATAGTTCTGGTTTTATTGGTGGCTCGAATGCTCGGAGTGAGAATTGAGTGTTAAAATACAGGAAAACTGGGAAATCAGGGTCGAAGACAGATTGTGGTGAAATAGGAAGCGAGTCGCATCGACAAATCCGCGCCAAGGCGATCCAATTTAAACTGAAAAAGGATTGGAAGCATGCTGCAATGCTATTCTTGGAAGCCGCCAAGGTCACTGATGCTTTATTGACACGTGCTAATTACGAGATAGAAGCGGCGTGGTGCACCCTAGAAGACGCAGAGACGTTCCCTGATGAGAAAAGTGACTTGTTTCGTAAAATTTGCAGCGTCAGTGATGAGTTAGTCAGTGCCGGATATTTTGATGAAGCAGCTCGTGCGTTATCCGACATGGCTTTGCGATTGAAGCGAGAATTTACAGCTGAGTATATAAGCAGTGAGCTCACAAAGAAAGTCGCAGATCTGTATGTACAAGCCCTGGGATCGCCGAAGCTGGTGGAAGGGTGCACAGTGCGGCTAAAAATGGTTTGTGCGCCGCTCAGATGTATGCGGATGGTGGCTTGTGGTCCCTCGCTGAGGAGTTTTTCATAGCAGTTGGCGATCTTCGACGCGGTAATGGGCAAAACGATCTTGCTAATCAAGCGTACGGGAATGCTGTCCTGTGTCGTATTGGCCAGATAGACATGGCTGGTGTAGAAGTTCAGCTGAATCGATTCACAGAGTCTATGGGTGACACCCACCGTTCAAGTGACGTGGATGTTTTCCTTCGAGTTTACTAACGGCTTATCACAAGTGGTCAGTACAAATTTTTGAGACGGAAAGTAATCGCTACGACTCAATCTACAAGTTGGCACCTTGGCAGGTAAAAACGCAGTTCATTTTATGCATTAACGATGTGGTGACAAAAATCAAAATGAATGTTATTACATCAACTTGTTTTTTTAGCAATCCCCATATCTTATTGGATAAAACAAATTGAGGTTTTTGCTCTTAGTTTTGGGGGGGATACGCCTATAATTGAGGGGGGATACGGGTAGTAATTTGGCGGGATACGGAATATCAATTGCCTAATTTAAAGGTTCAATTTTAAAACCCAAAACTTACCCATATTTGACGCATTTGGACATAAAAGGGAGGGGTGTGTGGCCCGATAAACTTGGGGTGTGTGGCCCGATCAATTCCCCTGACAAAAAACACAAAATACAATTTTGGCTTGAATCGCTCTGTTGAAGACAAATCCGTAATAGTACTACTGACATACAGATCAATATTAGCCAGTATATAATTGGTTAGAAATAGCGCTTTAACATCTACCTATTTAAAAGTTTCCGTCCCTGTGACGTTCCCAGTCACGTAGTTGCTTCTATACTATAACATCATATACCCTCCACCCCGTCGGTACGACAGGTTTCTACACTAGTAGAAAAAAATACAAGCAACGAAAAAACATATATACCCTAGAAACTATTTGTATGTTTTGCAATACACACCAGGCCACAACGTTTTACGAGGTGTAACTTAGCTCACCGCCAAGCTAGAAAATACCATTGTGGTACCAAAGCAAGTTCCCATCTAAACGAAGAGCTCGCCAGCAGAATAACAAGTCATAGATAAAATTGGGGAAGAAGGTGGACAGCCTCTCACCCTCTCAAGTTGGGCATCGATAAAGTCCACGCTCACGACACACTAGCCTGGCACGAAAACCCAGAGCATGCCAGTATTCAGTGGAGGCGGAAGAACAATGGAAAGCAAGGAATGGCTTATGGCGTGCACGAAAAGGACGTCGGCGAGAAGAACTTAGTTGCAAGCTGCACGAGATCGTGATCGCTAATGTGTAACCAATCACCGTGCAGCCCAACAAATTGAGGTGAAATTTGGTCTGGACCAGCCGTTATCTGAATTACAGAAAATAGCATAACAGAGGGCGTGGCCTACCGGGTAGCTCTTGTCCTATCTTTTCTCTACCGTAAACTTGATGGGCAACGTTATCATTCGGAGCAAGATTGTAGCAGATCATTGATTATGAGAGAATAAAATTATACCGTCCGCGTGAAGGCTGGTGCCCCCACTTGTTATAATAAATAACACAATTTATACCACTCATCCGGTAATGGTTCACTTGAACGATCACTTCAGTTACGTCGATTTGGCTTGGGTTTGAATATATCTTAAGTCCAACACTTTCATCTCCGTGGAAAATTTCGAAACAACTTCATCATTAATGCCTGTTACCAAAAGTTCATCCACTTAGGCACAACCACGACCGTTGCACTTTTATCAATGTTCACAATAAAGCAAGTGACCGTGATATATTGCACGAAATTCAAGCCTTGCAAAGTCTTGCACAGACAATCGTGCGATAATCTGCCGGGTTGTTTCAGCCCATACAGATTAAACTTCAACTTCAAAGCCAACTCGTTTTGCGAAACCATGCCCAAAGCTTCAGCTGTCCTTGGTCTATCTTCATGCCTTGAGGGACTTGTAAACATATTTCCACTTCGTCTTCCGCTTTTGCATTGGGGTACGCACTTGGCACGCCCCGTGTCTGCGGCGACCCCTAAATCTGAGCTAACGCCAGTATGACCTTGACATTAATCAGCTCCATCAAGGTGGAAAATGTAAGAAATAATTGTCGTGGTTAACTTTTTTATCGCCCCTAGCGACAAGCGTCTCTCTGTCGACCCGTCAGACTTTAGTTTGATCTTATAGACCCACATGGTCGAGAGAAAAATCTTCCCTGGCGGCGAACGCACAATTATCCACGATTCCAATTTCTTGAGGGAATGTAATTCAGTCCGCTCGGCATCACTCCACATGTCACTATTGGCGCGGCTTCCCTGTAACTCTTGGTGTAGCCGGTGCGAACACGCACGATGCGGCTACCGCACAGAGGAAGACTTTCCTAAAGCGGCGATGTGCCGCTACTTAGCCGATACACCCTTATAAAAGGGCTTAGTAAGAGAGAACTCTCTTACTCTGGGCCAAGATTTCACTTTGGTTTACCAGTTAGCACAAGCTAACGCCTTGACACAAGGCTCCCTTAATAAGGGGGTAGCTAAGGGAAGGACTTCCCTTACACTACAACACTCACTGCGCGCGCCACCGGTCGAGGTCGTGCGTCCTGCAGTCTTTTGAGTGAAATGTATACTGAATGTATATTTAATATGTAATTAGCCTAAACTAATTTAAACTAATGTAAACTATATGTAATACTAAGTAGAACTTTTTAAATTCGTACCTAGCCAAAATTGTAGTGTACACCACCTGTGTACTAACACGTGGCTGGCTGCCACTCCACCACCAAGGGCTCCTGCCCAGATTTGTTAAAATAACCAATAGGTCCAAACCTTTCGGACAGGTCAATACTGACCCCACCGTAGTGTACTCACGTACACAACATAACTAAATGTAACCAGAATGTAACCAGAATGTAACCAGAATGTAACCATGCTACATCCTATGTAACGGGGTTACATTCGAGTTACATATAATGTTGGTGTACATGAGTACACCACGGTTGAGGTCAGTATTGACCGGTTTGAAAGGTTTTGAACCTTTGGTTATTTTAACCAATCAGGGCAGGGGCCCTTGGTGTGGTGGTGTGTCAGCCATCCACGTGTCAGTACACAGGTGTGTACACTACATTTTAGCTAGGTACGAATTAGGAATATTCTACTTAGTATTACATATAGTTTATATTAGCTTAAATTAATTTAGGATAATTACATATTAAATATATTCAGTTTACATTTCACTCTATTTTGCGGACGCGACCTCGACCGGTCGCGCGCGCAGTGAGTGTCGTGGGTAAGAGGGAGCCCTCCCTTTATTTACATCCCGTAAAGAGAATACAGCCGTTAAGGCTAAGCCGTAAACCAACCCGGGAATCTTGGCCCCGAGTAGGAGAACTCTCCTACTAAGCCCTTAACAAGGGCGTATCGGCTAAGTAGCGGTAGCTACCGCTTTAAGGAAGAGTCTTCCTCTGTGCGCTAGCCGCACCTGCTTATACGCACCGGCTACATCTGGTAGCACTTGTAGTCAATCCAACACCTGAGTTGGTAGACTAGGCATCCTCTGCAAAGGATGAATTAGGACGATTGGGATAGTTTGACCCTCGTCCAGCAGGAAGCCTTTAAAAGGCTGTTACCCTTAACGGGGGAAGAAGGCATGAAGCTCCTAGTGGAGCAGGGCCTTAGGACCGTAAAGGCAAGGGTAAATGCCCTCATCGCTCATGAGGCGAGTTGTAGTGGAGGTCATTCCACGGGGGTGCGCCCTCCATTATCGTTTAAGATAAAGGAGTTCACCGGAGAGAAGGGTGACAACCTTTACGTGTGGTTGCGAGAGGTCGAAACGGCCTTCGCCACAGCGAACGTGATCGCAGATCACTTGCAAGTGGGACTTGCATTGACCCATCTTACGGGCATAGCCCGTACATGGGCGTTTACGTGCTCGGAGTCAGTCACGAACGTGTTCCCAACATGGAAGGTCCTTAAGCAGAAGCTCATGGACATGTACGCAACGTCTGATCTGGTTTTCCAGAATCAACTGGCATTCCTGAAGTGCCGTCAAGGCTAAGGACCTGGAGATATATATCCAGGAGCTTAAAACCCTGTTGTCAGGGATGTACGCGAAAGCGTATTCGGACGATGTGTCCATCCCCGTCTTCATGGGAGGCCTGAGAGAAGGGACAGCACGTTCGGAATTCTTCCGATGCCGACCCCAATCCCTGGAGGAGGCGTTCAAGATGGCGTTCAACGCCGAGAGGAACTTTCGTTCCTCTAAGGTGGGTCCCGAACCCATGGACCTGAGTCAGGTCGAAGCAGAGGAGAAACCTACCGCTAAGAGTCACTCTGACTCTTTATCACAGATCTTCGAGGCAGAGCTCTTAGCTATGTTGCAGCGGCATGGGCCGCTGAGATGCTTCCTGTGTGGAAAGACGGATCATCTGAGGAACAGATGTCCGAAAAATCCCCATCGAGACAATCGATACAAGGGACAAAGGGTGGGGAAAAAGCCCTTGTCCAAGCCGTCGGAAAAGACGGCTCCCAGTAGGTGCGGGTCTCCATACTGGGGGACTCCTCAGTGCTGTTAAGCCCCAGGGTAGGGGACGACAGCACAAAGCCCCGAGGGAAGAGGTGGTTTCTAGCACCGAGTTGGTGTACCAGCCAGGTTTGCTGGTAGTCCTTGCGGACGTGAAAGGCTTTGATAAGCCTTGGAGAGTCTTGATAGACTCTGGAGCGTCTGACAATTATGTCAGACGGGCTTCTGTTGAGAAGAGTCGGCTGTATGCCGAGGCCCTAGAGGCACGTTCTCGTGACGTTGTCACGGTCCGTCTTGCGACGGGCGTACTGGTTTCTGTACCCAAGGTCTCTATTGACCTTAAGCTGAAGTTTGCATACTTCGACAGCTTAGAACGTTGACTAGTCCTGGATTTGGACTCGAGGTATGACCTAATTCTGGGCATGAAGTGGCTGGAACGCCACGAGCCATGGATAGACTGGAAGTCTAAGTCCATTGGCTCAACGCACCCGCGGTCGGGTGAAGCATTGGAGAGTCATGAACCCACCTTTGCTCGATCGCAAAAGCGATTCTGGGGTGATATGACAGAGATTGGGATGTCTGAAATGACCATTCCCAATGGCGTTAAGGAAGAGTTCCTTAACGGGGGGGGATTCGGCGGTTAATTCCCACGCCGAGATAAGCGATACTGGTGAGTCGCCAGTGATAGAGATGGATTACTCTGAGGTTAAGCGCGAGGCGCTTAGAGAAGAGACCCGAAGTTCGTCTCTTTTGCATGTCGGAACTGATTCCGACCACGCCGTGTTCGGCGAACAAGTTGCGAATCCAGTGGTAGGGGTAGAGACCCCTGTGGTTAAGCGCGAGGCGCTTCCAAGCGAAGAGACCCGAAGTTTGTATCTTTCGCACGTCGGAAATGATTCCGACTACGCCGTTATAGGTGAGACAGGCGAGTCACCGGTGGTAGAGGTAGATACCTCTGTGGATAGGCGCATGGCGCTTACAATAGATGGGGCAATTGACTCCCCCCATCTGGGTCTCGGGATGAGTCCCGAGGCCAGTAGTCAGCAGTCCTATCGGATGCTGAATAGTGTGACAGGTATTGTCACAGAAGGCGTAAGCCTGGAACGGTTGCCTGGGGTTGGCGAACTGTTGTCGTTGGAGGAGATGTCCTTCAACGAGTTTGAGACTGCTTTGAAAGCAGATGAAATCGACTAGGTCGTCGTGTTGCGTCCGGAAGAGGAATTGAACTACTCATCCACGATGGACGAGTCAGTTTTGGTGCAAACCAAACAGGAATTGAATACCCGAAGCGGTATCAAGATCCTCGCGGGTCCTGAGGACCCTTACCATTCCTTACTAAAGTATTTTGGAGATGTCATTAGTGACAACTCGCCGATGGGATTACCACCGGATCGGGGAGTCCGACATGAAATTGATTTGGTTCCTGGAACCAAATACTGCGTCACTAGGCAGTGGCCTCTCCCCAAGGAGCAATGCGACGTCATCGACGCATTCTTCAAGGGGAAAGAAGAGGCAGGGATGGTACGGGAGAGCAAGTCTCCTCACTCATCTCCCACCTTTTGTGTTCGTAAACCGAACGGAAAGTGGCGAATTGTGCATGCGTACAACAAGCTGAATGCAGCTACTGTGCCCATGCAGACTACGATTCCTCGGAAGGATGTCCTCCAGAACAATATGGCGGGCTGTACTGTATACATTGCCTTAGATCCGGTGGACGGGTATTATCAGGTGCTCATGCGAGCGTCCGATATTCCGCTAACAGCGGTTAGCACGCCTATTGGCATGCTGTGGGAGTGGCTTGTTATGCCACAAGGGCTTTCAAATGCACCAGCGACTTTCAATGCTTGGTGACTCAACTCTTCCACCCTCATAGGAAGTACGCTCATACGTACTTCGACGATATATTCGTCCATAGTCGTGCGGAAGGCGACTCGTCTGATGTTCAGACGCATCTGATACACCTTCGAGAAGTGCTCTAATGTTTTCTAGAGCATCAGTTATATGCAAACGCATCCAAATGTATCTTTGGTGCTGAGGAAATTCCTTTCCTCGGATGCTACATCGGTAAGAATAGAGTGCGGGCGGATCCCGCGAAGGTGAAAGCCATTGTGGAGTGGCATTTGCCTGTAAATCTTAGAGATTTACGGATGTGGCTTGGATTAGCCATTTATCTCCACAAATACAGCGAGAACTACGCTGAAATGGCGAAGCCATTGACCGACCTTCTTAAGAGAGATGTTGATTGGTGTTGGAAAACTGAACACCAAAACGCTTTTGAAGCGGTTAAGGGGAGCTTGTTAAAAGCTCCCGTTCTTGCTCTCCCAGACTCTGGGAAACCATTTAGTGTCGTCTGCGACGCCTCCGATTTCGCAATCGGATGTGCTTTGTTACAAGCAGACGATGCAGGAAGGGAACGCGTAATCTTGTTTGAGTCGAGGCAGCTTAAAGCTGCGAAACGGAATTATCCCGTTCATGACAAGGAGCTACTTGCAATGAAGTATGCTCTTGTCAAATTTAGGGTTCACCTACTCGGCTCAAAGCCGTTCGTGGTTTATACTGACCACGCGTCCTTACGGACAGCGACAAAGTCGCCTCATCTATCGCAACGGATGGCCCGTTGGCTATCCTTCTTTTCGGAGTACAACTTGAGGTTAAGTATAAACCTGGCAAGCAGAACGTGCTTGCAGACGCGTTGTCGCGTCGTCCCGATTACGAGCTCGCTCACGCGAGATTCGTCACCACATCTGTGGTGGATCTCATACGCCTGTCGTATGAGAAAGACCCACAGTGTACGGCGCTAATCAGCGCGTTAGGTGAAAAGGGTCTTGTCTCGTCTGAGCCAACCCTGTCAAGTCGAGCTAAAGCTCGTTTACACCGTTACAGGTACTGTGAAGGTCTGCTATTTTATAGCACGAGCGCGGAGGACACTCCGCGGGTGGTATTTCCTCATAATGAGGAACTGAAGTATAGAATCCTCGTTGAGGCACATGAAGCCCCTACCGGGGGTCATTTAGGTCGCGATAAGACCTACAGCGCTTTAAGCGCTTTGTATTGGCGGCCCAACATGTATAAGTGGGTCGGTGCGTATATACGCACCTGTGAGACGTGTCAGAGGGTTAAACCCTCTGCAAGTTCAGCTGCGCCTTTGGCGAGCTTATCGGTTTCAACGGAGTGTTGGAAATCCATTATCATGGATTTTATCTTCGGTTTTCCGACGGATAAGACCGGTAACACCGGCATATTGGTCTTTGTAGACCGTTTGAGCAAGATGGCTCACCTGGCGGCGGTGACAGAGTCCATAGATGGACAAGCAGCAGCGAAAGTGTTCCTAGACCGTGTCTTTCGACAGCATGGTCTACCCGATTCCGTTGTGTCGGATCGGGATCCCCGTTTTACGGGACAATTCTGGGGGCGTTGTTTAAGGTGCTAGGCACCAAGCTCCTCATGTCCACTGCGGATCATCCGCAGACGGACGGTAAGACGGAACGCGTTAATCGCGTTGTGGAGGATATTCTCCGGAGTTTATGTCCGGATTCTCCAAAGAGTTGGAGTGAGATGCTTCCGATGGTTGAATTTGCTATCAACAATTCGGTACATGCATCTACGGGGTTTACCCCGTTTTACGTGAACGGATTGGTGAATCCGAGGGTTCCGTTGACGCCACGTGTGTGTGGCCCAGGGTTTGAGGGGGGAGGATTCACCGATGTCAGCCATGTATCTGTGCGAAAGCACATCGATAAGTTTTTATCGACGCGCCTTAGTGTCTTAAGACACGTCTGCGATGCCATGGCGGAAAGCCAAGACAAGCAGAAGGAGCAAGCTGACCGCAAGGGGCGGCGTAACGAAAAGGTGTACAAAGTAGGAGAAAGTGTTTTATTAAACGCTAAAATCTTCCTACACATGCAGTTTCAAATGTGTTGCGGAATAAACTGCGCCCCAGGTTTGTGGGATACTTTAAGGTATTAGCCCGAAAGGGCTTGTCGTACACCTTAGACATCCCGAAGGCGATGCGTACGCATCCAACCTTCTATGTGGGTATGCTTAAGCCATACCAGAACCCGGAGGTGGGTCCCCTCTCGGAGGAGGGTGAGAAACCGGATAGCCGAAAGGCGCAACAGGCCGGAATATCTCCGACAGGGTTGAAATAAGACCCTGATGCTCCGCAACGAGAGATTTAAGAGAGGCAAGCCGCCCCTCGATGCGTTCATTCGCACTCCCCTCGTTGCGGAGTCCCACCTGGGCATCTTGGAAGCGACGGCTGTGCCGATCAAAGCGCTCGTGGAGGTTACGCAGCAATAGCGCAACCCCCTCCTCCCGTGATCGATACGGAGGGTACTCCACATTATCATGTGGAACGCCTGATGGCACGACGCCACCATGGGGGTGAGACCCAGTACCTGGTGAAGTGGAAAGGGTATCCACATTCCCAGAACTCGTGGGAGTACGAGACTCCCCAGCGGCAGGATTGCCGTGACGTCGTTGACGCTTTCGAGCGGGAGAATCCCATCCCACTGAGAGTCAACGCCCAAAGGGGCTGAAGAAGCCCCTTCACTCCCAGTAGCTGGGAGTTTGCCGGAGGCAGATGCTGTGCTTGCATTGCTCTCCGGAACCACATCGAGAGCAGAGCGCGTATAATAAGAGGCAAGTAATTGCCCTTGCGCTTTGGCCTGAGCATAGGCCAAGAGTAGCGCTCTCTCTACCCGAACGTCGTGTTCGGAAAAGCTGTTGTACAGCGCATCGAAACTGGGGAGGAGTTTCTCCCTTTCCGCCCATGCGCGGAACGCCTGTTCTGCGTCTTTGACGCTTTCGTCCCTCAGGAGAACAATGGGAATCTCGCGGATAATATCTACGAGAACACCGCGTGCCTGCTTCCCAAGGCGCGTCCGGTAGGATTTAACGGAATAATGTTTGGGCGTTAGTAGTCGGGCCCGGAGTAGGTTCCGATGCGCAATTTCACGTGGCAGTATAGCCGCTGGACCAGGTGTATAGGAGGATAAACCCATCTTGACCGCGTTCTTAGCCCTCTTTTGAGGGTCGCGAGGGCCCTTTCGTGCCCGTACGGCACGTCGGGCCTCTTTAACCAAGGACGGTTCATTGGTGGCGGTTGCCTGTGGCAACCTGGAGGTATCACCCCTCGCGGGTATCGGTGGAGCACGAGTTAGTGCAATTTCCACACGTGTGGGGAATGGGTTGGATGACTGATAGCGCCGTTCGGCGCTATCAGCATGGCCAGCCGTTGGGGAGAGCTCCCAAGGGCGTCCACTTCCGAGTTGTCGGAATAGTTTGCGTCCATAGAACCGCTGAAGGTGTACAATGGACAGCCAGAGGTACTGGCGTTGGCGTTCTCCAACAAGATTTTGATTATTGCGTAAGCAATAGTCTTGATGGGGGAGGATGTAACGGGGTTACATTCGAGTTACATATAATGTTGGTGTACATGAGTACACACCGGTTGAGGTCAGTATTGACCGGTTTGAAAGGTTTTGAACCTTTGGTTATTTTAACCAATCAGGGCAGGGGCCCTTGGTGTGGTGGTGTGTCAGCCATCCACGTGTCAGTACACAGTTGTGTACACTACATTTTAGCTAGGTACGAATTAGGAATATTCTACTTAGTATTACATATAGTTTATATTAGTTTAAATTAATTTAGGCTAATTACATATTAAATATATTCACTTTACATTTCACTCTATTTTGCGGACGCGACCTCGACCGGTCGCGCGCGCAGTGAGTGTCGTGGGTAAGAGGGAGCCCTCCCTTTATTTACATCCCGTAAAGAGAATACAGCCGTTAAGGCTAAGCCGTAAACCAACCCGGGAATCTTGGCCCCGAGTAGGAGAACTCTCCTACTAAGCCCTTTACAAGGGAGTATCGGCTGAGTAGCGGTAGCTACCGCTTTAAGGAAGAGTCTTCCTCTGTGCGCTAGCCGCACCATGCGTATACGCACCGGCTACATCCTCCCCCATGAAAACTATTGCTTACGCAATAAATCAATTTTAGTTGGAGAACTCCAACTGTCAGAACCTCTGGATAACCATGAGCACCATTAGTGGTGCTGAGGATGCAGACTATTCCGATAAATCGGAGGTGGGTGCCCTTGGGGATATATCCCCAAAGGCTGACCACTCCTACAGCGCCGAACGGTGATGTCGGTCATCCAATACATTCCCCACGCGTGGGGAAAACGCGCTAACTCGTGCTCCACCTCTACCAACTGCGGATGATGCATCCGGGTCGCCGAAGGCGACCATCACCAATGAACTATACACGGTTCATGAAGCCCGACATGATGTACCGGCACGGAAGGTTCCTCGTGACCCTCAAAAGAAGGCTAAAAACGAGGTGAAGAGGGGTTTAGCCTCCTATGTTCCAGGTCCTGCGGCTGTACTGCCGCGTTAAATAGCGCGCCGGAAACAACTCCGGGCCAAACTGCTAACGCCTAAGCAGTTCACTGTCAAGTCCTACCGAGCGCGCCTCGTGAAACAGGCACGCGGTGCCGTCGTAGAGATCCTCCGCGAGGTTCCCTACGTTCTCCTACGGGACGAAAGCGTCGAGGAGGCAGAACGGGCGTTCCGCGTTTGGGCAGAAGGGGAGAAGCGCCTGCCCAACTTAATGAGCTGTACAACAGCTTTTCCAACCCGAGGTTTGGGTAGAGATGGCGTTGCGCTTGGCGTATGCCCAGTCCAAAGCGCTGGGGCGGTTAACTGCCCCCGGTGTAGTGCCGTAACGCAATGAAAACTCTGTATCTGCCTCCGGCAAACTCCCAGATACTGGGAGTGAAGGGGCTTCTTCCGCCCCTTTGGTCGTTGACTCTCAGTGGGATGGGATTCTCCCGCTCGAAAGCGTCAACGACGTCACGGCAATCCTGCCGCAGGGGAGTTTCGGACTCCCACGAACTCTGTGAATGTGGCTAACCTTTCCACTTCACCAGGTACTGGGTTTCACCCCAATGGTGGCGTCGTGCCATCAGACGTTCTACATGGTAATGTGGAGTAACCTCCGTATCGAGAACTGGAGGAGGAGTTCGCGCTATTGCGACGTGAGTTCCACGAGCGCTGTGATCGACACAGCCGTCGCTTCCAAGATGCCCAGGTGGGACTCCGCGACGAAGGGAGTGCGAATGAAAGCGTCGAGGGGCGGCTTGCCTCCCTCTACACTCTCTTTGCGGAGCATCAGGGTCTTATTTAGACCCTGTCGGAAATGTTCTGACCTGTCGTGCCTTTCGGCTATCCGACTTCCCACCCTCCTCCAAGAGGGGACCCGCCTCCGGGTTCTGGTATGGCTTAAGCATACCCACATAGAAGGTTGGATGCGTACGCATCGCCTTTGGGATGTCCAAGGTATACGACAAGCCCTATCGGGCTAGTATCTTAAAAGGCCCCACAAACCTGGGGCGCAGTTTATTCCGCAACACATTTGAAACTGAATGTGTAGGAAGATTTTAGCGTTTAATAAAACACTTTCTCCTACTTTGTACACCTTTTTGTTACGCCGCCCCTTGCGGTCAGTATGCTCCTACTTCTTGTCTTGTCTTTCCGCCATGACATCGCAGACGTGTCGTAAGACACTAAGGCGTGTCGATAAAAACTTATCGATGTGCTTTCGCACAGATACATGGCTGACATCGGTGAATCCTCCCCCCTCAAACCCTGTCCCACACACACATGGCGTCAACGGAACCCTCGGATTCACCAATCCGTTCACGTAAAACGGGGTAAACCCCGTAGATGCATGTACCGAATTGTTGATAGCAAATTCAACCATCGGAAGCATCTCACTCCAACTCTTTGGAGAATCCGGACATAAACTCCGGAGAATATCCTCCACAACGCGATTAACGCGTTCCGTCTGACCGTCCGTCTGCGGATGATCCGCAGTGGACATGAGGAGCTTGGTGCCTAGCACCTTAAACAACGCCCCCAGAATTGTCCCGTAAAACGGGGATCCCGATCCGACACAACGGAATCGGGTAGACCATGCTGTCGAAAGACACGGTCTAGGAACACTTTCGCTGCTGCTTGTCCATCTATGGACTCTGGCACCGCCGCCAGGTGAGCCATCTTGCTCAAACGGTCTACAAAGACCAATATGCCGGTGTTACCGGTCTTATCCGTCGGAAAACCGAAGATAAAATCCATGATAATGGATTTCCAACACTCCGTTGAAACCGATAAGCTCGCCAAAGGCGCAGCTGAACTTGCAGAGGGTTTAACCCTCTGACACGTCTCACAGGTGCGTATATACGCACCGACCCACTTATACATGTTGGGCCGCCAATACAAAGCGCTTAAAGCGCTGTAGGTCTTATCGCGACCTAAATGACCCCCGGTAGGGGCTTCATGTGCCTCAACGAGGATTCTATACTTCAGTTCCTCATTATGAGGAACTACCACCCGCGGAGTGTCCTCCGCGCTCGTGCTATAAAATAGCAGACCGTCACAGTACCTGTAACGGTGTAAACGAGCTTTGGCTCGACTTGACAGGGTTGGCTCAGACAAGCCAAGACCCTTTTCACCTAACGCGATTATTAGAGCCGTACACTGTGGGTCTTTAGCATACGCCTGGCGGATGAGATCCACCACAGATGTGGTGACGAATGTCGCGTGAGCGAGATCGTATTCTGGACGACGCGACAACGCATCTGCAAGCACGTTCTGCTTGCCAGGTTTATACTTAACCTCAAAGTTGTACTCCGAAAAGAAGGAGAGCCAACGGGCCATCCGTTGCGATAGATGAGGCGACTTTGTCGCTGTCCGTAAGGACGCGTGGTCAGTATAAACCACAAACGGCTTTGAGCCGAGTAGGTGAACCCTAAATTTGACAAGAGCATACTTCATTGCAAGTAGCTCCTTGTCATGAACGGGATAATTCCGTTTCGTAGCTTTAAGCTGCCTCGACTCAAACGAGATTACGCGTTCCCTTCCTGCATCGTCTGCTTGTAACAAAGCACATCCGATTGCGAAATCGGAGGCGTCGCAGACGACACTAAATGGTTTCCCAGAGTCTGGGAGAGCAAGAACGGGAGCTTTTAACAAGCTCCCCTTAACCGCTTCAAAAGCGTTTTGGTGTTCAGTTTTCCAACACCAATCAACATCTTTCTTAAGAAAGTCGGTCAATGGCTTCGCCATTTCAGCGTAGTTCTCGCTGTATTTGTGGAGATAATTGGCTAATCCAAGCCACATCCGTAAATCTCTAAGATTTACAGGCAAATGCCTCTCCACAATGGCTTTCACCTTCGCGGGATCCGCCCGCACTCCATCCTTACCGATGAAGCATCCGAGGAAAGAAATTTCCTCAGCACCAAAGATACATTTGGATGCGTTTGCATATAACTGATGCTCTCACACACATTCGAGCGCCGCTTGAAGATGTATCAGGTGCGTCTGAATATCAGACAAGTCGCCTTCCGCACGACTATGAACGAATATATCGTCGAAGTACGTCTGAGCGTACTTTCTATGAGGGCGGAAGAGTTGGGTCACCAAGCGATTAAAAATCGCTGGTTCATTGTTTGGTTTTTACCAAACTGACTCGTCCATCGTGGATGAGGAGTTCAACTCCTCTTCCGGACGCAATACGACAACCTCGTCGATTTCACCTGCTTTCAAAGCAGTCTCAAACTCGTTGAAGTCCATCTCCTCCAACGACAACAGTTCGCCTACCCCAGGCAACCGTTCAAGGCTTACGCCTTATGTGACAATACCTGTCACACTATTCAGCATCCGATAGGACTGCTGACTACTGGCCTCCGGACTCATCCCGAGACCCAGATGGGGGGAGTCAATTGCCCCATCTATTGGAAGCGACACGCGCCTATCCACAGAGGTCTCTACCTCTACCACCGGTGACTCGCCGGTCTCACCTATAACGCCGTAGTCGGATCATTTCCGACGTACTAAAGAGACAAACTTCGGGTCTCTTCGCTTGGATGAGCCTCGCGCTTAGCCACAGGGGTCTCTACCCCTACCACTGGAGTTAACACAGGTAACTCACCAGTCTCGCCTATAACGGCGTGGTCGGAATCATTTCCGACGTGCGAAAGAGACGAACTACGGGTCTCTTTGCGTGGAAGCGCCTCGCGCTTAACCACAGGGGTCTCTACCCCTACTACTGGAGTTACCCAGGTAACTCACCAGTCTCTCCGTTCACGGCGTGGGGATTTACCGCCGAATCCCCCTTGTTAAAGAACTCTTCCTTAACGCCATTGGGAATGATCATTTCAGACATCCCAATCTGTGGCATCTCACGCCAAAATCGCTTTTGCAATCTAGCAAAGGTGGGTTCATGACTCGCCAATGCTTCACCCGATCGCGGGTGCGTTGAGCCAATGAGCTTAGACTTCCAGTATATCCATGGCTCGTGGCGTTCCAGCCACTTCATGCCCAGAATGAGTCCAAATCCAGGACTAGTCAACGTTCTTAGCTATCGAAGTATGCAAACTTCCGCTTAAGGTCAATCGGGACCTTGGGTACAGAAACCTATACGCCCGTCGCTAGACGGGCCGTGACAACGTCACGAGAACGTCCCTCTAGGGTCTCGGCATACAGCCGACTCTTCTCAACAGAAGTCCGTCTGATATAATTGTCAGACGCTCCAGAGTCTATCAAGACTCTCCAAGGCTTATCAAAGCCTTTCACGTCCGCAAAGATTACCAGCAAACCTGGCTGGTACACCAACTCGGTGCTAGAAAGCACCTCTTCTCTCGGGGCTTTGTGCTGTAGTCCCCTACCTTGGAGTTAACAGCACTGAGGGGTCCCCCAGTAAGGCGCCCCGCACCTATTGGGAGCCGCGGTTTCCCGACGACTTGGGCGAGGGCCTTTTTGCCGCCCCCTTCAAGCGACTATCTCGCTGGGGATTTTGTGGACATCTGCTCCGCAGATGATCCACGCCTCCAAACAGGAAGCACCTTAGCGGCCCACGCCGCTGCAACATAGCTAAGAGCTCCGCCTCGAAGCTTTGCGAAAAAGAGTCAGAGTGACTCTTAGCGGAAGGTTTCCCCTCCACTTCGACCTCACTCAGGTCCATGGGTTCAGGACCCACCTTAGAGGAACGAAAGTTCCTCTCGGCGTTGAACGCCCTCTTAAATGCCTCGCCCAGGGATTGGGGTAGGCTTCGGAACAGTTCCGACCGTGCTGGCCCTTCTTTCAGGCCTCCCATGAAGACGGGGATGGACACATCGTCCGAATACGCTTTCGCGTACATCCCTGCCAACAGGGTCTTAAGTTCTTGGATGTACGTTTTCAAGTCCCTAGTGCCCTGACGGCACCTTAGAAACGCCAGCTGATTCTGGAAAACCAGATCAGTCGTTGCATACATGTCCATAAGCTTTCGCTTAAGGACTCCCCAGTTCGGGAACACGGTCGTGACCGAATCCTGACACGTAAACGCCCATGTCGGGTTTTGCCCGTAAGATGGGTCAGTGCAAGTCCCACTTGCAGGTGATCCTCGATCACGTTCTCGGTGGCGAATGCGTTTTCAACCTCTCGAAGCCACACATAAAGGTTTTCACCTTTCTCGCCGGTGAATTCCTTTACCTTAAAGGACATCGGGGGCTCACCCCCGTAGA
>CM047580.1:38423017-38456133 GCA_026184515.1 Peronosclerospora sorghi | reverse complement strand
GGTGAATTCCTTTACCTTAAAGGACATCGGGGGCTCACCCCCGTAGAAGCGGGATAACTCCCGCGAAGACTCGCCTCATGGGCGATAAGGGCATTCACCCTTTCACGCACGGCATCGAGGCCCTGCTCCACTAGATGGCGCATTCCATCCTCACCCAATATGGGTAACAGCCTTTTAAAGGCTTCCTATTGGACGGGAGTTAGCGTACCCCAATGTCCTGATCCATCCATTGCAGAGTATGTTGCAGGTGTTGGATTGACTACAAGTGCTACCAGATGTAGCCGGGTGCGTAAACGCACGATGCGGCTAGCGCACAGAGGAAGACTTTCCTAATGCGGCGTTTGCCGCTACTTAGCCGATACGCCCTTGTATAAGGTCTTAGCAAGAGATCACTCTCTTGATCGGGACCAAGATTCCCGGGGTGGTTTACAGTTAGCTTTCGCTAACGCCTTGTAACAAGGCTTCCCTTATAAAGGGAGGTAGCGTAAGGGAGAACTCCCTTACGCTACAATGCTCACTGCGCGCGCGACCGGGCGTGGTCGCGCGCCTAGCAGTCTTAAGTATTTTTTAAACTGAATTTATATTTAATATGTAATTAGCCTAATATAATTTAAACTAATGTAAACTATATGCAATACTAAGTAGAACTTACTAAATTCGTACCTAGCTAAAATGTAGTGTACACCACCTGTGTACCAACACGTGGCTGGCTGTCCCGCCTCCACCAAGGGCTCCTGCCCTGATTAATTAAAATAACCAATAGGTCCAAACCTTTCGGACCGGTCAATACTGACCACAACCGTCGTGTACTTACGTACACGACATAACTAAATGTAACCATTATGTAACCCTGTTACACATAACTTCCCTGATCGAAAACCTTTGTCGACCGGGGTATCAGCGGATTGGCCGACTGGAATGGTGACATCTTGGTCCCACCTGACCAGATCGGTGGGCGATCCGTATAGGGACCGCCGACCAGTAACTGGATCTGGACCTTATCCGGGAGTGTAAGCACTCCATGAGACAGATAAAAGCAAATACCTGCCGGCACCATGAAATCCATGCCTAACAGGGCATCCTGACGGCCAGCTTGCCAACCCAAACGCTGAAGAAGTAGACCAACGAAGCCGATAGGGTGATCTTCACGCGCGTCCTTCCTCCGGTCATGTAAGAGTTTTCACCGATTCCGACGCATTCTTGTCTCTGGGTGTCGTCTATACGGCATCTGACCTTATGAGCAAAGGCGGAGTCGATAATTGAGACTTCGGCCCCAGAGTCGAACAACATCGTTGCCTTCCGGTTGTTTATCTTACCACAGGCTTTCGCCTGCTTGAACCATTTGACGGGCGCATGATACTTCCAGTATCCTCGAGATTCCCCAGGCAGCAGATCCAACTGCATGACCACCTTCGATCGGGAACATTCATCGGTCTTGAGATTGTAGACCGGATGATCCCGATCGACGCAATTGAGAATAGAACATGTATTGTCAGTTTTATTCTCCTTTCCGACATATCCATAGATGCCAAACGTAGATCGCTCGGCTCGATCCAGATTCCAACCTGGCGAGCGTTCTAGTTTAACATCCTCTCAACGTCAGGTGGAAGCATCCCCGCGTTCTTACCCGGCACATACCACTTGCGCATCAGATTGAAGAACTCTTCGATCTTTAACTGGCCGGCCTCGTGGATCTCTCCACATGACTTCCACATAAAGAGGCAGTGATCGGTGAGGTGGCCGCGTCTTTCGCACTTCTTTCATATCAGCTTTTTCCAGCAGTCCCCACCATCGTGCTTGCATGACCCGCAGTGAGAAGACTTCTTGCGAGGTCGGTCCGATCGGACTTGTTCCCACTCCTGCCCTTCCGATCTGGCTGGTTAGGCGTCGATCTGGTTCTTGGGGCAGGTTCGGTGACGAAGATGTGGCGGTACTGGTCTTCGTCTGACTCCCGTCTGGACTGGCCGCTACTTTCTTCTTCCGATCCAGTGCTGTCTTCAGTTGCGATCGCCTTGACAGCACGGGCCGATCTGGTTAAGGGCCTCTTTACAGGGTCGGTCTGGGTCTTCTATCTGTAGCGACCCGATCCAAAGGCGACCTTCGCCCTCATGCTGCGTGAGTGTTGCAACGTCCGCAACGTCTGCTCCACTTCCACCACATCTTTGAGGCGCAGCATAGTGAGCTGATCCGCAGCTCTTGGTCATCAAGGGTACTGATATAGTGACCCACGTGCTCCATAGCGGTACCGGTCGGCGGGTTGCTTTCTTTGATCACTATCCCATCGCGAACTGCAGCCACGTTCAAACGGTGCAAGTACTCAATCGGCGTCTCGTCGCCCCGCTTCTGCATATGATAATATTTGCGGGCGCTAGAGAATCCGGAGTTGCAGTACTACCCCTCAAATCCTGAACATAGCAGATCCCAGTTAGATCGGACATCCGACTCAACTGTTGTATCCAGTTCACAGCCGGTCCTTTCAGCAGATCTCTGAAGATCAAACACCGTTCCTTTTTTGGTGTCTGATCCCGCAAGAAAGCAGACTTGACCCGACCAAACCACGATCTGGCTTGCTCCTCGTCGGCGTCCTTTCCAGTGAAATCCTTGAGATCAGTGGTCGCAGCCATGCGAATGCGTGGGATCGCAGTAGATCTAAAATATAAGGCGGTCGTAGAGGCTAGGTTAGCCCCGCGCGTTCTGCCCGCACCTGCACCGTCTGACACATAGTGGTCATCCGGATCGCCGATCGACTCCATGTCGAAATCGCTGTTTTTGCTTGATCGTTGCGGTCGGGCTGGCTGCGGCTTGCGTCTTCCTCTGCCAACTGGTATGACACCTCGGGTAGCCTTATCCGTTTATTCCACTGACTCCATATCAACATCCCGGCAAGTATTGACATTTTGCCGGGCAGATCGGTCCTGGGCATGCGGGTACGGAGGCGATCGGTATCGGTCTCCCATGAAACGCTCCATCATTGCCTCAAACATGGCTTGGACGTTAGCTTGGGTCATGGTCAACGTGTTGGTATCCTCCTTTGGAGGTACTGAAGCCTGTGGGGTCTCCTGGGGCCCCGACCGGCATGCAGCCACATGCTGCCGCACGTCCTTTTTATGCTTCCATGGGGGTATGATCCACCCCCATGGTCATCCGCTCAACACCGACCTCCAACTCCGATGAGCTATTAGAGGAAGGTGGAGACTGATACAGCGATTTATCATCAGAACACACATCATCGTGTGCTGCCGTGGCCTCAGCGGCCTTTAATGCCACGGTGGGAGTTGGGCGGCGAACCGCCCCCACCAACGGCACCAAATGATCATGGAGGGTCGACATCGACAACTACAGCTTCCGAGCGTTCAGATCAAACAGCTTATGTACGTTGGTGAGGTTTTTCACTTTTATGCCGACCCTGCCATTATCGCCAGTAGGTTCTTCACCAATAGCAACGGCCGATCGCTTTGGATCGGATCGGTGGTGGGTCCGAGAAGGCGATCGGGGATCTGGGGGTCTATAATCCGTATGACCTGGTCTTCGCGAATTAATCGTTTCAACTCGTGGATGTAGTACATCCTGGTCAGGTCTTCTTCCTTGATAACCCCATTCCCGACCTGCGACTTTTCTTCCAAGTCATCTTCATCGGGTGGCATTCCCAGCCTTTGCTTGGGGACCTTGGGAAAGTGGATATGATCGTTCCGATCAGCCTCCAAATCGTTCTCATCTTTCGTTTTTTCATCATATCGTTCATTTAAATGCAAAGGATCAGGACAAAAGTCCTGATCCTTTCCGGAACTATAGCAAGACTTGCTAGAGTCTCGATCGGCTCTGGTGGGAGCCTTATGGGGAGGAAAAAACTTATTAATCCCGATCTGGTCCTCCACCCGGCCAGATCGGACATCGTCATCCTTATCGACAACGAGAACATAAGGCGATAGCCGTTTCTTATGTCCTCTCCAGAACGATTCCACATTTAATTCGTTATAATCAATTCTTGACGAGATATCATCTCGGTGATATCCGCGATCACCAAGTGATCCGGGCACGCGCACCATTGTGGTGGAGTCAAGTTCAAAATCGAACACCGTAGTGTCGAGAACCTGACCACCATCGTGCCCAGCCTTCTAACTGACGGGGGGGGGTACCCCGCGAACCTTCGCCTACGATCCGATCTGGTTGTCCGCTGCTAGCAGACGACCGATCATCAGCATAGGACGCCTGGTCCGATTTTTGCGACTCCATCTCACCTTGTGTACTCGATGGAATGGGCTGGTTGCACACTTGGTGGATCGTCGCTGTGAATTGATTTGAGTCTAAAATGCGAGACCGTGCTGGGCAGTGTACCCTGGGCGGAACTCTTCACCCTGGGTACGAACAGACCAATTATACTTTGAGTAAGTGTACTCCAAAGGGCAAATCGCTTAACCGATCGTAGAGCAACCAATGTATGAAGAAAAGTCCAATATTCCAATATGGAGACCCAACGAGAACGTAACTAACTCCACGAGCGATATCTTTACGTAACAATCCAAAAACTTGTTTACACGTTCCAAACGTGTGTAACTTGGCTTGCGAAGACGACCAATGCGTACTCCCGTCGAGGGACTTCCGGCGGGCCAAGTGCGTCTGTAACGCGTCCCGGCCGGGTATAATGAGATAGAGGGGATTACTCGACACTCTTCTCCCAAACACTCCGCGGCGTGCGGAGGCGACTGATGTACTGTGCAAAGATGCGAACGACTTCGTTGTTGAGGTGTAACGACCAAGAAAGACGGAAAAACCAAAAGACTCTTAGAAGGAAAAACCAAAACTTACCCATCCTATCTCCCTACGGTCCCCAATATGTACAAACATCAAATATGTAAAGTACAATCAATATCATGTGACCTACCAAAATCTGCGTTCTTGACACTTCTTGCACACGATAGGCTTAAAATCCTCCTTGTTTTCCACCAATCCGATCGCTGATAAGCTGATCGGCGTGCCGCTGACACAAAGTGACTAAAATTCTTGAATCCACTTCACCACAGTACCACCGAATTTGCGTGCACCTCTTGCGGAGGGTGGGCTGCTCTTAACTGCATCGTCTTCAAGGTCTTGATCCCACGCGATGAGCTGTTGAGCATGGCACAGGTAGTCTTTGTGGGAAATCGAAACTAGTTGGGGGCGCGTGTGAACAGTGTTCAGCACTCGAGTCGGTCAGTGCTTGATTCTTCTATACGCGTAGCGAGGGGCGCTCTGTGTGTAAGTACAGAGTTCCGGGGCTAAGATATTTAGTAAATATAAAAGGATAAAAAGTGTATTATTATAATTAAAAAAGTAGTCCCAAACTCTAATCACAAAATTTAGTCCCAAACCTTTAATAACATATACCATATATGAAAAACTTTAAACCACTGTGCTTTTGTGGTGGATCGGCTGATCAAAGTTTTTGACGCTTGATCAGGCGTTACCACGGCGCCAGGACTTCCGATAAACGAAGGGGTCCTCCGGTTGTCCTTTACCTGCTTGTGTTTCTGCTCACCTTGTGTACCCCACGGCTTGGGCGTGGGTTGCTCTCCAGGTGGAGGGGATGGCACGCTGCAATTCCTTGCTGCAAGATTGATTTTATTTGTGATGAAGCGAGTGTGTCGTGATAAGGCCTGATCACGCGCAAATAGTCGAGGATTAGGGACTCTGGTCGCTGATCAGGGGGTGATTAGGGGTGATCAGTGCCAATAGTCGAAAATCAGATCGTGATCGACCTGATCGACCTGATCGGTCTGATCGGTCTGATCGAACTGATCGGTCTGATCGGTCTGATCGATTTAGTCGATCAGGCACTAGTTGGCGTGAGTTTCGAACAGATGAACGCGGTTCGTAAGTTGCAGAGTATCGATCAGGTGTTGATCGGCGAAGGGGGCACTTGATCAGGCAGCGGAAGGCTTCACTGCCCGATCACGGAGCCTCTGGAGTCTTAAACAGCTAAAAGAACACCCAAATATATGTATTCTTAGCCTAGACTTTACGAGGGAGGGGAATTCCACTAAACCCACCTAGAGTTCCCGTGGGGCGCTTACAGCAGCCGAACTCTAGGGGCCAAACGTGAACCAAGCGTGGATAGGTGAGAGCTCTGCTCAATCACACTCTCAAGACCAAAAAACTTTATAGAAGAACCGCTGACACAGCGGCGGAGTTGCGGAGTGAGTTCTCAACACTGCCGGTGGGCCAAAAACGCACAAAGGGCTCCCGCCCGGGACGTAGAGGTGTATATTAACGGGGGAGGCGCAAAGGTGCCGTCCCATAAACGATCTGCTAGATCGTACGCAAAAGGAGAACTTTATTATCGCTTAAATCCTAAGAACTACCAATTACCGAATATCCACCAATCAGAACTACCCATTCCAGCGTCCTCCGTCCTCCGTCGACCTGATTTATCCGTCGTTCGTCGCTGTTCGTTGCCGTTCGTTAGGTACCTGTACGTAATCGTCCCATCTCACGATGTCCCGTCTATGTCCTGTCCATGTACAGCACAGTTGTACATACTACTGTATACACAGTAGTACACACAATTGTACGCAATTACTCACCCGGTTGTGCCCACAGTCACACCCCTAATTAGGCCCACAACTAGGCCCACAATTAGGCCCAATTTGTATGGCACCCTTTTCCACAGCCGCCCCTGAGCCTCGTCCCAGCCGTACAGCGGTTGGGGAGGGGGTCGATCATGCCGTTGGCTATGGTAGATCATGCCACCGTTGATCGTGTTGTACACTCCCATCAATCATGACACCATCGATCAGGCGATCATCACCCATCAATCTGCCCTTTCTCCCTTTGATCAGGTCACAATCAATCAGGCCGTTGTCACTCTGTGGTACGCCCATCGCGATCAAGCGTTCATCCTCCACCAACCGTGACATCCGCGACCAGGCTCTCTCGATCAGGCATTTCTGTATTTCCATCATGCGAGCCATAACTGACGGTGCCCCAGCGACCACAGCTAACGTTCTTGTCTTAGATTGGTCCACGGCTGATCAGCTGATCTCCGCGATCAATCAGGCTTACAGCCTGCAAGAGAAACATCACGCACGCGATGAGCAGATCGTGGTGCTATCCAACTCGCTCGCGGTGAGCGAAGACACTATCTCGGTGCTTCGACAACAGCTCGCTCGCGCCAACCGTAGCGTGTCGGAATGTGATGCCGAGATCGAGCGGGCCGCCATTAACAGCTTGTGCCACTACATGATTTTGTTGGAGCTGCAGTCAACGATCTCAAGTACAAGTTAAGAACCGCCGAAAAAACCATAGCCGATCAAGAGAAACCCATGACCGATCAACGCGCCCAGATCCGCGATCTGGAGAGCAGCCGTGATCGCGATCGCTATCTACGAGCGGTACAAGAAGAGACCATCGCTGATCAAGCGCAAGAGATCTCACTTCTCACGGCACTTCCTGATCAAGCGACGTTTGATCAACTTCAGCAGCGCGTGAACATGCTACAAGAAGAATACGATCCGGCAGCTTCCAGGAATCAGCGCTTGGTTGAGCGGGCGTTCAAGCTCAACGCTGAGGCTGAAAGATGCAAGCGTCAACGCGATCGCCTCCGGAAAAAGAATAAAGCCAATAGACTGCATATGGACGACTATACCGCCATCATAGCCCAGATTCAGGAGGTATGCGAGCGTGTCGAAGGGGCATCGGACCTCAAGAGCGAGCTGGAGGATCTGTACGCCGAGTATTCCCAGATGGAGAAGGGGTTTTCCGCAGCGCAGCGCCGCTTCAATCAAGTTTCTGCAGATCGCGACACGCTGCGCGATCAGCTGCAACAGGATCGGGATGAAGTTACGCAATTGTTCAATCCACTCGAACCTTCAAACCCAGTTGACTGGAATGTCACTTCAGATGCAGATTGCCCCGGTCGCCAGCACCCCTCTTGCAGGTTCTAATCAGGCTGCATCGCCTGCTGGCCTTCCAGATGATTCTCCAGACAACTCGATCAGCCAATTCACTCCTTCGTCTAAAATACGCATTCGACGTTCACGATCTTCGCCTCGGTCCAAGCGTTCACGCCTCCTTCTCCCATTTCAGAGGGGAAGTCGGAAGATGATGATCCTCCCAGTCCTGATCAGGACGATCACGGTGGATTCCCTGACCTGATCGCCTCAATAATTCCATCCACTCCGACGATAAGCGAGGGTGGGGCGAGGGTCCGCGTGATCAAGGCTCTGCCGGGTTCCTTTTTCCTTGTACGGGCGATTTTCAAGTCGTTGATGATGGTGCCTGATGGTGCAGCAGACGAATACATCTTGCTGTGGACTCCAAGCCAACTTAGTGGTTTCGATCTGCGCAGCGTCACCTCTCAAGTGGTCTTTGACTACTTGACCCGCCCCGAAGGATGTTTGTTCACAATCGCCACGCACGCCCCTCTGGCTGATCAGTGGTATTGTCACTTGATCACCCAGCCGGAGGTAGAGCTGTTATACTCTCAACTCCCCTGGGACATCTTAAAGACCATTTTGCCACGCGTCTCTTTCAGCTCAGTCGTCTGGTTTGCCGACTTTGAAGTGAAGTACCGGTCGTTTCTCAACCATCACGCGCAGGCAATCTGGGAGTCGACACATTACCTTCCCGTCGCAAAAGGCCTTCGCGAGACTGATGACTTCTTCCGGGACTATTACAACGATCGACGCCAACGCAGAAGTCGTGCCGGGGCAACATGGAAGAGAATCGTGGAATTCGTCTTACAGGGCATGATCGACGGGAAGTGTGATCTCGACATTTTTCTGGACCCGTCGATCTCTCATTGTGCCCGAACCGTCTTTTGAAGTTCGCCCTGGCCGACGCTGAGGCGTGGTACCCGGGGTTCCTATCGTACCTGCCACATCGGACCCTATCAGACGCGCTGAACGAGGTTGATCGCTATGAACCTCGGCGGATCCAATATCGCATTTCCCCTGAGGATCACCCTGGCCGGAACATCCCTCGCATCCGCCGTAAGTTTTATGGGTCTGATTAGCCGGCTGATCACTTCTCTTTAATCAATAAACACTCTTGATCATGCCATTCCCAACTGTTGCTCCGTTATTTTCTCAATGTATAACATAAATCGGCCTTCCGTTAGCTCATCTGCCGTTACTCCATCATCATACTTCGCAATATCCATCGTAAAAACACCACTTCAAGTAATTCATTATTTCTTCATCAATTGTGAGTTTCATCAATCGTTCTTGTGAATCGGAGGTTCTTCTATCGTAATTCCATGATCAGCCTGCCGATCACGCATTGGTAGGACTCTTCGTCAACTTGAATTACGTCAAACCGATGTCTGTTGATCCTCTTCCTTTCGAAGTCCTTGATCAGAGCATCGCAGTTCAGATCTGCCTCGTCTACCCGCGACGGCTCGGCGTAACCTTTCCAGTAGACTTGATATTCGCGTAACGCCCTTCTATACCTGGTCTTTCGACCAGATCGAACATCGGTGATACGATCAACTTCAAATTCATCTGGATCTAGCGTACTTTCCCAATTGTCTTCGGGTAACAAAGCTTCATCGAAGTCAAAACGATCCTCTATCCCGACTGTTAGCGCAGTAGTAGGGAGATCTGGAAATTCCTTGACCAAATTCAACTTGGACAGGTGCACTATTAGGAACATACGATAGTCGGTACCATCTGTAACCAATCTTGCCGCATGATCACCGATAACCTCATCGAATCTGAAGGGTCCATGCCACATGTGCGCCAGTTTCTTCGTGAACCCTTCTTTCACCCGATAAAGGTATAACCAGACCCTTGATCCAGCTTCGATCTTGTGTGGTGTTACTTGATCATTGTGTTTCTCGGCTCGATCAGCCATCGCTTGGTGCAATCGAGTGCTCACTTGATCACGGGCGTAACGGTAGTCTTTCTACAACTTATATCTCCACCGACGAGCATCTCGGTCTTTACGCCGAATTCCTCCCATTTGCAATGTCGATTCCAACGATGATCGTGGGTCCCACCCATTCGCCAAATAAAATGGTGTCTCTCCGCAAATGCGATCAGGGTTCGAGTTCAGCGGGAATACCAGACGCTCTGCATACAAGCTCCAATATTTCTGGACGACATCTGATACATACATCTTGATTGCCCGTTTAATCGTCTGCACCGTCCTTTCCACCTTGCCGTTCGCCTGTGGACGGTATGCCATAGTGGCACTCTGACGTTGTCCCACGATTTTGTTGAACGCACGAAATACTTCCGACATAAAACCCGGTTCCCGATCATGCTTGATCACCTCACTCGCGACGAATCGTCACTACACACATTCTTCATAATTCTCGGCGATTTTCTGCGCTGTGAGGGACGATCCAGCTTTCACGATCACCATACCCGTGAACATATCAGTACAAATCAGCAGTTCCGTATGCCCATCAGTTGATCGGGGAAGTGACGGGATATGATCAATGACTATCACTTGGAACGGGTACGTGGCCTCGATATTCCCCGGCAAAATGCCCTTGATCGTAGACTGGCCCTTCCCCGTCTCACACTCTACTCATTGTCCAACAAATCTTTGTACGCTGCGAAATAGACCACGCCAATGAAAGTATAGTTTGATTCGCTGATATGTACGCCCTATGCCTTGGTGTCCTCCTCCAAACTCACATGATAATGGTGGAGGACATCCGCATGTAGGGTCTCAGGTAAGACCAGATTGATTGAAGAGCGTCGATCGTCTTGACCATCTTTATCATTGCTGGCTTTTACTTTAGACATATTTCCACAGTAAATCAACAATCCTGGTTCATCGACATCGTAGTTGTCGGCAATTTTCGCGCAATCCTTAACCTCGTCTGCGCTCAATTGTGAAACGTCGCCGTGCAAGTCACTTCGAAAATCATGAATCCATTTATCTTCGTCCTGCGCCTTTTTCACACGTTCCACCCTCATCCCTTCTATAGATATTTCGGTCCACGTTGACAGTCGCGGTCGACGGAGGTTACGGGGTCGCGTCGTCACCAGCACTTGTGGGACAGTGGGATCTTCATTCCACGTGATCACTTCCGAAAATCTGTTGAGATCGACCAATTTCTCCAGCTGTTTATCGTCATCAATCTCACATCTTGTTCCTCCCTGTATGGCCATAGTGGTGATATGATCGGCACTCTTATTCCACTCTCTTTTGACGTGCAACAGATCATGATCAGTCCATTCTCGAAGGAGTTTAAGCGCACGCTGTTGTAACACTTGTAATCGCGGAGCTTTACACTCTATTTCACCGCGCATCTGCCTGATCACCAAATTCGAGTCCCCAGACACGATCTTACTTCCTTTCGGGTATCGCGACAGTATATACAAACTTAAGAGTAATCCATGGTATTCCGCTTCGTTCACTGTGATATCTGGTGCATGATCAGCAACCGCGAACATAATCTTCCACTCCGGTAATTTCCACACGATAGCACCAAATGCACCCACACGTCGCTTGACACTTGCAGATCCATCGAAAATAATTACGTAGAGTTCTTTGCCTTTTCTGACCGTAGGAGGTGGTACTTCAATCATCTGACGCGGTTGCTTTTTCGGTTCGATAGCAATCAGGGCTTCATCAATTTCGGTGCGAGGGGTGATACTTGCGGCTAACGCCCCTATTACCTCCTCTTCTCCATGTACACATTTCATGATCTCAAGGTCCCATTGTGATAAGATCGCAGCCCATTCTGCCCAATCGTCCGTCTAGCCCGTTGGATGTTAGTAACCATTTCAGTGTGGATCGACGTGACAAGACAGTGATCGCCTTTCCGACTAGCATCGTGAAGTAAACATCCAAAATCCGCAGAAGCGCCATAACTTCCTTTTCGACGGGGCTGTAATTCAGTTCACCTCTCTTCAATGTCCGGATGGAGAATGAGACGGGGCAATACACTTGATCATGTTCTTGTACCAACGCGGCGGATACTGCCCATTTTCTTGCATAAACCACGATCACCGGCGTTTTGGCTTGATCAAAATGGTGCAGGATGGGCCTGACGCAATCTTCGCTTTCAGATACTGAATGTCACGTTTGCCCTGATCAATCGATCGTCTCCATGATCCGAATTCTCCTTGATCAGTGGTCGGCTCTTCAACTCTTGATAATCTATCTCTCTTAATTCGTAGATCACAGCGGCATAGATCTCAAGGTCTTCAATAAATCGACGGTAATAGTTCCAACTTCCCAAAAACGATTGCATAGCACGTAAGGTACCAGGAAAAGGCAAATCGATCAGATCATCCAAATTCTTCGGATTTGTTTCTAAACCGCGGCTAGAGACGTGATATCCTAAGTAAGGAACTTTACTTCTCCCCAGTACGATTTAGCCACGCTGATTGACAAGTTCCACTGGTCGCACTTTTCCAACAGGTTCCACACCTTATCACACAGGGTAGTCTATGTAGGTGCAGGGATCAAAATATCATCGATATATGAACGCCGCTGAAGCAAAGACGGGCCCGGTGTCTGGTCGGGCTCTCCCGCAGTAAATACATCAGCCGTTTCTTCAGCACCGTCCTTAACCTTGAGATACCCGTATAATGCATTATCAATCAGCCGCTGGTAGATTTGCGGGGCATTCTTTAGCTAAAGGGCATCCTATTCCATTCAAACAATCCAAACAGAGTGACGAACGCCGAAATCTGACGTGCTCGATCGGTCATAGACACGACCCAAAAACCACTCGCCATATCCAAAGAGCAAAACCACAACGCTTTATCCAAATCTTCGAGTAGATCAGAGATCAGGGGCATTGAGTACACCATCAAAAGCGTGAGTTGATTTACCGCGCGGTAGTTGATACATAAGCGAATATCAACCCCATTCTTCTTCACGATGATCACTACAGGTGATGTCCAGGGTGACGTAGACGGCTGGATGATCTTAGTGGACAATAGCCCCTTGATCAAGGTGTGGTGAAGTGTACCACAAATTTGGTCACTTTTGGTCAAGGCAGTTGGTCGAGTTTCCGATTGGTCTAAACAAGGGGGGCTTTTTAGCCTATCAGATTCAAGGAGTATCAAGAACGCAGGTCTTGGGTGAGTCACCTGACATTGGTTTTTTACATAATTTTGTGTGGGTACATTAGGGACCATAGGGAGATAGTATTATTGGTTAGTTGCGGATTTTCCAAGTAAAAGTCTTTTGGGCTAGGAATAAGTGGCAAAAACCTCTTCTGGTCTTGGTCTACACCGCAGCAAGGGGTCGCCGTTATTCTTTTCACGTACACTAGTCGCCTCCGCCCGCCGCGGAGTGTTTGGGGGCAGAGGGTTGAATTATCCCCTCTTGCCTATTATACCCGGTCTGGACGCGCTGCACGCGCACTATGGCCACCGGAAGTACCTCGACGGGAGTACGATTTGGCGGTTTTGGCTGAGGAAGAGGCAAGGCTACACCTGACGTTTTACGCACGAAAAGTCACCAGCCAAAGCCAGCAAGACCGGCGACGGTTAAAGATGTTGACATGGAGTCTGTGTATTCGCTCCATGATCAACAATCCCAGCTGGATTATCTTGATCCAGATGTGCCGATCAGCGACGGAAGTCGATCAAGTATGCCACCATCAGAATCTGATCTGGTGAGGACATTTTATAGGAAGGAACTGGAAGAGTCGGTTTTGATGGATTCGAACATGAGCCTACTCGGGGTCAAGATCAGCGGAAAGCTGAACGGACCAGTTGCTCAACCAGAGAAGGACGGGAAGGACAAGCTTCTTAGCTGGTGTTAGGGATAACACGCCTGATCAAGCAAGTGGGTCTGACGACAAGCGCCCACGATGCCGAAGAAGTGTTCGATCAGGACCCTGAAGACGTTGCGACCACTACCCAGCGGCTGTTTGATCTGTTGGTACCTATAGTGGGTCGATATGCTAAGGTGGAACCCTCTCGTACTCTGCTGACAATCGAAGAGGGTCCGTCGATCAACGTGGCAGAGCACACGGGATCATCCTGTTATGAATATGCTCCTTCTGAGGGCGATGCGTCTGAAGTGGAGTCGAGCAGTGCTGATAGTGTGGAAACCAAGATTACCCGTATGATGATCTGCCTGAAAGATGAAGCCAAGTTTTCAGCCGTAAAGGAGGAGTGTGGTGAAGTGTACCACAAATTTGGTCACTTTTGGTCAAGGCAGTTGGTCGAGTTTCCGATTGGTCTAAGCAAGGGGGGCTTTTTAGCCTATCAGATTCAAGGAGTATCAAGAACGCAGGTCTAGGGTGAGTCACCTGACATTGGGTATTTTACATAATTTTGTGTGGGTACATTGGGGACCATAGGGAGGTAGTATTAATGTTTAGTTGCGGATTTTCCAAGTAAGAGTCTTTTGGTTGCGGATTTTCCAAGTAAAAGTTTTTTGGTCTAGGAATAAGTGGCAAGAACCTCTTCTGGTCTTGGTCTACACCGCAGCAAGGGGTCGCCGTTATTCTTTTCACGTACACTAGTCGCCTCCGCCCGCCGCGGAGTGTTTGGGGGCAAAGGGTTGAATTATCCCCTCTAGCCTATTATACCCGGTCTGGACGCGCCGCACGCGCACTTTGTCCACCGGAAGTCCCTCGACGGGAGTACGATTTGGTGATCTCGACACTTTGACTCAAGTACGTTTGGAACGTGCTATTCACTTGATTGGTATTTACGTGGAGATATCGTTTGTGGAGTTTCACGGGCATATTCGGTCTTCACGTGGACATATTGGCTCATTGTAACATTGGTTGGAGTTTATACCGGTTTTGGTCTTCTCTCATATTGGTCAGGGGCTAGACCGGTTGATTGGTCTACCCTATATTATTTCGTATTGGTCAGGTCTAGATCGTTTGGACGATCGACCTATTGGAATTTATCTTTTGGAAGTGTTTCTGGTCTGTACGTACCTGGGGTGAAGAGTTCCACCCTAGGTACACCTAGACAGCACGGTCTCATATTCAAGACAGAATCAGATCGATCTGCGATCCCGATCCACCGAGTGTGTAACTAGCCCATTCCATCGGGTACACAAGGTGAGATGAACTTAAGTGAATCGGACCAAGTGTCTTTGGATGATGACCGGTCGTCTGCCAGCAGCGGACGATCGGACCAGATTTCGAATGGAGGTCCGCGGGGTATCCCCCCGTAAGTTGGAAGGCTGGACACGATGGTGGTGGTCAGGTTGTCGATACAAATGTATTCTATTTCAAACTTGACTCCACCACAATGGTGCGCGTTCCCGGATCACTTGGTGATCGTGGATATCACCGCGAGGTGTCATCAAAGATTGAATCTGAAGATTTGAATTTGGAATCGTTCTGGAGAGGGAGTAAGGAAAGGATATCACCTTACGTCTGCGTTCTTGGTAAATATGGCGATGTCCGGTCTGGCCTGGTGGAGGACCAGATCGGGATTATAAATCTTTTCCTCCCCAAAAGGCTCTCACCGGAGCCGATCAGGACTATAGAAAGTCCTGCTATAGTCCCGAAAAGGATCACGACCTTGGTCCTGATCCTATGTATGTGCATAAAAAAGTTGATGGAAAATTAAAAGACAAAAAATACTTGGAGGGTGATCAGAACGATCAGACCCACCTCCCCAAGGTCCCCAAGGTCCCCAAGATTCCCAAGAAAGGGTTGGGAATGCCGGCCGACGAAGACGACCTCGAAGAAAAGTGGCAGGTCGGAGATGGAGGCATCACTGAAGAAGACCTAAACAAGATGTATTACATTTTTGAGCTGAAACGATTTGTTCGCTTTGATATGGTCTTTCGGGTGTTGAACCTCCATATCCCCGACCATCTTCTCGGTCCCACTACCGAGCCGATCCAGAGTGATCGCCCATTACTGTTGGTGAAGAACTTGGTGGCGATGTTGGCGGATATTGGCATTAAAATGCAGAACCCCGCCGAGGTCCAAAAACTATTTGAATTTGAGACTTGGAGGATGAAATCGTCGATGTCGACCTTCCACGACCATTTGGTCCCACTGGTGGGGGCGGTTCGCCACCCAACTCCCACCGCATCAGTGAAGGTCTCTGAAGTCTCCACAGCGCTTGTTGACATTGGTTCTGATGACGAATCGGTATATCAATCTCCACCGGACTCGAACAGCTCATCGGAGTTGGAGACTGGTGTCGAGCGGATGACCATGGGGGTGGACCATGCCCAGACGGAACAAAAAAAGGATGTGCGGCAGCAAAGAGCTGCTTGCCAGTCGAGGCTCCAGCGACCCCCACAGGCCTCAGTTCCTAAAAAGGAGGGTATCAACACGTTGCCCATGACTCCAGCTAACGTCCAAGCCATGTTTGAGACGATTATGAAGCGTTTCATGGAAGACCGGGTTAGACCACCTCTGCGCCCAACCGGTCTACCCAGCAAAGTACCAATGTTTGCCTAGATGTGGATATGGAATCGGTAACATCTGTGGACAAGCCCACTCGAGGTGATAAGCAAGTCGGCAAAGGGAAGCGCAATCCGAAACCGGCCAGACCGCGTAGACCAAGCAAGACAAGTGACTGTGACATGGAGTCGGTCGGCGGTCTTGACGACCACTGTGGGTCAGACGGTACGGGCGCTGGCAAGCCACGCAAGGCTAACCTAGCCTCAACTATTGCTTACGACTATGGATCTGCTGCGATTCCGCGCATCCGTATGGCCGCGACGACCGACCTCAAGGACTTCACTGGAAAGGATGCTGATGAAGACCAGGCCCGGTCTTGGTTCGGTCGGGTCAAGTCTGCGTTCCTGCGAGACCAGACCCCGAAAAGTGAAAAGTGTATGATCTTCCAGGATTTGTTGAAAGGACCGGCTGGCAACTGGATCCAACAGTTAGGTCGGGATGTGCGGTCTGACTGGGACCAGCTATGTGCAGAGTTTGAAGGGCAATATTGTAACTCCGGATTTTCGAGTGCCCGCAACTATCACCATATGCAGAAGCGGAGCGACGAGACACCGATCGAGTATTTGCATCGGTTGAAAGTGGCTGCACTTCGTGCCGGCATAACAATTAAAGAGAATAACCCGCCGAACGGTGCTGCTCTGGAACATGTGGGTCACTACATTAGTACCCTGGACGATCAAGAACTGGCGGACCAGCTTACTCTGCTGCGTCTTAGGGACGCGGGTGGAGTTGAACAGACTCGACGGACGCTACAGCAGTCGCGTAGCATGAGGGCGAAGAGTGCTGGTGGATAAGGTCGCTACCGATCCAAGACCCAGACCCAGACCGATCCGGTCAAGAGACCCTGGACCAGACCGACCCGAGCGGTCAAGGCGATCGTAGCCGAAGACAGCACGGGATCGGAAGGGGAAAGTGGAAGTCCATCCAGCCAGGAGTCATCGGATGAAGACCAGTATCGTTACGTCTATGTTGCGATACCTGCCCCGAAGACCAGGTCGAAGTCCGACCAGGTAGACCGGAAGGGAAGGAACGGAAGCAAGTCCGATCCGGACCGACCTCGTCAGAAGTGCCCCCACTGTGGGTCGAGAAAACATGATGGTCCAAACTTCTGGAAGAAGATGGCGTGCAAGAAGTGCGAGAGACGCGGCCACCCGACTGACCACTGCCTTTTCGTATGCAAGTCATGTGGAGAGATCCACGAGGCCGTCCACTGCAAGATTGAAGAATTTTTTAACATGATACGCAAGTGGTACGTGCCGGACAAGCACGCGGGGATGCTGCCGCCGGACGCGGAAAATATGTTAAACTAGAACGCTCGCCAGGTTGGAATCTGGATCGAGCCGAGCGTTCTACGGTTCACATCTACGCATATGTCGGCAAGGAGGATAAGACCGACAATACACGTTCTATTCCAAATTGCGTCGACCGAGACCATCCGGTCTACAGTCTGAAGACCGATGAGTACTCCCGGACCAAGGTGGTTATGCAGTTAGACTTGCTGCCTGGAGAATCCCGCGGATACTGGAAGTATCACGCGCCTGATAAATGATTCAAGCAGGCGAAAGCCTGTGGCAAGATTAATAACCAGAAAGCGACGATGTTGTTCGACTCTGGAGCTGAAGTCTCGATAATCGACTCCGCCTTTGCTCGTAAGGTCGGATGTCGTATAGACGATACCCAGAGACAAGAATGCGTCGGGATCGGTGAAAACTCTTATATGACCGAAGGAAGAACGCGTGTGAAAATTACTTTGTCGGGATCGCTGGTATACTTTTTCAGCGCTTGGGTTGGCAAGTTGGCTGGTCAGGACGCTTTATTAAGTATGGATTTCATGGTCCCAGCTGGTATTCGCCTAGACCTGTCACATGGAGTGCTTACACTCCCGGATGAGGTCCAGGTCCAGTTGGCTGGTCGAAGACCTCTGTATGGTTCGTATACCGATCTGGTCCGGTGGGACAAGACCTCACTATCCCAGTCGGTCGGTATGCCGATACCCCGGTCAAGAAAGGTTTTCGTTCGCGGAAGTTACGGTTGACCAGGGGCGATCGGTGGGTCCCGACCTTCGTAAAGAGTGCTGGTCGACGTGATTTTGTCCGTGTTACCAATATCGGTGACAAGCCGCTGACACTGGACAATAACACTATTGTCGGTATGTGGTTAGCAGAATGGAAGGTACCAAGGAAGATGGGGTTCGTCTCGATTGGATCGAGGCGGTATGTCGAGTGGCAAAACCTGGCGTACCAATCGACCACCGATCTTATCAGCGATGATGGGTCGGTGGAAGAGGACACCTCACCTTTAGTGGAAAGACCAAGTTATGTCACCCCAAGAAAGATGTTGGTCCGAAGAAAGACGCCGCAGTCACCAGGAACGGTGTACCATCAAGTAGACGAGCCAAGGTTAGTCAACGTGGTGTCAGCACAAGACCAGGCGACAGAGGAGCAAGAAACGGAAGAAGGGGAACATGAAGTTGCTAGGTCGGACCATGACGGTATTCCTAATCAGACCGATATCAGTGAAGGACAGCCCGTCGATCAAGACCAGGGGCGTTCAGCCGGTCCAGATGGTCTAGGTGATATCTCCCCAGAACATGAACAAGTCTGTATACATGAAGGCGGGGAACAGTACATTTAGGAGCTGGAAAGCCAAATGGCAGTCCTCCCTGAAGTGTCTGCCGACTCGCCCGAAGTTACAATGGATGATTTACAAGTGGGTGATCAAGACCTTAACAGTCCAGACCAGATCGAGCAGTTGAAGAATATCATATGGAAGAAAAGACATCTGCTTATCGGAAAGGGCAACGCCTTACCACCTGCAGCCCGTGGTGCGATTTGCGATATTGACGTTTGAGATGCCAAGCCGATTGCCCAGCGATGTCGACGCGTGGCGCCACAGTACCGTGAAAATCCTTCTGATCTCTTTAAAGGACTGTTGTGCACCAAGATTATTAGACCGTCGACCTCGCCATGGGCCTCGCCGATAGTAATTGTTATCAAGAAGAACGGCGTTGACATTAGACTGTGCATCGACTATCGGCTGGTAAATCGGTTGACTAAACTCATGGTGTACCCGATACCGCTGATTAATGATCTGTTGGAAGACCTCGACAAGACCTTGTGGTATTGTTCGCTAGATATGGCAAGTGGATTTTGGGTGGTCTCGATGACTGATCGAGCCCGTGAGATTTCCGCACTTGTGACGCCGTTTGGTCTTTTTGAGTGGAATCGTATGCCGTTCGGTCTGAAGAACGCGCCCCAGATCTATCAAAGGCTGATAGACAACGCATTGTACGGACACTTCAAGATCAAGACCGATCGGGACCCTGTTGAAAATTATGATGTGTTTAGAGAGGGTGAACCCGATCGGGAAAGAGGACCGTCCGTTCTAGGGAGGCGGTCGTACATCGACGACATTCTGATACCTGCCTCGTCATGGAACGATCTGTGCGAGAAGGTTGAACGATTGTTGGAGACATGCGACCGCTGGAACCTGTCTATCAGTGCCGTGAAAAGTTTTTGAGGTATGTCCAACGTCGCCTATTTAGGCCATATGGTCTCGAACAATGGTCTAAGGCTAATCCCAAGGACCTGGATTCGCTGAGTAACCTCCCGTTCCCCAGATAGCTGAAGGCAATGCAGGCCTTCCTGGGAAGCTTGAATTATTTGAATTATTATAGCCGATTCATTGAAGACTTTGATATCTACGCGGCTGTGCTGTACGATCTCCGGGAAGTTGACTATCATATGTTGCGCGAAGGAGATCGGGCAACTTTACAGGAGGGCGCCTACTCTGGTCTTGCTGCAGTTTGTACGCAAGTGGAGGCCGAAGATCATATGAAGCGTGCACAGTTTGCCTTTGGTATGTTGAAGGTTAAGATGGAGACGGCACCGATTCTCAAGCATTTCGCTCCCGAAAAAGTGCCGACCATTATTGTATATGCCAGTAAGTGGGCTATCTCGGCCACTTTAGTGCAAGATCACGATGGTGTGTATCATCCAGTCACGTTTACGAGCCGGACGCTAAAACCAAATGAAGTGAACTATGGAATTTTCGAGAAAGAAGTTCTGGAGTTGCTACGAATTCTGGAAGTGTGTTACAACCTGCTGGTCGGCCGACCTATAAAGGTCCTGTCAAGACGGTCTACTTTGGCCTGGCTATTATCAGCCAATGGGATGGACGGACGTCTAGGCAGATGGTCGGTGATCTTGTCGCAGTGGACCCTCGAGGTCGTTAAGTGCACCGGGGGCGAGGAAGAGATATTGGGCACATTAGCTGCCAGTATCACCCCTCGGTCTGAAGTGGACGAGGCATTGATAGCGATTTCCCCGAGGAAGCAACCTCGGCAGTCAGTTTCAAGACCGCCACTGACCGTCGACCATGACGAAGAGCTCTTGGTCTTAAGTTTTGACGGATCGGCAAGCGTGAAGAAGAAGGTCGGCGCCTATAGTGCCATATTGTGGAAGTTGCCACAATGGTCTATAGTTGCAGCCGCTACCGATTTCACGTCGGATGTTACTGTTAAGGAGGCGGCGTACCGAGGTCTACTTCTATGTCTGGACCTGCTGTCGTCGCAAGAGAAGGGGCGAGTTATCATATGTGGTGAGTCCAACCTAGTGATCAGGCATATCACCGGAGAGATCGACTGCAAGGATCCACGACTAAGGACACTAGATGATCGAGTAATGAAGGCATTGAAGGACCATCCCAACCACGATCTGTTGCACGTGAAACGGGACTGGAACAGAAGTGCCGAATACCTCGCGACCAAGGCCATGCAAGACCAGACCGGGGCTACGATCACCGAGGAGGCCGTTCTTGATGAATTGATGAATATAAACAGGCTCCTCGAGGTGATCGACCCAAGAACGCTCCGGACGAGGTGCATGTGATGGTCGCGACTAGACCGAAAGCTCGGAAGTCCCACCAACCGTTCCCAAAGGAACGGTTGAGTGAATCTGTTGTGCAACGACTAAGGGCAGAACGGATCTCAAGGCGCAGGACGAAGAAGAATGGATTATGAACCTGAAGACCTACCTGCGTGGTGAACTGTCCAAGTTGACGAACGATCAAGCGAAAGAGTGCATCAAGATCGCGGATAGCTACGAAGTGGATGAAAATGGATTATTGTATTACTGCCGCGATGCCGACCAAGAGAGTGCAGACCGGGACCGACTGGCGAAATTAGTGATCCCCGAGTTGCTGCAGCCGGATGTCCTTCATCACTATCACGTGAGTCTAGACGGGGGCATCAGGGCATAGACAGGACCTATCACAAGATCAGGTCCCACTTCCACTGGAGAGGTCTTTTCCGCAGTGTGCAGAAATATGTGGGCTGTTGCACGGATTGCGAGACCGGAAAGGGTAGACCGGTAATCAAGGGGCAATCGCCCGGAAATATTGAAGCTACCTACCCTTTCCAGGTCATAGCGATGGACCACATACCGTCACTGCCTAGATCGACGCACGGCAACACTAAGCTGCTGATCTGGGTAGACCTGTTCACTGGTCTAGTTATTGCGAAGGCAAGTGCATCTCGGTCTGCGGAGCAGATCGCCAGAGCTACGAAGAATGTGTGTTCCGAAGATTCGGCGCCAGCGAGGTCATCAGGCACGATCGGGAACCCGGTTTTATGGCCGAGGTGTTCCGGTCGTTCAATAACATGCTGGGCCGGAAACAGAGTGCGACGATCGCATATCGTCCGCAAGCAAATGGATCGGCGGAACGCATGGTGCAGACCATAACGAGGGCGATCAAGCTGTACGTTGCTGACCCATACCAGCGAGATTGAGACGAGTATGCAGAAAGGCTGGTGTTTGCACTCGACACGTCGACCGATTGGGTCCGAGGAGAAACGCCTTTTCATCGGACATATGGATGGGACCCTCGGTCGACACTGGAAGCTGCGATACATATCGGTTGCACCCGGACCCGCGATCGCGATGCTCGACGCTGGCGCATGCAGGTCCAGAAACACTACCAGCATGCAAAAGAAGTCTTCAACGAAAAGCTGCATCAGGCCACACAAAACCGGGCAGACCGGACCAATGACCAGGTCCGACCCCACGGTATTAAACCAGGGGCGAGGGTATGGCTATACCCAGACCGAGCGAAAGAGGGCTATGCGAAGAAGCTGGCTCACATGTGGCACGGCCCTTTCCGTGTTGCCGAGCTGATCGGTGAGCACGCTTCCCGTCTGGTAACAGCTGGTACAGATTACAAGGTCTTCCCGATCGTGCATGTGTCCAAGTTGAAGCTGGTCCGAGAATTTCCTGATAGACCCAAAACTCCCTGTCTGGTAGACGAAGAAAAAAGATTTGATATCGATGAAGCGTTACTGCCGGAGGAAAGTTGGGAACGACCATTGTAGGAAGACGAGTTTGAAGTGGAGAAGGTCTTAGATGGTCGGTCGACCAAGAAGACCAGGTTCGGTCGGAATCACCGAGAGTACCTGGTCCGATGGAAGGAACATGATGAATCAACTTGGATCGACGAGCTCGACTTTAATTGTGGGGCTCTTCTACGAGAGTTCGAACGAGAACGATTCAGTCGTAATCGCTTCGCAGTGATGCAGACTCATGAAGACCAAGACGAAGACACGCAGTAGCATCCGTCGGTCTAGACCGGTGTGAAGATGTGAAAGGTCCTGTGTTGATGTGAAATTGTGATGAACTGTGACGAATTGGAGTAGCGGAATGACGAATGTGATGACTATTTTTCGTGATGGAGGTGGAACTGTTTACGATAACGTGTTCTGTGCAACTATAGAGAGAGTGGTAAATTAGCTCAAGTGATTTGACGACCACCGACGGCCGATGACCATCGACGATGATGTTCCACTTGATCCTGAAACTGGTTACGCCAGGGGTCCTTCCGGTCAAGCTGGACCAAAGCATCCTTGAGGATCGCGACCGGCTCAGCGCAATCAAGACCGGGGTACCATGTGCCGTCGTCGTCCAGCAGTCTGATCTTCTCAACGCGACACCTTGGAATGTGGAGGAACACCGGGTACAAGAACACGTCGACGTCACACTCGCGAGCTCGCATCCCGTCCAAAATGTACTGGCACAGGGGTTGCCAAGCCTCGCCCGCTCGAATTCGACGTCGCTTGCGCTTGCTCTGGAACGTCGCCAGGCCCGGAACTTGTCGCACCCGGTCGGTAGGAAGCACCAAGTAGTGGGACGCTTCCCAAATCGCTTGACCGTGGATCCTGTTGAAATTCTTCACCCGGCCTAGCAAAGTTCCGATCCATGGAGTCAAGTGGAACACAAGTCCTATCTTGGAGTGTTCGAAGATTTTCCATGGTTCATCGCCGTACAGGCGGGAGATCTGCTCCGACGTAATCAGGTCCGCCCTCCATGCAGACGCGGCAGGGGTTTTCTTGGCCGGTGGGAAAATCCAGGAGTCCGTACGAGAGAAAGACCGGGCCAGAATCTGCTTGGTGAGAGTAGACCGGCGTAAACAGCCGATTTTCCCCGACGACCACGGCCAAGTGACTTCAAACGTCCGCGGCGGAAGGGAGCTGATGTCAACCGCCATGTTCTCTAATAGGGCGTACTTGTGAAGTCCGGATGTCACGGGGAGAATCGAAGGCGACGGCGTCGCGGATGTTGATACTGGTGCAGCGTCACTTGGCAGACCGGTCTTCTGCTCTGACCCCACTGTCGACGCCACTTGGACGAAACTGTCACGCAAATTCGTTTGGGATTTGGACTGGATGGTGATCATGAACTCGGAATCGCCGGACCCTTCGCTGGAGTCCTCCTCGGACGAGACCCCTGTGTGCTGTATGAGACTTGCAGTATGACGCGAGGGCACTCGACTTTCCGAGGGGATGTAGATGTCGTCCATGTCCGAGTCCGAGTCCATGAGAAGCGCCTGTGTCTTGGCTCGCTTATGTGACACTGCACGCTTCCCCCCGATTCCGGGTCCGCGCGCAGTGCCCCGCGCCCTCGAGCTACTCGGCGAGTCCGCGCGCTTCTTTGACTTTGGTGTAATTTCAGACTGCTGAATATCAGCCAATGAACGAAGCCGGTCTTGGTCCTGCTGCAAGCGGTCTTGGTCCTGCTGCAAACGGTCTTGGTCTTGCCCCGAGGCGACTAATGTTGCCGATGCGGACCAATCTACGCTGGAGGAAGCAGTCGAACACGGAGGTAGCAAGTTCATCAAGCGCTGGCGGCACTGGTCTAGTGCCACCTGACGACGACCCGACACTTGCGTACAAGCGTCGGACCTGTCTTGACAGGACCGGACCTTCCCGATCTGGTCTTGAATCGCAATTTGCAACTCGGCAATGCGTCGCGCGAGGTCGTCGCCTTGCATGAGCAGTGAAGTCGCGTCAAACTGTCCGTCCAGCTGCTGCCGACGAACAAGTGCAAGTTGATCCAGGAGATGGGACTGATGAGCCTACGAACGGGACAGATCATGGCGCGCGCTTATCAACTCCTCCAAAATGTGTCGGAGCTGGCCAACATGATCGTTGGACTGCCTATCGGCGTCAACTAAGGCACCTATTGCCTTGACGACGCTGGGAGGGATGAGAGCTGAAGGCAAACGAGGGTCAAGACAAGTACAAGACGAAGACCAAAGATGCGCACCTCGTGTTGCCTGGTGGGCCACCTGGGTCCTGAGACGCATGTTTTCTGCGAGCATATCCTGCATCCGCGTGTCGGCTTCAGTCTGACACCCTCCCGATGTTTGAAGTGCATGAGAGTTACGTGGGCTGTCAGACCGAGCCGACCGGACAGGCGAAGCAAGGTGGGGTGACTCGGCGAATAGAGTTTCTGCAAGAACGACAAGAACAAGCGTCAAAGGGAAGCATAAGAAGATCAAGCGCAGTAAAGGCAGTACCTGACGCAGGTGTCGAAGATGTTTGGTCCATGGTGAAGAAGTGTGAGTGACCAAGGTCCAGTTGGTCAAGTGATGGGTGAGTCAGACCGTTATCGTTGTGCGACACGGTCGGACTCAGGGGCGGCTGTGGTGAAGTGTACCACAAATTTGGTCACTTTTGGTCAAGGCAGTTGGTCGAGTTTCCGATTGGTCCAAACAAGGGGCGTTTTAGCCTATCATATTCAAGGAGTATCAAGAACGCCGGTCTTGGGTGAGCCACCTGAACCAAACATGGGGTATTTTACATAATTTTGTGTGGGTACATTAGGGACCATAGGGAGGTAATTTTATTGGTTAGTTGTGGATTTGCCTAAAAAAGTAGAAGTCTTTTGGTTGCAGGATTTTTCTAAGTAGAAGTCCTTTGGTCTTGGTCTATACCACAGCAAGGGGTCGCCGTTTTTCTTTGCACGTACATTAGTCGCCTCCGCCCACCGCGGAGTGTTTGGTGGCAGAGGGTTGAATTATCCCCTCTCGCCTATTATACCCGGTCTGGACGCGCCGCACGCGCACTTTGTCCACAGGAAGTCCCTCGACGGGAGTACGATTTGGCGATCTCGACACTTTGACTCAAGTACATTTGTAACGTGCTATTCACTGGATTGGTCTTTACGTGGAGATATAGTTTGTGGAGTTTCACGGGCATATTGGGTCTTTACGTGGACATATTGACTTATTGTAACATTGGTTGGAGTTTAGACCGGTTTTGATCTGCTCTCATATTGGTCAGGGGCTAGACCGGTTGATTGGTCTACCCTATATTATTTCGTATTGGTCAGGTCTAGATCGTTTGGACGATCGACCTATTGGAATTTATCTTTTGGAAGTGTTTCTGGTCTGTACGTACCTGGGGTGAAGAGTTCCACCCTAGGTACACCTAGCCAGCACGGTCTCATATTCAAGACAGAATCAGATCGATCTGCGATCCCGATCCACCGAGTGTGTAACTAGCCCATTCCATCGGGTACACAAGGTGATATGAACTTAAGTGAATCGGACCAAGTGTCTTTGGATGATGACCGGTCGTCTGCCAGCAGCGGACGATCGGACCAGATTTTGAGTGGAGGTACGCGGGGTATCCCCCCGTAAGTTGGAAGGCTGGGAACGATGGTGGTGGTCAGGTTGTCGATACAAATGTATTCGATTTCGAACTTGACTCCACCACAACCTAGAACTTGGATTCATCTTTCTGACAAACTCTCATCCTGGTGATCTTGGGCTCTATACTTCCGGCACTGGTCGACTTCACTTCAGGCTCATCGCCTTCGGAAGGAGCTGATTCGCAGGATGATCCCGTTTGTTCTTCCACGTTGATCGACGGGCTCGCTTTTAGCGGAGAACTGGGGGCTCCTCCATAGCAGATCGACCCACAATAAGTACCTCCAACTCATATAGTCGATGGGTAGCGGTCCTAATATCTCCTAGGTCCTGGTCGAACATTTGTTCGGCATCGTAGGCGCTTGTCGACAGACGAGCTTGCTTGATCAGGCGTATTTGCCCTAACACCAGCCGAATCTTGTCATTCCAATTCGTCATTGGTCGATCAACCGGTCCTTTCAGCTCTCCACTGATCGTGACCCCGAGGAGGTTCATGATCGCGTTCGTCAATAAGAAATATTCCAATTCTCCTTTGTAAACATTTCGTTAAAACGTCTTCACCAGATCCAATTCCGTTGGTGGCGTACTTGATCGACTTTCGTCTCTCTACGACCCGGTTGCCATTAGCAACGCCTTCAGCTTGTCAGTATTGTAATACTTCACCATCGGATCCCAATCCGGATCCTTATACACACATACACTTGGCGGATCATAACTTGCGTTATGATCCGCATGGTCTCCCGAAGGAGCCTAGGGAGGTGGTTGAGGCTTCTTCTCCTTTATCTCATCAAGATACCTCTCCAGGTCCTGATGATCAGCATTTCCTTTCCTCTTCAGACATGACGACGGCGACCTGCCTTCCATCGTCACAACCACCTCTTTCTTTCCACTTTAATATTCACTTCTGCTTCCGCTTCCGTTTTCACGTCCGTATCAGCGCCATCTTGCGTAGAATCGCGGTGATATCCCACGTCGTCCAAAGATCCGGGCACGCGCACCATTGTGGTGGAGCGGCTGATCAAAGTTTTTGACGCTTGATCAGGCGTTACCTCGACGACCGGACTGCCGACTCACGAAGGGGGTCCTCCGGTTGTCCTTTGACTGCTTGGGTTCATGCTCACCTTGTGTACCCGACGGCTTGGGCGTGGGTCGCTATCCAGGTGGCGGGGATGGCACGCTGCAATTCCTTGCTGCAAGATTGATTTTATTTGTGATGAAGCGACTGTTGTCGATCAGGCTTGATCAGGAGCAAATAGTCGAGGATCAGGGCCTCTGGTCGCTGATCAGGGGGTGATCAGGGGTGATCAGAGCCAATAGTCGAAAATCAGATCGTGATCGACCTGATGGACCTGATCGGTATGATCGGTATTATCGGTCTGATCGATTTAGTCGATCAGGCACTAGTTGGAGCGAGTTGCGAACAGATGTGCAGGTCGCAAGTTGCAGAGTGTCGATAAGGTGTTGATCGTCGAAGGGGGCACTTGATCAGGCAGAGCAAGGCTTCACTGCCCGATCACGGGGCCTCTGGAGTCTTAAACAGCTAAAATAACACCCAAATATATGTATTCTTAGCCTAGACTTTACGAGGGAGGGGAATTCCACTAAACCCACCTAGAGTTCCCGTGGGGCGCTTATAGCAGCCGAACCCTATGGGCCAAACGTGAACCAAATGGGAAAGAGGTGGAAGCGCTGCTCAATCACGTTGCCGAGACAAAAAAACCTTTACAGAAGAACCGCTGCCACAGCGGGCGGAGTTGCGACGCGTACTCAACACGCTACGTCTGCCGGTGGGCCAAAAACGCACAAAGTGCTTCCGTCGGGACGTAGACGTGTATATTAACGGGGGAGGCGCAAAGGTGCCGTCCAATAAACGATCTGCTAGATCGTACGAAAAAGGAGAACTTTATTATCGCTTAAATCATAAGAACTACCAATTACTTAATATCCACCAATCACAACTAGCCATTCCAGCGTCCTCCGTCGACCAGTCGACCTGATTTATCCGTCGTTCGTCGCTGTTCGTCGCCGTTCGCTAGGTACCTGTACGTAATCGTCCCATCTCACGATGTCCCGTCTATGTCCTGTCCATGTACACCACAGTTGTACATACTACTGTATACACAGTAGTGCAAACAATCGTACGCAATTACCCGGTTGTGCCCACAGTCACACCCCTAATTAGGCACCCAATTAGGCCCCCAGTTAGGCCCAACTTTATGACACACTTTACCGCACTTTCGCCCTTTCAAAAGCATCGTCGATAGCCTCCATCATAGCTTTTCCAACAGTCCTGTCTACCAGGATCGTACTAGGCTTTCAACATAATCTTCATGCGCGGAGCCGCAAATTTCACAATATTTTCGACAAGTAACTTTTCGCTTGACCCACTCTCACGGGCTAAAGCTACCATGTATAATCAATGCTCCGTCTAATTGCGCCTTGAATCTTTTTCACTTGAAAACCACATAGCTTCTTGGTGGTGGTTATATTAACTATAAATCCCAACCACATTTTATCCACAATGATGTGTAACTGCGGCGGAAGCTGCAACCACGACGCAATATTTGAGCGGAAGTATTCGAAGGCTATTCCTTCCAAATGCTTCCCCAATATTGTTACCTTGATACGCTCCGTCCACGTGAAACCGGACTTCGTCTAAGCGATCTCAATGTCTTCTATGAAGAGGTAAGCCCACTGCTTAAACCCGCTACCTAAGGCTGGGTAAACTTCCGTTCCGGAGAACTTCTCCTCGGCCAATTTTGGTATTTTATGCATTCCTTGACCAAAATGTGGGGCATGAATCTGTCCAGCGGCTGCTATTCCACCACCCGCAACCTTTACGCCACCAGGGGACACATCGGGAGACCGCTCAACGTTTGCGCATGGCACACCACCAACTTTCATGCCTTCTTCCTCGGCCAAATCATGCTGAGTCATCTGCTGGCCGAACGGACGGTAAATCCTCAGGAATTGCCGAAATTTATTGGATTGAGGCGTACTGGGGATCATTTCCTCGACCCATCGGATAAGATAGAACAGAGTATCTACTCTGTGTTTCTTCCACGGAAACCAGGCAAGATTGGACATCTTTATGCCGGTCTAAAATCGCATGCAGGACATCATTCTGTTCTACCAGCTTAACCTGGACAATGTCTTTGTTCTTTTAACGCTCATGAAATCGTGCTAGATCATCTCATTAAAGCATTTAAGCATATGGCAAGAGACGAACAAGCTCTATATGATAATGGAGTTAGCTGACGCGAACTTACATCGGCTCATTCAGAGCTCGTGCGTTATCTTAGGCCACGTTCGCGTCATCATGTACTAGCTTACCTCGGGTGTCCAAGCCATGCACGACAATGGCGTGCTTCATCACGACATGAAATTCGGCAATGTGGTTCTTAACAAAGAGAGGGAAGCCAAACTATGAATCACGACAGATAAGAGGTGCGATAATTGTTGAAGGTGATATTTTCGTGCATGATACCATGTTATTCTGCCGAAATCCACGATCGTATCCTTGTTCAAGTGGTTGGTACTAGGGGGTTAACAGACCAACCCCTTGGCACGGGTTCGATTCCCACAATTGAAAAGTTGAATATTGGTACTGGTGTTTAGGGTTCACCAGGGCTTCTTCCCCGGAAGTTACGTTCCCTTCCATCTTTTGTATTTTCTGTTAGGTTCTTACATTGAAGTTGAAGTTGCCATAATGTTTTTACTTAGTAATTACTATAGGCAAACTAACCAATCGCAGATAGGTAAAATAAGTGGTTAGGAGCAACGACAGATAATTCACATGAATAAACATCACTTTTAGTTTTGCAGCCTCGACTACAAGTCCTTCTCATCATTTCCTAAACGTAAAAATAATAAGAATGTCTATAATTATCACGCATACATCTGCTTCCCTATCACACTGCTGAGCCCTTAAAAAGCCTTCTTTTTCAACAAGGTTCTCTGTTCCACGCAAATCAGCAGTGGCGCTGACAATTAAGGGTTATCCTGCAATATTCAACGGCACTTGCACCAAATCTCGTGTTGTTCCAGCAGCTGTCGATACGATTGCTGTGGGTCGACGCGCACGAGAAATCAATAAACTACTCTTCCCCGCATTAGGTGGACCAATGATAGTAATATGAATCCCAGTGCGCCAAATTTCCTTTTCTAACGTCGGCGAGATGAGTTCGGATTGAGTTTGCGCGCTCACGAACAATGTATCAAAGAAAACATCGCGACATAACCAAATCATTGAGCTGATTTTATCATTATATACTTGACAGATATATTTACCGATCTACAGCAGCTTCTTAAGCAGCAACTGTTCGAATTCTTCATCGACTTCAAATGTCATCATGGCCTCCATGTAAGCCAGACACTCGACGAAGCTATCACATCACCCTTCTTAAATCTCACTGAACGTTGTCGCAGTGCTTTTAGCCGCTGAACCTCTGTATAAGCACTTAATCGATCCACAAGTCCTTCAACTTGCACCAAATCGAGTTTTGTTTTTGTCAAACGATCTGTAAACTCTCCGGCTTTTGAAACACGGTATCGCTAGGTCAGCACCACTTTTAGGCTGAGAGAAGTACAATCCAGAAAGTAAAATCGATACTTAAAGTGAAAGGACTCAAAGCCTTTAATGAGCATAAAATTTTGGGAACTGATAAACTTACATGGCGTTTTCACTAAACGTACATGGTATCGACCCTGTGGTGCAAGGTTTAGGCCACACCACGGGACCGGGAGGTCACGGGTTGGAGTCCCGCAGTGGACACGAATCCAAGGCCGGGTAGAGTCGGGGTTCAAGTGTAATGAAGAGGCCCTTACAGCAGGCGCTTGACATGGCTTACACCTGCCCAATTAAATGGGGAGGTTCTAAAATATCACTAAACGTACATGGTGAAATAAACAAAGATGAAACCTCTCGGTTTATTCCTCCTTACCTCCGCAAACTCGACGTGGGCAGCTCTGGCGGTTATGATCAGGCTCGTGGCAAATGCCGCACGTGCGGATGCGGTCCCGGTTGCAGGATTCAGCTCAAACACTGAAGGGTCACGCCTGGTTGATGATACAGCTCGTGCGACTGCCCCAGCAGGCCTGCCACGCCTCTTCTGCACAACCGCAGGCTCCTGCACTCGCTGCATCTGCGCCAACCAGGTGCGAACCTTGTGGCGTCAAATCTGTTCGGCAGCGCGCCAACCAGCTCGGAAATCTGTGCTACCAATTCCTTGGCAGGTCTCTGCGCGACAGCATTACCATGGGTGTGCCACTGCGTGTCTAATTCGGCGATAAACAGAGGAGCGTTCGAGGCGACACGCTCTTGTATCATGTGGCGACATAGCATGCCCCAGCTGCGCCGAAAGTGCTCGTTACACTGGCTACCGAGTTGCCTTCCCATCACCAGCTAATGCTGCTGTTGCACTTTCCTCAGGGCTAATGTCGACACACGGTCAATGACATTGTGGCGAAGCGGACTTAAGAATTTTGGTCGTTTTGCGTCAGCAGCACACCGATCGGCTTATCGGCGCTCGGATTGGTGAAAATCAAGGAGGCTTTTGGGCCTGTCATGTGCAAGAGGTGTCAAGAACACGGAATTTGGTAAGTCACATGAGATTGCGTGTACTTACATATTTTCATGTTTGTACATATTGGGGACCATAGGGGGTAGAGAGTTTAGCGTTGGTTTTGGTTTCGACTGCTAAGAGCGTTTTTTTGGTTTTACGTCTTAATTGTTGGGCCTTTAAATCAACTGGAGGTCGTTTCGCCTTGTACATCAGTCGCCTCTGCACGCCGCAGAGTGTTTGGGAGCGGAGGGTCGAGTAATCCCCTCCAGCTCATTATACCCGGCCGGGACGCGTTATAGACGCACTTGGCCCGCCGGAAGTCCCTCGACGGGAGTACATTTTGGTCGGCTTCCAAGTTCAAGTTACGCACGTTTGGAACGTATTATTAGTCTTTTGGATTAGTACGTGGAGACATCTTTCGAAGAGTGTATCACGTTCTCATTTGGATCTCCCTATTGGATTACTGGAGTTTATTTCTCTGCCCTTTGGAGTATACTCACTCCAAGTATAACTGGTCTACCCGTAACCGGGGTAAAGAGTTCCGCCCAGGGTCCACCACCCAGCACGGTCCCCCACATTTAGACCACAAGTCGATTCCCAGCACCGATCCACCGAGTGTGTTACCATCCCATTTCATCGGGTACACAAGGTGAGATGGAGTCGCAAAAATCGGACCAGGCGTCCTGTGTTGATGATCGGTCGTCTGACAGCAGCGGACGATCAGATCGGATCCTAGGCGAAGGTTCGCGGGGTCCCCCCGTAATTTGGAAGGCCGGGCACGATGGTGGTCAGGTTCTCGACACTACGGTTTTCGATTTTGAACTTGACTCCACGACAATGGTGCGCGTGCCCGGATCACTTGTTGATCGTGGATATCACCGAGATGATATCTCACGAAGAATCGATTATAACGAATTAAATGTGGAATCGTTCTGGAGAGGACATAAGGAACGGCTATCACCTTATGTTCTCGTTGTCGATAAGGATGGCGATGTCCGATCTGGCCGGGTGGAGGACCAGATCGGGAATAATAAGTTTTTTCCTCCCCATAAGGCTCCCACCGGAGCCTATCGGGACTATAGCAGGTCTTGCTAATGTTCCGGAAAGGATCAGGACTTTTGTCCTGATCCTATGCATTTGAATGGATATTTTGACGAATAGAAAATAAAAAGCAAAAACTAGATGGAGGCTGATCGTAACGATCCAGCCCACCCCCCAAGGTTCCCAAG
>CM047580.1:38346486-38408017 GCA_026184515.1 Peronosclerospora sorghi | reverse complement strand
GGGGGGTGGGCTGGATCGTTACGATCAGCCTCCATTTAGTTTTTGCTTTTTATTTTCTATTCGTCAAAATATCCATTCAAATGCATAGGATCAGGACAAAAGTCCTGATCCTTTCCGGAACATTAGCAAGACCTGCTATAGTCCCGATAGGCTCCGGTGGGAGCCTTATGGGGAGGAAAAAACTTATTATTCCCGATCTGGTCCTCCACCCGGCCAGATCGGACATCGCCATCCTTATCGACAACGAGAACATAAGGCGATAGCCGTTTCTTATGTCCTCTCCAGAACGATTCCACATTTAACTCGTTATAATCAATTCTTGACGAGATATCATCTCGGTGATATCCACGATCAACAAGTGATCAAGGCACGCGCACCATTGTGGTTGAGTCAAGTTCAAAATCAAACACCGTAGTGTCGAGAACCTGACCACCATCGTGCCCGGCCTTCCAACATAGGGGGGGGGTACCCCCCGAACCTTCGCCTACGATCCGATCTGACCGTTCGCTACCAGCAGAAGACGGATCATCAGCATAGGACGCCTCGTCCGATTCGTTCTTCATCTCACCTTTTGTACCCGATGGAATGGGCCGGATTCACAATCGGTGGATCGGTGTTGGGAATCGACTTAAGGTCTAAAAACGTGAGACCGTGCTGGGTGGTGTACCCTGGGAGGAACTCTTCACCCTGGGTACGGGTAAACCGGTTATATTCCAAGTAAATTTACTTCAAAGGGCAGATCGCTCAATCAATCGTAGAGCCCAACCAATACGAGAATAAAAGTCCAATACTCCAATATAGAGATCCAATAAGAAGGTGATAAACTACACGAACGATATCCCCACGAACGATATCTCCACGAAATAATCCAATAACTGATAACACGTTCCAAACGTGCGTAACTTGCGCTTACGAAGCCGACCAATACGTAATCCCGTCGAGGGACTTCCGGCGGGCCAAGTGCGTCTGTGACACGTCCCGGCCGGGTATCACAAGCTAGAGAGGATTACTCGACCCTCTGTTTCCAAACACTCTGCGGCGTGCAGAGGCGACTGATGTACAGTGTGAAGAAACGACTTCTTGTTGAGTGTTAAAGGCTGAAAATTAACGACTAACCAAAATTATCTCCCTATGGTCCCCAATATGTACACATATGAAAATATGTAAGTACACGCAATATCATGTGACTTACCAAAATCCGTGTTCTTGACAACCCTCGCACACGATAGGCTGAAAAGCCTCATTGATTTCCACCAATACGATCGCCGAAAAGCCGATCGGTGTGCTGCTGACGCAAAACGACCAAAATTCTTGAGTCCGCTTCACCACATGGATAACCCTTCCACTTCAGCAGATATTGGGTTTGACGCCGATGATGGCGTCGCGCCATCAGACGCTCCACATGGTAATGTGGAGTACCCTCCGTGTCGAGAATTGGAGGAGGAGGTCCCGCAATTGTGACGTGAGATTCGCGAGCGCTGTGATCGACACAGCCATCGCATCAACAACGTCCACGAGGGCTCCGCGATTAGTGGGATGCAATTGAACGTTTCGAGAAGCGACTTGACTCTCTCGACTCGACAGCTGCGGAGCTTCGTGGTCGCATTTTGGCTCTGCCGGACTTCCTCCGCCCTGCCGTGTCTTACGGCTATTATGGCTACTTTTCTTTTCAACCCCCTCCAAGAGGGGACCCGCCGCCGGATCCTGGTATGGATTAAGCATACTGACATAAAAGTTTGGATGCGTGCGCATCACCTTCGGGATGTCCAAGGTATACGACAAGCCCTTTCGGGCTAGTACCTTAAAAGGCCCCACAAACCTGGAGCGCAGTTTATTCCGCAACACGTTGGAAACTGCATGTGTAGGAAGTTTCTTAGCGTTTAATAAAACACTTTCTCCTACTTTGTACACCTTTTCGTTACGCCGCTTCTTGCGGTCAGCCTGCTCCTTCTGCTTGTCTTGGCTTTCCGCCATGGCATCGTAGACGTGTCGTAAGACACTAAGGCGCATCGATAAGAACTTATCGATGTGCTTTCGCACAGATACAGGGCTGACATCAGGGAATCCTCCCCCCTCAAGCCCTGGGACACACACGTGGCGTCAACCGAACCCTCGGATTCACTAATCCGTTCACGTAAAACGCGGTAAACCCCGTAGATGCATGGACCGAATTGTTAATAGCAAATTCAGCCATAGAAAGCATCTCACTCCTACTCTTTGGAGAATCCGGACATAAACTCCGGAGAATATCCTCAACAACGCGATTAACGCGTTCCGTTTGACCGTCCGTCTGGGGATGATCCGCAGTGGACATAAGGAGCTTGGTGCCCAGCACCTTAAACAACTCCCCCCAAAACTGTCACGTAAAACGGGAGTCCCTATCCGACACAACGGAATCGGGTAGACCATGCTGTCGAAAGACACGGTCTAGGAACACGTTTGCTGTTCCTTGTCCATCAATGGACTCTGGCACCGCCACCAGGTAAGCCGTCTTGCTCAAACGGTCTAAAAAGACCAATATGCCGGTGTTACCGGCCTTATCCTTCGGGAAACCGAAGATAAAATCCATACTAATGGATTTCCAACACTCCGTCGTAACGGATAAGTACAGCTGAATCTGCAGAGGTTTTAACCCTCTGACACGTCGCACAGGTGCGAATATACGCACCGACCCACTTATACATGTTGGGCCGCCAATACAAAGCGCTTAAAGCGCTATAGGTCTTATCCCGACCTAAATGCCTCCCGGTAGGGGCGTCATGTGCCTCAAAGAGGACTTTATACTTCAGTTCCTCATCATGAGGAACAACCACCCGCGGAGTGTCCTCCGCGATCGTGCTATAGTATAGCAAACCGTCACAATACTTGTAACGGTGTAACCGAGCTTTATCTCGACGTGACAGGTTAGGCTCAGACGATCCAAGTCCCTTGTCACCCAACGCGCTGATAAGCGCCGTACATTGTGGGTCTTTCCCATACTCCTGGCGTATGAGATCCACCACGGACGAGGTGACGAATCTCGCGTGAGCGAGCTCGTAATCGGGACGACGCGACAACGCTTCTGAAAGTACGTTCTGTTTACCAGGCTTGTACTTTACCTCAAAGTTGTACTCCGCAAAGAAGGAGAGCCAACGGACCATCCGTTGGGAGAGATGAGGCGACTTTGTCGCTGTCCGTAAGGACGCGTGGTCTGTATAAACCACGAACGGCTTTGAGCCGAGTAGGTGAACCCTAAATTTGACAACTTCATAGCAAGTAGCTCCTTATCATTAACGGGATAATTCCTTTCTGCAGCTTTAAGCTGCCTCGACTCAAACGCGATCACGCTTTACCTTCCCGCATCATCTGCTTGTAACAATGCACATCCGATTGCGAAATCGGAGGCGTCGCAGACGACACTAAATGGTTTCCCAGAATCTGGGAGAGCAAGAACGGGAGCTTTTAACAAGCTCCCCTTTACCGCTTCAAAAGCGTTTTGGTGTTTGGTTTCCCAACACCAATCAACATCCTTCTTAAGAAGGTCGGTTAATGGTTTCGCCATTTCAGCGTAGTTCTCGCTGTACTTGTGGAGATAATTGGCTAATCCAAGCCACTTCCGTACATCTCTAAGATTTACAGGCGAAGGCCACTCCACACAATGGCTTTCACCTTCGCGGGATCCGCCCGCACTCCATCCTTACCGATGAAGAATCCGAGGAAAGGAATTTCCTCAGCACCGAAAATACATTTCGATGCGTTTGCATAGAGTTTATGCTCTCGCATACATTCGAGCACAGCTCGAAAGTGTATTAGGTGCGTCTGAACATCAGACGAGTCGCCTTCTGCGCGACTATGAACGAATATATCGTCGAACTACGTCTGAGCGTACTCTCTATGAGGGCGGAAGAGTTGAGTCACCAAGCTATTAAAAGTCGCTGGTGCATTTGAAAGCCCCGTGGCATAACAAGCCACTCCCACAGCATGCCACTAGGTGTGCTAACCGCTGTAAGCGGAATATCGGACGCTCGCATGAGCACCTGATAATACCCGTCCACCAGATCTAAGGCACTGTACACAGTACAGCCCGCCATATTATTCTGGAGGACATCCTTCCGAGGAATCGGAGTTTGCATGGGTACAGTAGCTGCATTCAGCTTATTGTACGCATGCACAATGCTCCACTTTCCGTTCGGTTTACGAACACAAAAAGTGGGAGATGAATGGGGAGACTTGCTCTCCCGCACCATCCCTGCCTCTTCTTTTTCCTTGAAGAATGCGTCGATGAAGTCGCATTTCTCCTTGGGGAGAGGACAATGCCTAGTTACGCAGTATTTGGTTCCTGGAACCAAATAGATTTCATGTTGGACTCCCCGATCCGGTGGTAACCCCATCGTCGGGTTGTCACTAATGACATCTCTGAATTCCTTTAACAAGGAATGGTAAGGGTCCTCAGGATCCGCCAGGATCTTGAGACCGCTTCGGGCATTCAATGCCTATTTTGTTTGCACCAAAACTGACTCGTCCATCGTGGATGAGGAGTTCAACTCCTCTTCCGTACGCAACACGACAATATCGTCGAGTTCACCTGCTTTCAAAGCAGTTCCAAACTCGTTGAAGGACATCTCCTCCAACGACAACAGTTCGCCTACCCCAGGCAACCGTTCCAGGCTTACGCCTTCTGTGATAACACCTGTCACACTATTCAGCATCCGATACGACTGCTGACTACTGGTCTCGGGACTCATCTCGAGACCCATATGGGGGGAGTCAATTGCCCCATCTATTGGAAGCGCATCACGCCTCCACAGAGGTCTCTACCTCTACCACCGGTGACTCGCCGGTCTCACCTAAAACGGCGTAGTCGGAATCAATTCCGACGTGCGGAAGAGACGAACTACGGGTCTCTCCGCTTGGAAGCGCCTCGCACTTAACCACAGCGGTCCCTACCCCTACCACTGGAGTCGCTTCAGAGGAATCCACCTCTACCACTGGCGACTCACCAGTCTCGCCTATATCGGCATGGGGATTAACCGCCGAATCCCCCTCGTCAAGGAACACTTCCTTGACCTCATTGGGACTGATCATCTCAGACATCCCAATCTCTGGCATCTCACGCTACTATCGCTTTTGCGATCGAGCAAAGGTGGGTTCATGACTCGCCAATGCTTCACCCGATCGCGGGTGCGTTGCGCCAATGGACTTACACTTCCAGTCTATCCATGGCTCGTGGCGTTCCATCCACTCAATGCCCAGAATGAGTCCAAATCAGGGACTAGGCAACGTTCTAAGCTGTCGAAGTCTGCAAACTTCAGCTTAAGGTCAATCGAGACCTTGGGTACAGAAACCTGTACGCGCGTCGCAAGACGGGCCGTGACAACGTCACGAGAACATGCCTCTAGGGCTCCGGCATACAGCCGACTCTTTTCAACAGAAGCCCGTCTGACATAATTGTCAGACGCTCCAGAGTCTATCAAGACTCTCCAAGGCTTATCAAAGCCTTTCACGTCCGCAAGGACTACCAGCAAACCTGGCTGGTACACCAACTCGGTGCTAGAAAGCACCGTTCCCGCGGGGCTTTGTGCTGTCGGCCCCTACCCTGGATTTTAACAGTACTGAGGGATCCCCCAGTAGGGCGCCCCGCACCTACTGGGAGACATCGTTTCCCACGGCTTGGGCGAGGGCTTCTTACCTACCCTTGTTCCCTTGTAGCGAATATCTCGCTGGGGGTTCCGCGGACATCTGTTCTGCAGATGGTCCACACTTCCACACAGGAAGCATCTCAGTGGCCCCTGCCGCTGCAGCATTTCCTGGAGCTCCGCTTTATAACCAAGTAAATTAGAGTCAGCGTGACTCTTAGCGGAAGGTTTCCCCTCCACTTCGACCTGGCTCAGGTCCATGGGTTCAGGACCCACCTTAGAGGAACGAAAGTTCCTCTCGGCGTAGAACGCCATCTTAAACGCCTCCCCCAGGGATTGGGGTAGGCATCGGAGCAGCTCCGAACGTGCTGGCCCTTCTTTCAGGCCTCCCATGAAGACGGGAAAGGACACATCGTCCGAATACGCTTTCGCGTACATCCCTGCCAACAGGGTCTTAAGTTCTTGGATGTATGTCTCCAAGTCCCTACTGCCCTGACGGCACCTCAGAAACGCCAGCTGATTCTGGAAAACCAGATCAGGCGTGGCATACATGTCCATAAGATTTTGCTTAAGGACTTCCCAGGTCGGGAACACGTCCATGACCGAATCCGAGCATGTAAAAGCCCATGCACGGGCTTTACCCCTAAGATGGGTCAATGCAAGTCCCACTTGCAAGTGATCTGCGATAACATTCGCTTTGGCGAAGGCCTTTTCGACCTCTCGCAACCAAACGTAAAGGTTGTCACCCTTCTCTCCGGTGAACTCCTTTATCTTAAACGATAATGGGGGGCACCCCCCGTGGAATGGCTTCCACTGCAACTCGCCTCATGAGCGTTGATGGCATTTACCCTTTCCTTTACGGCCTCAAGGCCCTTCTCCACTAGGAGCTGCATGCCTTCGTCACCCAGTAAGGATAACAGCCTGTTAAAGGCTTCCTGATGGATGAGGGTTAACCTATCCCAATCGTCCTGATTCATCCCTTGCAAGAGGATGACGTAACTACCAACACAGGTGTTGGATTGACTACAAGTGCTACCGATGTAGCCGATGCGAACGCGCACGGTGCGGCTAGCGCACAGAGGAAGACTTTCCTAAAGGGGCGGTGTGACGCTACTTAGCCGATACGCCCTTATAAAAGGGATTAGTAAGAGAGTACTCTCATACTCGGGTCCAAGATTTCCCTTGGTTTACAAGTTACTATGAACTAACGCCTTGATACAAAGCTCCTTTAATAAGGGGGTAGTTAAGGGAATGTATTCCCTTTCACTACAACACTCACTGCGCGCGCAACCGGTCGAGTTCGTGCGCCTAGCAGTCTTAGAGTGAAATGTAAACTGAATATATATATATGTAATTGGCCTAAATTAATTAAACTAATGTAAACTATATGTAATACTAAGTAGAACTTACTAAATTCGTACCTTACCAAAATGTAGTGTACACAGCTGTGTACCAACACGTTGCAGACTGCCACGCCCCCACCAAAGGCTCCTGCCCTGATTGGTTAAAATAACCAATAGGTCCAAACCTTTCGGACCGGTCAATACTGACCTCAACCATAGTGTGCTTATGTACACAAAATAACTGTGGTGAAGCATATTTTAGATTTTTGCGGAACCATAGTTGGCTACAGTAGTCAGTATTATAGTTGGTACAATAGGCGATATATTATTCGGTACGATAGTTGGTACCATAGTTTGTGCAATAGCCGGTACGACTGTTGACACAACAGTCAGTACAATAGTCTACACAACTGCGGCGAACATGGAAGGGGCACGGACGGGTCATGGACGGGACATCTGGACGACGCGACAACTGATACAGTTACCTAATGGGTACCTAACGGTTAGCGACGGACGACGGATAAATCAGGTCGACTGGTAAACGAGGCCTATAGGGGTGGGTAGTTCTGATTAGCTGATATTAGGTTTTTGGTAGTTTTAGGATAGAAGTGCTAATTAAGTTCTCCTTTTGCGTCCGATCGATTAGATCACCGAGGGGGAGGCGTGATCTCCTCGCGCCTCCCTCTCTTTTGCATACGAACCCCTTACGTCCCGGGCGGGAGCACGTAGTGCACTTTTTAGCACACCGGCAGACGTAAGGGTCTTCAGAACTCACCCTCAACTCCACCCGCTGTGTCAGCGGTAGTATTTTGCAAAGGTTTTTTTGGGGGAAGGTGTTCTCACCTCTTCCCCCATTGCTCCACGTTTTTTGGCCCGTAGCGTTCGGCTGCTTTAAGCGCCCGATGGGAAATCTAGGTGGATTCTAGTGGAAACTGTAGATCAGCCCGTAGCTGATCGCCCCCCCCCCTCGTTGGTCTAGGCTAAGAATACATTTCGATAGGGTATTCTGTTAGCTGATTAAGACTCCAGAGGATCCGTGATCGGGTGGTGAAGATTTCCGCTGCCCGATAAGTACCCTTCCACTGATCACCACAAGATCATCGATCTGCAACTGCGCTTTGTGATCAACAACTCGCAGATCGCGCCAACTTGTACCTAAGCGACTTTAAGCACTTGATCAAGCCTGATCAAGTCTGATCACAGATGATCAACGACATTTGGTGCCCGCCCAAGCCTGATCACTGCTGATCAAGCCTGATCACACCTGATTCGAGCTTGATTGTACCTGATCACGCCTGATCGGCACATAGGTCAACTCGTTACAATTTCCCCAATCTTGCATCAAGGAGTTGCCAAGTTTATATCCCCGCCACCTGGAGAACGACCCACGCCTGAGCCGTCGGGTACACAAGGTGAGGATAAACAAAAGCATTCAAGAACAACCGGAGGACCGCCTTCGTTAGTCGGCAGTCCGGGCGCCGTGGTACCGCCTGATCAAGCGTCAAAAACTTTGACCGGCCGCTCCACCACATAACCGAATGTAACCAAATGTAACCCTGTTACACTACCCGAGCTTGGATTCTTGTCACCTGCGGGACTCGATCCCGCGATCTTCCGGTCCCGTGGTGGGGCCTTAACCACTGTACCACCATGTACGTTTAGTGATATTGAGAACCTCCCTATTACTTGGGTGGGTGTAAGCCATGTCAAGCGCGTGCTGTAATGGCCTCTTCATTACACTTGGACCCCGACTCTACCCGGCCTTGGATTCGTGTCCACTGCGGGACTCGAACCCGTGACCATGTACGTTTAGTAAAAACGCCATATAAGTTTATCAGTTCCCAAAATTTTATATATACTCCGACGCCAACCGTCAACCCGAACAGAAATGTCGTAAAGCGTGCTATAATTGGGCCTAATTATGGGCCTAATTAGGGGTCTGATTGCGGGCACAAATGGGGTACGTAATTGTATACGATTGTGTGTGCCGCGGTGTATACAGTTGCGTGTACAACCGTGGTGCACATAGACAGTACATAGACGGGCATGGGAAGGTGGGACGATTACGTACAGGTACTCAGCGAACACCGACGAACACCGACGAACGACGGAGGAATTAGGTGGACTGGTGGACGGAGGACGCTGGAATGGACGGTTCTGATTGGCTGAAATTAGGGTAATGGTAGATCTAAGCTTAAAGCAGTAATAAAGTTCTCGTTTTGCGTCCAAACACTAAGGACACCTCAGGGAGGGCAACTAGAGCCTCCCTTTAGTTAATAAACACCTCTACGACCCGGGCGGGAGCACTTTGTGCGTTTTTGGCCCACCGGCAGGCGTAGAGTGTTGAGAACTCACCCCGCAACTCCGCCCGCTGTGTCAGCGGTTTTTCTGTAAAGTTTTTTTTGTTCTTGGGAGTGTGATGGAACTCTAGGTGGATTAAGTGAAATTCCCCCCCCCCTCGTAGGTCTAGGCTAGGAATACAGATATTTGGGTGTTCCTCTAGCTGTTTAAGACTCCAGAGGCTCTGTGATTGGGCAATGAAGACTTCCGCTGCCTGATCAAGTACTCCCTTCGCCGATCAACACCTGATAGACACTCTGCATCTCGTGACCCGCGATCAACAACTCGCAGATCGCACCAACTTGTACCTGGCAACTTTTAGCACTTGATCAAGCCTGATCAAGTCTGATCACAGCTGATCAACTACTTTTAGTGCCTGATCAAGTCTGACCACAGCTGATCAACTACTTTTAGTGCCTGATCTAGTCTGACCACAGCTGATCAACTACTTTTAGTGCCTGATCAAGCCTGATCAAGTCTGATCACAGCTGATCAACGTCGTTTAGTACCTGATCAAGCCTGATCAAGTCTGATCACAGCTGATCAATGTCTTTCAGTACCTGATCGAGTCTGATCAAGCCTGATCACAGCTGATCAACGACTTTTAGTGCCTGCCCAATCCTTATCACACCTGATCCAATCTTGATTGTACTTGATCACGTCTGATGAGCGCATAGGTCAACTCGTTACAAGCTCCCCCAATCTTGCATCAAGGAATTGCCGTGTTTACATCCCCGCCACCTGGAGAACGACCCACGCCTGAGCCGTCGGGTACATAAGGTGAGTAGAAACACAAGCATTCAAGAAAAACCGGAGGACCCCCTTCGTTAGTCGGCAGTCCGGGCGCCGTGGTGCCGCCTGATCAAGCATCAAAAACTTTGATCAGCCGCTCCACCACAATGGTGCGCGTGCCCGGATCTTTGGGCGACGCGGGATATCACCGCGATTCTACGCAAGATGGCTCTGATGCGGAATTGAAAACGGAAGCGGAAGCAGAGTTAAGATAAAGGTGGAAAAAGAGGAGGAGGTTGTGACGATGGAAGGCAGTTCGCCGTCGTCATGCCTGGAGAAGAAAGGAAGTGCTGATGTGGCGAAGCGGACCCAAGTATTTTGGTCGTTTCGCGTCAGCAGCACACCGATCGGCTTATCGGCGATCGGATTGGTGGAAATAAAGGAGGTTTTTGGGACTGCCATGTGCAAGAGGTGTCAAGAACACGGATTTTGGTAAGTCACATGAGATTGCGTGTGCTTACATATTTTTATACTTGTACGTATTGGGGGCCATAGGGGGTTGGGAGTTTAGTGTTGTAGCCGGTGCGTATACGCAGGTGCGGCTAGCGCACAGAGGAAGACTCTTCCTAAAGCGGTAGCTACCGCTACTTAGCCGATATGCCCTTGTAATGGGCTTAGTAGGAGAGTTCTCCTACTCGGGGCCAAGATTCCCGGGTTAGTTTACTACGTAGCCTTAACGGCTGTATTCCCTTTACGGGATGTAAGTAAAGGGAGGACTCCCTCTTACCTACGACACTCACTGCGCGCGCGACCGGTCGAGGTCGCACGTCCGCAAAATAGAGTGAAATGTAAACTGAATATATTTAATATGTAATTAGCCTAAATTAATTTAAACTAAATAAACTATATGTAATACTAAGTAGAATATTCCTAATTCGTACCTAGCTAAAATGTAGTGTACACACCTGTGTACTGACACGTGGATGGCTGACACACCACCACACCAAGGGCCCCTGCCCTGATTGGTTAAAATAACCAAAGGTTCAAAACCTTTCAAACCGGCCAATACTGACCTCAACCGTGGTGTACTCATGTACACCAACACTCAATGTAACCCGAATGTAACCCCGTTACATCCTCCCCCATCAAGTCTATTGCTTACGCAATAATCAAAATCTTGTTGGAGAACTCCAACGCCAGTACCTTTGGCTGTCCACTGTACACCTTCAGTGGTGCTATGGACGCAAACTATTCCGACAACTCGGAAGTGGACGCCCTTGGGGAGCTCTCCCCAACGGCTGGCCATGTTGACAGCGCCGAACGGCGCTATCAGTCATCCAACCCATTCCCCACTCTTGAGAAAAACGCACTAACTCGTGCGCCACCGTTACCCGCTAGGGGTGATACCTCCAGGTTGCCTCAGGCAACCACCACCAATGAACCATCCTTGGTTCAAGAGGCCCGACGTTCCGTACGGGCACGGAAGGGACCTCGCGACCCTCAAAAGAGGGATAAGAACGCGGTAAAAGGTGTTTAGCTTCCTATACCCCTGGTACAGCGGCTATACTGCCGCGTGAAATTGCGCATCGTAACAAACTCCGGGCCCGACTACTAACGCCCAAATATTATTCCGTTAAGTCCTACCGGACGCCCCTCGGGAAGCAGGCACGCGGTGTCCTCGTGGATATTATCCGCGAGATTCCCCTTGTTCTCCTGAGGGACGAAAGCGTCGAAGACGCAGAACAGGCGTTCCGCGCCTGGGCGGAAAGGGAGAAACGCCTCCCCAGTTTCGATGCGCTGTACAACAGCTTTTCCGAACACGACGTTCGGGTAGAGAGAGCGCTACGCTTGGCCTATGCTCAGGCCAAAGCGCAAGGGCAGTTGCCTGCCTCGTATTTTACGCGCTCTGCTCTCGATGTGGTGCCGGAGAGCAATGCAAGCACAGCATCTGCCTCCGGCGAACTCCCAGCTATTGGGAGTGAAGGGGCTTCTTCAGCCCCTTTGGTCGTTGACTCTCAGTGGGATTCTCCCGCTCGAAAGCGTCAACGACGTCACGGCAATCCTGCCGCAGGGGAGTATCGTACTCCCACGTGTTCTGGGAATGTGGATACCCTTTCCACTTCACCAGGTATTGGGTCTCACCCCGGTGATGGCGGCGTGCCATCAGGCGTTCCACATGATAATGTGGAGTACCCTCCGTATCGAGCACTAGAGGAGGGGGTCGCGCTATTGCGGCGTGACTTCCACGAGCGCTGTGATCGGCATAGCCTTCGCATCCAAGATGCTCAGGAGGAACTCCGCAACGAGGGGAGTGCGAATGAACACATTGAGCAGCGGCTTGCCTCTCTCGAGACTCTCGTTGCGGAGCTTCAGGGTCGTATATCAACCCTGTCGGAGATGTTCCGACCTGTTGCGCCTTTCGGCTATCCGTTTTTTCACCCTCCTCCGAGAGGGGACCCGCCTCCGGGTTCTGGTATGGCTTAATCATACCCACATAAAAGGTTGGATGCGTACGCATCGCCTTCGGGATGTCTTAGGTGTACGACAAGCCCTTTCGGGCTAATACCTTAAAGGGACCCACAAACCTGGGGCGCAGTTTATTGCGCAACACATTTGAAACTGCATGTGTAGGAAGATTTTTAGCGTTTAATAAAACACTTTCTCCTACTTTGTATACCTTTCTGTTACGCCGCCCCTTTCGGTCAGCTTGCTCCTTCTGCTTGTCTTGGCTTTCCGCCATGACATCGCAGACGTGTCGTAAGACACTAAGGCGCGTCGATAAAAACTTATCGATGTGCTTTCGCACAGATACAGGGCTGAAAATCGGGGAATCCTCCCCCATCAAGCCCTGGGCCACGTACACGTGGCGTCAACGGAACCCTCGGATTCACCAATCCGTTCACGTAAAACGGGGTAAACACCGTAGATGCATGTACCGAATTGTTGATAGCAAATTCAACCATCGGAAGCATCTCACTCCAAATCTTTGGAGAATCCGGAAATAAACTCCGTAGAATATTTTCCACAACGCGATTAACGCGTTCTGTCTGACCGTCCGTCTACGGATGATCCGCAGTAGACATGAGGAGCTTGGTGTCTAGCACCCTAAACAACGCTCCCCAGAATAGTTCCGTAAAACGGGGATCCCGATCCGACACAACGGAATCGGGTAGACCATGCTGTCGAAAGACACGGTCTAGGAACACTTTCGCTGTTCCTTGTCCATCTATGGACTCTGGAACCGCCGCCAGGTGAGCCATCTTGCTCAATCGGTCTATAAAGACCAATATGCCGGTGTTCCTGGCCTTATCCTTCGGAAAACCGAAGATAAAATCCATGCTAATGGATTTCCAACATCCCGTTGGAACCAATAAGCTCGCCAAAGGCGCAGCTGAACTTGCAGAGGGTTTAACCCTCTGACACGTCTCACAGGTGCGTACATACGCACCGACCCACTTATACATGTTGGGCCGCCAATACAAAGCGCTTAAAGCGCTGTAGGTCTTATCCCGACCTAAATGACCCCCGGTAGGGGCGTCATGTGCCTCAAAGAAGACTCTATACTTCAGTTCCTCATTATGAGGAACTACCACCCGCGGAATGTCCTCCGCGCTCGTTCTATAGTATAGCAAACCGTCACAATACCTGTAACGGTGTAACCGAGCTTTAGCTAGACTCGACAGGGTTGGATCAGACGCGCCAAGTCCCTTTCCACCCAACGCGCTGATAAGCGCCGTACATTGTGGGTCTTTCCCATAGCCTGGCGTATGAGATCCACCACGGACGAGGTGACGAATCTCGCGTGAGCGAGCTCGTAATCGGGACGACGCGACAACGCGTCTGCAAGCACGTTCTGATTGCCAGGTTTATACTTAACCTCAAAGCTGTACTCCGCAGAGAAGGAGAGCCAACGGACCATCCGTTGGGAGAGATGAGGCGACTTTGTCGCTGTCCGTAAGGACGCGTGGTCAGTATAAACCACGAACGGCTTTAAGCCGAGTAGGTGAACCCTAAATTTGACAAGAGCATACTTCATTGCAAGTAGCTCTTTGTCATGAACGGGATAATTCCGTTCCGCAGCTTTAAGCTACCTCGACTCAAACGCAATTACGCGTTCCCTTCCCGCATCACCTGCTTGTAACAAAGCACATCCGATTGCGAAATCTGAGGCGTCGCAGACGACACTAAATGTTTTCCCAGAGTCTGGGAGAGCAAGAACGGGATCTTTTAACAAGCACCTCTTAACCGCTTCAAAAGAGCTTTGGTGTTCAGTTTCCCAACACAAATCAACATCCGTCTTAAGAAGGTCGGTCAATGGCTTCGCCATTTCAGAGTAGTTCTCGCTGTACTTGTGGAGATAGTTGGCTAATCCAAGCCACTTCCGTAAATCTCTAAGATTTACAGGCGAAGGCCACTCCACAATGGCTTTCACCTTCGCGGGATCCGCCCGCACTCCATCCTTACCGATGAAGAATCCGAGGAAAGGAATTTCCTCAGCACCGAAAATACATTTCGATGCGTTTGCATAGAGTTTATGCTCTCGCATACATTCGAGCACAGCTCGAAAGTGTATTAGGTGCGTCTGAACATCAGACGAGTCGCCTTCTGCGCGACTATGAACGAATGTATCGACGAAGTACGTCTGAGCGTACTTTCTATGAGGCGGAAGAGTTGAGTCACCAAGCGATTAAAAGTCGCTGGTGCATTCGAAAGCCCCGTGGCATAACAAGCCACTCCCACAGCATGCCACTAGGCGTGCTAACAGCTGTAAGCGGAATATCGGACGCTCGCATGAGCACCTGATAATACCCGTCCACCAGATCTAAGGCACTGTACACAGTACAGCCCGCCATATTATTCTGGAGGACATCCTTCCGAGTAATCGGAGTTTGCATGGGTACAGTAGCTGCATTCAGCTTATTGTACGCATGCACAATGCACCACTTTCCGTTCGGTTTACGAACACAAAAAGTGGGAGATGAATGGGGAGACTTGCTCGCCCGTACCATCCCTGCCTCTTCTTTCCCCTTGAAGAATGCGTCGATGAAGTCGCATTTCTCCTTGGGGAGAGGCCAATGCCTAGTTACGCAGTATTTGGTTCCTGGAACCAAATAGATTTCATGTTGGACTCCCCGATCCGGTGGTAACCCCATCGGCGGGTTGTCACTAATGACATCTCTGAATTCCTTTAACAAGGAATGGTAAGGGTCCTCAGGATCCGCCAGGATCTTGAGACCGCTTCGGGCATTCAATGCCTATTTTGTTTGCACCAAAACTGACTCGTCCATCGTGGATGAGGAGTTCAACTCCTCTTCCGTACGCAACACGACAATATCGTCGAGTTCACCTGCTTTCAAAGCAGTTCCAAACTCGTTGAAGGACATCTCCTCCAACGACAACAGTTCGCCTACCCCAGGCAACCGTTTCAGGCTTACGCCTTCTGTGATAACACCTGTCACACTATTCAGCATCCGATAGGACTGCTGACTACTGGTCTCGGGATGAGTCCCGAGACCCAGATGGGGGGAGTCAATTTCCCCATCTATTGGAAGCGCATCGCGCCTCCACAGAGGTCTCTACCTCTACCACCGGTGACTCGCCGGTCTCACCTAAAACGGCGTAGTCGGAATCAATTCCGACGTGCGGAAGAGACGAACAACGGGTCTTTCCGCTTGGAAGCGCCTCGCACTTAACCACAGCGGTCCCTACCCCTACCACTGGAGTCGCCTCAGAGGAATCCACCTCTACCACTGGTGACTCACCAGTCTCGCCTATATCGGCGCGGGGATTAACCGCCGAATCCCCCTCGTCAGGGAACACTTCCTTGACCTCATTGGTACTGATCATCTCAGACATCCCAATCCCTGGCATCTCACGCTACTATCGCTTTTGCGATCTAGCAAAGGTGGGTTCATGACTCGCCAATGCTTCACCCGATCGAGGGTGCGTTGCTCCAATGGACTTATACTTCCAGTCTATCCATGGCTCGTGGCGTTCCAGCCACTTCATGCCCAGAATGAGTCCAAATCAGGGACTAGGCAACGTTCTAAGCTGTCGAAGTCTGCAAACTTCAGCTTAAGGTCAATCGAGACCTTGGGTACAGAAACATGTACGCCCGTCGCAAGACGTACCGTGACAACGTCACGAGAACGTGCCTCTAGGGCCTCGGCATACAGCTGACTATTTTCAACAGAAGCCCGTCTGACATAATTGTCAGACGCTCCAGAGTCTATCAAGACTCTCCGAGGCTTATCAAAGCATTTCACGTCCGCAAGGACTACCAGCAAACCTGGCTGGTACACCAACTCGGTGCTAGAAAGCACCGCTTCCCTCGGGGCTTTGTGCTGTCGTCCCCTACCCTGGGGCTTAACAGCACTGAGGGGTCCCCCAGTAGGGCGCCCCGCACCTACTGGGAGCCGTCGGTTCCCGACGGCTTGGACAAGGGCCTTTTCCCCACCCGTGGTCCCTTGTAGCGAGTGTCTCGCTGGGGATTTTTCGGTCATCTGTTCCTCAGATGATCCGTGCTTCCACACAGGAAGCATCTCAGCGGCCCATGACGCTGCAACATAGCTAAGAGCTCTGCCTCGAAGCTCTGTGAAAAAGAGTCAGAATGTCTCTTAGCGGGAGGTTTCTCCTCCGCTTCGACCTGACTCAGGTCCATGGGTTCGGGACCCACCTTAGAGGAACGGAAGTTCCTCTCGGCGTTGAACGCCATCTTGAATGCCTCCTCCAGGGACTAGGGTCGGAATCGGAACAATTCCGAACGTGCTGGACCTTCTCTCAGGCCTCCCATGAAGACGGGGATGGACACATCGTCCGAATACGCCTTCGCGTACATCCCTGCCAACAGGGTCTTAAGCTCCTGGATATAACTCTCCAGGTCCTTAGTGCCTTGAAGGCACCTCAGGAACGCCAGTTGATTCTGGGAAACCAGATCAGGGCGTTGCGTACATGTCCATGAGCTTCTGCTTAAGGACCTTCCATGTTGGAGACACGTCCGTGACTGACTCCGAGCATGTAAACGCCCATGTAAGGGCTTTGCCCGTAAGTTGGGTCAATGAAAGTCCCACTTGCAAGTGATCAGCGGTCATGTTCGCTGTGGGGAAGGCCTTTTCGACCTCTCGCAACCAAACGTAAAGGTTGTCACCCTTCTCTCCGGTGAACTCCTTTATCTTAAACGATAATGGGGGGCGCACCCCCGTGGAATGGCTTCCACTGCAACTCGCCTCATGAGCGTTGATGGCATTTACCCTTTCCTTTACGGCCTCAAGGCCCTGCTCCACTAGGAGCTGCAAACCCTTCTCACCCAGTAAGGGTAACAGCCTTTAAAGGCTTCCTGCTGGACGAGGGTCAAACTATCCCAATCGTCCTAATTCATCCTTTGCAGAGGATGCCTAGTCTACCAACTCAGGTGTTGGATTGACTACAAGTGCTACCAGATGTAGCCGGTGCGTATACGCAGGTGCGGCTAGCGCACAGAGGAAGACTCTTCCTTAAAGCGGTAGCTACCGCTACTTAGCCGATACGCCCTTATAAAGGGCTTAGTAGGAGAGATCTCCTACTCGGGGACAAGATTCCCGGGTTGGTTTACGGCTTAGCCTTAACGTCTGTGTTCCCTTTACGGGGAGTAGGTAAAGGGAGGACTCCCTCTTACCCACGACACTCACTGCGCGCGCGACCGGTTGAGGTCGCGTCCGCAAAATAGAGTGAAATGTAAACTGAATATATTTAATATGTAATTATCCTAAATTAATTTAAACTAAAATAAACTATATGTAATACTAAGTAGAATATTCCTAATTCGTACCTAGCTAAAATGTAGTGTACACACCTGTGTACTGACACGTGGATGGCTGACACACCACCACACCAAGGGCCCCTGCCCTGATTGGTTAAAATAACCAAAGGTTCAAAACCTTTCAAACCGGCCAATACTGACCTCAACCGTGGTGTACTCATGTACACCAACACTCAATGTAACCCGAATGTAACCCCGTTACAAGTGTTGGTTTGGTTTCGCCTGATATGAGCGTTTTTGGTTTTACGTCTTAATTGTTGGGCCTTTAACTCAACCGGAGGTAGTTTCGCCTTGTACATCAGTCTCCTCTGCACGCCGTAGAGTGTTTGGGAGCATAGGGTCTAGTAATCCCCTCAATCTCATTATACCCGGCCAGGATGCGTTACAGACGCACTTGGCCCGCCGGAAGTCGCTCGACGGGAGTACACTTTGTTCGGCTTCCCAAGTTCAAGTTACGCACGTTTGGAACGTGTTATTAAGTTTCTTTTGGATTCTTACGTGGGGATATCGTTCGTGGAGTGTATCACGTTCTCATTTGGATCTCCCTATTGGATTATTGGAGTTTTATTCTCATATTGGTTGGGCTCTACGATCGGTTGAGCGATCTGCCCTTTGGAGTATACTCACTCCAAGTATAACTGGTCTGCCCGTACCCAGGGTGAAGAGTTCCGCCCAGGGTACACCACCCAGCACGGTCTCCCACATTTAGACCACAAGTCGGTTCTCAGCACCGATCCACCGAGTGTGTTACCAGCCCATTTCATCGGGTACGCAAGGTGAGATGAAGAACAAATCGGACCAGGCGTCCTGTGTTGATGATCGGTCGTCTGCCAGCAGCGGACGATTGGATCGGATCGTAGGCGAATGGCGGGGTACCCCCCCCCCGTAAGTTGGACGGCCGGGCACGATGGTGGTCAGGTTCTCGACACTACGGTGTTCGATTTTGAACTTGACTCCACCACAATGGTGCGCGTGCCCGGATCACTTTGTGATCGTGGATATCACCGCGATGATATCTCGCGAAGAATTGATTACAATGAATTAAATGTGGACTCGTTCTGGAGAGGACATAAGGAACGGCTATCGCCTTATGTTCTCGTTGTCGATAAGGATGGCGATGTCCGATCTAGCCGGGTGGAGGACCAGATCGGGATTAATAAGTTTTTCCTCCCCATAAGGCTCTTATTGGAGCCGATCGGGACTATAGCAACTCTTGCTATACTTCCGGAAAGGATCAGGACTTTTGTCCTGATCCTATGAATTTGATTGAATGTTTTGATAAAAAGATGAAAGATGAAAACGACTTGGAGGCAGATCGGAACGCTCCAATCCACCCTCCTAAGGTCCCCAAGCAGAGGCTCAGAACGCCATCCGACGAAGACGACTTGGAAGAAAAGTCGCATGTCGGGGATGGGGTTATTAAGAAAGAATACCAGACCAGGATCTATTACATCCACGAGCTGAAGCGATTTATACGTGAAGACCAGGTCATGCAAATTATAGACCCCCAGATCCCCTATCACCTTCTCGGACCCACCACCGAGCCGATACAGAGCGATCGGCCGTTGCTATTGGCGAAGAACCTGCTTGTTGGGTGAGGTCGGCATGAAAGTGCGAAACGTCGTCAGCGTACAGAAACTGTTCGATCTGGATACTTGGAGACTGGAAATGGCAATGTCTACCCTCCATGACCATTTGGTGCCGTTGGTGGGGGCGGTTCGCCGCCCAACTCCCACCATGGCATTGAAGGCCGCTGAGGCCACGGCAGCACACGATGATGTGTGTTCTGATGATAAATCGCTGTATCAGTCTCCACCTTCCTTTAATAGCTCATCGGAGTTGGAGGTCGGTGTTGAGCGGATGACCATGGGGGTGGATCATACCCCCATGGAAGCATAAAAAGGACGTGCGGCAGCATGTGGCTGCATGCCGGTCGGGGCCCCAGGAGACCCCACAGGCTTCAGTACCTCCAAAGGAGGATACCAACACGTTGACCATGACCCAAGCTAACGTCCAAGCCATGTTTGAGGCAATGATGGAGCGTTTCATGGGATACCGATGCCGATCGCCTCCGCGCCCGCATACCCAGGACCGATCTGCCCGGCAAAATGTCAATACTTGCCTGGATGTCGATATGGAGTCAGTGGAATAAACGGATAAGGCTACCCGAGGTGTCATACCAGTTGGCAGAGGAAGACGCAAGCCGCAGCCAGCCCGACCGCAACGATCAAGCAAAAACAGCGATTTCGACATGGAGTCGATCGGCGATCCGGATGACCACTATGTGTCAGACGGTGCAGGTGCGGGCAGAACGCGCGGGGCTAACCTAGCCTCTACGACCGCCTTATATTTTAGATCTACTGCTATCCCACGCATTCGCATGGCTGCGACCACTGATCTCAAGGGTTTCACTGGAAAGGACGCCGACGAGGAGCAAGCCAGATCGTGGTTTGGTCGGGTCAAGGCTGCTTACTTGTGGGATCAAACACCAAAAAAGGAACGGTGTTTGATCTTCAGAGATCTGCTGAAAGGACCGGCTGAGAACTGGATCCAACAGTTGAGTCGGGATGTCCGATCTGGATGGGATCTTCTATGTTCAGAGGTGCAGTACTGCAACTCCGGATTTTCTACCGCCCGCAAGACCACCATATGCAGAAGCGGGGCGATGAGACGCCGCTTGAACGTAGCTGCAATTCGCGCCGGGATAGTGATCAAGGAAGACAACCCGCCGACCGGTGCCGCTATGGAGCACGTGGGTCACTACATCAGTACCCTTGATGACCAAGAGCTGGCAGATCAGCTCACTATGCTGCGCCTCAAAGATGTGGTGGAAGTGGAGCAGACGTTGCGGAAGTTGCAACACTCACGCAGCATCAGGGCGAAGAGCGCCGTTGGATCGGGTCTCTACAGACCTAAGACCCAGACCGATCCGGTAAAGAGGCCCCTGACCAGATCGGCTCGTGCTGTTAAGGCGATCGCGACTGAAGACAGCACTGGATTGGAAGAAGAAAGTAGCGGCCAGTCCAGTCGGGATTCGGACGAAGACCAATATCGTCACATCTTCGTCACGGAACCTGCCCCAAGAACCAGATCGATGCCTGACCAGGCAGATCGGAAGGGCAGGAGTTGGAACAAGTCCGATCCGGACCGACCTCGCAAGAAGTGTTCTCACTGCGGGTCAAGCAAGCACGATGGTGGGGACTGATGGAAAAAGTTGATATGCAAGAAGCGCGAAAGACGCGGCCACCCCACAGATCACTGCCTCTTCGTGTGCAAGTCATGTGGAGAGATCCACGAGGCCGGCCAGTGCAAGATAGAAGTGTTCTTCAATCTGATGCGCAAGTGGTATGTGCCGGGTAAGCACGCGGGGATGATTCCACCTGACGTTGAGAATATGTTAAACTAGAACGCTCGCCAGGTCAGAATCTGGATCGAGCCGAGCGGTCTACGTTTGGCATCTATGCATATGTCGGCAAGGAGAATAAAACAGACAATACATGTTCTGTTCTCAATTGCGTCGATCGGGATCATCCGGTTTACAATCTCACGACCGATGAATATTCCCGATCGAAGGTGGTCATGCAGTTGGATCTGCTGCCTGGGGAGTCTCGCGGATACTGGAAGTATCATGCGCCCGACAAATGGTTTAAGCAGGCGAAAGCCTGTGGTAAGATAAACAACCAGAAGGCAACGATGTTGTTCGACTCTGGGGCCGAAGTCTCGATTATCGACTCCGCCTTTGCTCGTAAGGTCGGATGTCGTATAGACGACACCCAGAGACAAGAATGCGTTGTAATTGGTGAAAAATCTTACATGACCGAAGGAAGGACGCGCGTAAAGATCACCCAATCGGGTTCGTTGGTCTACTTCTTCAGCGCTTGGGTCGGCAAGTTGGCCGGTCAGGATGCCCTGTTAGGTATGGATTTCATGGTGCCGGCGGGTATTTTCCTAGATCTGTATCATGGAGTTCTTACAGTACCGGATGAGGTCCAGATCCAGTTAGCTGGTCGGCGGCCCCTATACGGATCGCACACCGATCTGGTCAGGTGGGACCAAGATTTCACCATTCCAGTCGTCCAATCCGCTGATACCCCGGTCGATAAAGGTTTTCGATCAAGGAAGTAGTGGGTGCCGACCTTTGTGAAGAGCGCCGGCCGATTTGATTTTGTCCGAGTCACTAATATCGGTGACAAGCCGCTTACTCTCGACAACAATACTATTGTTGGCATGAGGCTGGTGGAAGGGAAGGTGCCAAGAAAGGCGGGGTTTGTCTCGATCGGATCGAGACGGTATGTTGAGTGGCAGAACTTGGCATACCAAGCGACCACCGATCTGATCAGCGATGATGGATCGGTGGAAGAAGACATCTCACCTATGGTGGGACGACCCAGCTATGTGACCTCAAAGAAGATGTTAATTCGAAGAAAGTCACCGCAGTCGCCGGACACGGTGGCCATCAAGCAGATGAGCCAAGGTTCAGGAACATGGTGGCGTCACAAGAACAGGCGAAAGAGGAGCCGGAAACAGAAACAGAAAAAAGGGAACATGAGATTACTGGGGCGGACCACGATGGCACGCCTAAGCAGATCGACGTCGTTGAAGAGCAGCCCGACGATCGGTAACAGCAGTATGCAACCGATCAGGACGGTTTGGGTGATATTGCCCCTGAAGACGATCAAGTTTGTATACATGAGGGCGGGGATCAGTACATTCAAGAGCTGGAGAGCCAGATGGCAGTCCTCCATGAAGTGTCTGCCGATCAGCCCGAAGTCAACTAGGATGATCTACAAGTGGATGATCGGGATGTCAATAGTCCCGATCAGATAGATCAGCTTAAGAAGATCATCTGGAAAAAGAAACATCTGCTGATCGTTAAAGGCAACGCCTTACCCCCTGCTGCTCGCAGAGCGATCTGTGACATCGATGTTGGTGATTCCAAGCCGATCGCCCAGCGATTCCGACGTGTAGCGCCACAGTACCGTGAAAAAATGTCTGATCTTATTAAAGGACTGTTGGCCACCAAGATCATTAAGCCGTCGACCTCGCCGTGGTCCTCGTCGATCGTGATTGTGATCAAGAAGAACGGCGTCGCCATCAGGTTGTGTATCGACTATCGGTTGGTAAATCGGTTGACCAAGCTTATGGTGTACCCGATGCCGCTGATCAGCGATCTGCTGGAATATCTTGACAAGACCCTATGGTATTGCTCGCTGGATATGGCAAGTAGATTTTGGGTGGTTTCGATGCCCGATCCGGCTCACGAGATTTCCGAATTTGTTATGCCGTTCGGTCTGTTCGAGTGGAACCGTATGCCGTTCGGTTTGAAGAACGCGCCCCAGATCTACCAGAAGCTGATCGAAACGCACTGTATGGACACTTCAAGATCAGTACCGATCGGGACCCCACCGAAAACCATGATGTATTTACAGAGGGTGAACCTGATCGGGAAAGGAGACCGTCCGTTCTGGGGAGGCGATCGTACATCGACGACATACTGATCCCTGCTTCGTCATGGAGCGATCTGTGCGAGAAGGTCGAATGGTTGTTGAAAACATGCGATCGCTGGAACCTGTCGATCACTGCTGTAAAGAGTTTTTGGGCCATGTCTAAGGTCGCCTACTTAGGTCATATGGTGTCAATCAGTGGGCTGGAGGCTAATCCTAAGGATATGGAGTCACTGAGCAACCTCCCGTTTCCCAGATCTCTGAAGGCAATGCAGGCCTTCTTAGGGAGACTAAATTACTACAGCAGCTTCATCGAAGACTTCGCGATTTACGCGGCCGTGCTGTACGAGCTCCGGGAAGTCGACTACCATATGTTGCGCGAAGGAGATCGGGCAACTTTACGAGAGGGCTGAGACTCAGATCTGCCTGCCGAGTTTCCGCAGGTGGGGGCAGATGACCACATGTAGCGTGCACAGGTTGATTTCGGTATGCTGAAGGCCAAGATGGCGACGTCACCGATTCTCAGGCACTTCGATCCGGAAAAAATGCCTATCGTCATTGTTTATACTAGTAAGTGGGCCATTTCTGCCACTCTAGTGCAAGAACATGATGGAGTGTACCACCCGGTCACTTTTACGAGGAGGACGTTGGAGCCGAGCGAAGTCAACTATGGGATCGTCGAAAATGAAGTTCTGGCTTTACTACGGATTTCGGATGTGTGCTATTACCTGCTGGTCGGTCGACCTGTGAAGATCCTATCAAGAAAGTCAACATTGGCCTGGCTGTTATCAGCCAATGGGATGGACGGTCGGCTCGGCAGATGGTCAGCGTTCCTGTCACAGTGGTCCCTCGAGGTCGTCAAGTGCACCAAGGAAGAGGAAGAGATATTGGTCACATTGGCTGCCAGTATCACCCCTTGGTCCGAAGTGGATGAAGCTCTGATGGCGATTGCCCCAAGGAAGCAACCTTGACAGTCAATCTCACGGCCGCCACCGATCGTCGATCGGGATGAGGAATTCCTGGTCTTGAGTTTCGACGGATCGGCTAGCGTGAAGAAGAAGGTCGGCTCCTATAGTGCCATACTGTGGAAGTTACCACAATGGTCTATAGTAGCAGCCGCCGCCGATTTCACGCCTGATATAATGGTCAACGAGGCGGAATATCAGGGGCTCCTTCTATGTCTCGATCTGCTGTCATCACAAAAGAAAGGCGGATCATCATATGTGGTGACTCCAACTTAGTTATAAGGCAGATCACCGGGGAGATCGACTGTAAGGCACCACGGCTGAAGTTGCTGAATGATCGGGTGATGAAGACACTGAAAGACTATCCCAACCACGTGCTATTGCACGTGAAACGGGATTGGAACAGAAGCGCCGATCATCTCGCGACTCAAGCCATGCGGGACCAGATCGGGGCGACGATCACCGAGGAGGCCGTTCTACTTGAACTTATGGACATAAACAGGCTCCGGAGTTGATCAAGCCCAAGGACATCCCCGATCCGGTACATGTGATGGCGGCGACTAGATCGCGAACTCAGAAGTCTCGCCGATCGTTCCCAAAGTAAAGGCTGAGCGAGTACGTTGCACAACAGCTAAGGGCGGAACGGATCCTCAAGGCGCAGGACGAAGAATAGTGGATCGTCAACTTGAAGGCCTATCTGCGCGGTGAACTGTCCAAGTTAACGAATGATCAAGCAAAAGAGTGTTTCAAGATCGCGGACAGTTACGGTGTGGATGACAATGTATTGCTGTATTACTGCCGTGATGTTGACCAAGACAGTGCCGATCGAGATCGACTAGCGAATCTGGTGATCCCTGAGTTTCTACAGCCGGATGTCCTTCATCACTACCATGTGAGTCTAGAAGGAGGACATCAAGGCATAGGCAGGACATACCACAAGATCAGGGCCCACTTTCACTGGAGAGGACTTTTTCGTAGTGTGCAGAAATATGTGGGCTGTTGCACAGATTGAGAGACCGGAAAGGGCAGACCGATAATCAAGGGCCGATCGCCCGGGAATATCAAGGCTACTTACCCTTTCCAGGTGATAGCAATGGATCACATACCGTCGCTGCCCAGATCAACACGCGGCAACACTGAACTGCTGATCTGGATCGACCTGTTCACTGGCATGGTGATCGCAAAGGCTAATGCATCCCGATCTGCGGAGCGGATCGCCCAGAGTTACGAGGAATGCGTGTTCAGAAGGTTCGGCGCCAGCGAAGTTATTAGACACGATCGGTAACCCGGTTTTATGGGTGAGGTGTTCCGATATTTCAATAACATGCTATTCCAGAAGCAGAGCACGACGATGGCATATCGTCCGCAAGCGAACGGATCGACTGAACGCATGGTGCAGACAATAACAAGGGCGATTAAGATGTATGTGGCCGATCCGTACCAACTTGACTGGGACGAGTATGCATAGAGACTGGTATTCGCACTCAACTCTTCAACCGATCGGGTCCGAGGAGAAACGCCTTTCTATCTGGCGTATGGATGGGACCCTCGATCGACACTTGAAGCGGCGATACCGATCGGCTGCACTCGGACCCGCGATCGCGATGTCCGTCGTTGGCGCATGCAGGTCCAGAAGCATTACCAGCATGCGAAAGAAGTCGTCAATGAAAAGTTGCTTTAGGCCACACAAGATCGAGCAGATCGGAATAAAGAGCAGGTCCGCCCTCATGGTATTGAACCAGGGGCGAGGGTATGGTTATACCTCGATCGGGTCAAGGAAGGCTATGCGAAGAAGTTGGCTCATATGTGGCACGGTCCTTTCCGTGTAGCAGAGTTGATCGGTGAGCACGCTGCCCGTTTGATCACGATCGGCACAGATTACCAAGTTTTCTGATCGTGCACGTGTCCAAGCTGAGATGGTCAGAGAATTTCCCGATCGGCCTAAAAAGCCCTGTCTGGTGGACGAAGCGGAGAGGTTAGATTTTGATGAGGCTCTGCTGCCGGAGGTCAGTTGGGAAAGGCCATTGGAAGAGGACGAATTCGACGTGGAAAAGGTGCTAGATGTCTGATCGGTCAAGAAAACACGTTTTGGTCCCACCCACCGAGAATATCTGGTCCGCTGGAAGGATCATGACGAAGCAACCTGGATAGACGAGCTCGATCTAAATTGTGGAGCACTGCTACGAGAGTTCGAGCGAGAACGAGTCAGTCGGAATCGCTTTGCAGTGATGCAGATTCATGAAGATGAAGATCAAGACACACAGTAGCACCGATCAGTACATCGATCGGTGTGAATATGTGTACGGTCTGAATTATTGTGAATTTTGTGATGAACTGTGATGACTGGAGTAGTGGAATGACGAACGTGGTGATGATTTTCGCGATGTGAATGGAAACTGTGTGTGATAACGTGTTGGTGCAAGTTTGGAGAAAGTGAATAGATTTGATTAAGGGATCAGATGATCAGGAATTTAAAGAAAATGAAGATATGTATTATGGATTATCTGGTCAGCTAACTGCCGCATCAAGAATCACAATCACCCCACAGACGGCCGATAGTCAGCGCCGGATGGTCTCCGATCTGGTTTTGGTGCTGATTGCGCCAGGCTACTCTGGGTCAAAGCGTCCTTCAGGTCTGTGTCCGCCTCGTCACAATGAAGACCGGGATACCAGACGCCGTCGTCAGCTATTACCCCGGCTTTATAAACCCGACGCTTGTCCATGTGGAGAACCACAGGATATAAAAAGATGTCGATGTCGCACTCGCGGGCCAGCATCCCTCCCAGAACGAACTGACATAGGGTCTGCCAGGCCTCGCCCGCCCGACTCCGGCGCCTCTTTCGGTTTCTCTGGAACGAGATCAGGCCTTGATCATGTTGCGCTCGACCTGGAGGAAGCACTAGATAGTGCGTAGACTCCCAGATCGCTTGGCTGTAGGTCTCATTGAAGGCCTTCACTCGACCTAAGAACGAGTCGATCCACGCAGTCGACGCAAACATGGACCCCAGCTTGGGGCGGACGAACACTTTCCATGGCTCATCTGCGTACATACGGGCGATTTGTGGTGCTGTGACCAGGTCCGCCCTCCATGAGAAAGCGTCAGGAGACTTTGGAGCATGAGGAAAAAGCCAGAAGTCCGGCCGCGATGGAGATCGGGCTAATATCTGCTTGGTCAGGGATGATTGGTATAAGCTACCGATCTGCTACGATGACCATGGCGAGGTGGCATCCGAATTCAACGATGGGCGAGGTCGATCACCGGTCAACAACCCTTTCAATCAAGCGTGATTGCGCAGCCCAGATGTGCCAGGATGGAACGAAGGTACCGATCCGGTCGACTCGCGCGTCGGCGCAGCACCATCACCCTGGGAGCTGATCGCCTTATTAGCCCCGATGCAGGCTTCGCAGGAACTGAACCCCGGCGTTGGTCGGATAGGGACTTGGATAACGCAGTGATCAAGAACTCGGAATCGCTCGATCCGCCCCCCGAGTCCTCTCCGGAGGAGACCTCTATACGCTTGGTGTGAGCGGCGCGGTGGCGCGAGGGCGCACGAGATTTGGGGATGATAGACTTGTCACCTGCATCCGATCTGGGTCTTGGAAGATGCGCCAGCGTCTTGGCTTTCTTCTGAGGCTCCGCTCGCTTCTCCTCGAGTTCGGAGTCGCGCGATATGCCCCGCTCCCTTGAGCCCATCGATGTGTCCTTACGCTTCTTGGAAGTTTTCGGAATTTCGGGGTGGTCACTTTTGGCCAATGAGAGGCGTCGGGTCCGATCTTGATGCAGATCTACCGGAACGGCCGATTCAGACCGGTCAGCGCTAGAGCAGGCAGCCGGACGCCGGTGCATCAAGTCAGTCAACTGTTGGTAGAACCGGTTTACGGCCGCCCAGAGACGATCCGATTCCTGGGTCCAGGCGTCCGATCGGGTCTGGAAGGACTCGTGTCGTGAAGGAGTTGAAAATTATGATAAATCCACTTAATCAACAACACAAAGAGGTAATAAGACAGTCCTCATTGCTTTACTTCCCGGGTACTTAATACTTCCGCCCGAACCAACAAATCAATCAAATACACTTGGGGCACACTTCCACAGGTGGTTCTAGGCTGCTCCCAACACTAGCGCGCTTCAACCGGCTGCTGTTCCACTTGTTAGGGCGTGTGCTCAACAACTTCCTGGTATTACACTTGGTTTTTGTATGGTATCAAAAAAAAGAAGGTTTTTGGTTTGTAAGGGCCGCCAGAGATACTTACCAGTTAAGGGGAAATTTCGTTCTATTAAGTGTTACGAACTCTTACATCAAAGTCAATCACTTTTCTCACCCACTACTTCTTGGTTACTTCAACGCTGACTTCAATACTGGACTCTGGGGCCGTCGCAATCCTCTGTAATTTGATTGATCAGATTTGCCGTTGCGATCTGCCGTCGCACCCTCTGTAACTTGATTGATCAGATTTGCCATCGCGATCTGGCCGTCGCGATCTGGCCGTCACGATCTGGCCGTCGCACCCTCTGTAACTTGATTGATCAGATTTGCCATCGCGATCTGGCCGTCGCAAACTGGCCGTCGCAGGTCGCTGATGATTGGTCAAAATTGTTCATCCAAAATCAAAATAGTTAACCACTTGAGAACATCCAGGAACATCTAGGCGATCAACTCAAGCAGCCGAGGGCGCATAACTTATCTCTGCTCTGCCGCTCTGCATGAATCCGCCGTTGTACTGGTAAGTTGCGCCTATATCTTATCTTTCTGTGGCGTTGCTGATGGTTTGTGTCCGTGTTCTGGTTACTCTGTCATCCCGTGTGCCCTAGCGCCATTTGGTGATGCATTATGAAGCCGAGGGCGCATAACTTTTTGTTGGCTCTGCCGCTCAGTATGAATCCACCATTGTGCTGGTAAGTTGCGCCTATGTCTTATCTTTCTGTGTCGTTGCTGATGGTTTGTTTCCATAGTATGGTTACTTTACTATCTCGTGAGCCCTAGCGCCTAATTGCTAGCCATTTATGGGGTTGGAGACGCTCACCTTAGCGTTAGCGTCACGGCCATGATGCTAGAGACCAAAACAACGTTGTCAAGTCATTGTGAAAGTGCGAGAAGCATCACTTGGTGCTAGTGGTGGATAGAAGCATCTTGCTAGAAGACAGAAGCATCGCACTACTAACATCATGATACACTAAGTGTTCATATTGTTCACCTATTGGAGGCATGACACAATCTTTGACACTATATTCAGTGTTTGAAGAAATCACCAGCGTAAAAAGTGTCATCGTGCTAAAGTGTAGAGTTTGGCGAGATAAAAATATACCGAGAATTAATGAATGCCGCAGATCACCTTCTTCATGCTGTAAATAAAGACTACACTTCACCACAATCGCCCCTTGCGTAACTTCAGCGTAAGCGAGCAAAAGGCACGCACGCACATACTTCTTAATTGCCATACTTCAGATATTTATATGGTGAATCTTCATTCCTAGTCGTATCAAAAACGCATTCAACGTTGAATCAATAACACTGATGCGTGCAATGTTTTTTATGACACATCTCTTCTCCGAAAGGAGTACGTTCTGCATCTTCATGGCTTCGATCACCGCCAACTCTTGGCCCACTTTCACTTGCTGACCCACCTCCACTGCCTCAGAAACGAGCTTGCCTGGCATCGGACATAGCAGCAACCCAGACGTGTCGATCTTGGGCTTTGGCTTCATATGCTTGTAATACGCAGCATCCAACTCATTACGAACCACTACGTCATGCACGGCACCATGGAATTGAAGTTTGAAACCCTCAACAAGTGTTTGCAACAGTTGCGATGCCAACGGTATATCTGCTGCTCCATCCTGCTTTGCGTATTATGCTTTAAACAGTGGTCCATTCAGTAACCAATCGACACTACCCATGACGTGCCATTTATTCTCCACGAAAGCCAGCGTCATCGTTTCGGTGCAGCCCCGACTGTTCTCCACCTCAACTTCCACAACCACAGCGGGCTTTGATTTTCCAAATGATCCATCGATGCTCTCGTGTAGCCTATCGCCTGCATTCTCAAGGTGATTTAGGTCCGCGAGCGTCATCAATTCATTCGATGAAAAGCCGGGAGAAACATCACGTAAGCGAGGAGCGATGACTCCCCGATGCGAGACAAACTCCAGTTCGTCTGTATTGAGAAAGTCGAACGAAGAGATGCCATTCTCTTAAGCCGAATGAATCCGACCCGATATCTGGCTGCTCGAGATATCCTTTCTCAGATGCATGATTGCACCAATAACTCTGAGATCCTCGGTATCGGATGGTGTCAGTTTGACGACACTAAAGCCTTCCAGGTACATCTACTCAATGAATTTCGTGGTAATTTTGCCACTTAGAAATCGAGGATGGCGGTAAACGTCTTGTAAAAATGGAACATTATTGCCTGGGCCACGAATAACGTAATTATATAATGCGACCTTCATGCGCTCCAAACATTCCGTACGATCTTTGCCATGAGTGAAGAGTTTTGAAATCATGGGGTCATAAAACATAGAGATGTCACTGCCTTCGTTTACGCCTGAGTCCACACGCACGCCCGGGAGGTGAGTAGGCCCCTTGTATTAAAGCAAGCGCCCGATCGACGGCAAAAAGCCACCCACCGGATCCTCAGCATATACACGACTCTCCATAGCCCATCCGTGGATATCTACTGGTCCAGCCAACAATTCCTTCGGCCGTTCATGTCCAGCGGCAACGCGTATCATTTTCTCCACAAGGTCCATCCGCGAGATAAGCTCTGTCACAGGATGTTCCACTTGCAATCGCGTGTTCATTTCCAAAAAGTAAAAGTTTTTATGTTTATCACATAGAAACTCCACTGTGCCCGCACTCACATAGCCCACCGTCTTGGCCAGCATCGCTGCTTGCTTTCACATGGACATCCTTGTTACCGGATCGAGCAACAGACTCGGTGCTTCCTCGATCACTTCTGGTTTCTACATTGAATCGAACACTCTCTTCCTGGCAGCGTCAAAACGTTTCCATGCGAGTCTGCAATTAACTGGATCTCAATATGACGTGGGTCTTCAATAAATTTCTTCAAGAACATTGTGTCGTCTCCAAAGCTACTGGATGCTTCTTCCTTTGAAAGTCGATACCCCATGCGCACCTCATCGTCATTGTACTCCACTCGCATGGAAACGACCAGAAATTCTCACTTAAAACAATACAATCTCACACACCAATTCCACTCAAACCCTCTATAATCCGATCAATTTCGATCTGGCCGTCGCGATCTGGCCGTCGCGGGTCGATTCTAATTGGACAAAAATTCTCACTTAAAACAATACAATCTCACACACCAATACCACTCAAACCCTCCATAATCCAATCGATTGCGATCTGGCCGTCGCGATCTGGCCGTTGCAGGTTGCTTCTGAATGGCCGAAAATTATCTTTCTTCCAAAGTGTCAATATCACACATCAATTCCAGCTTTCCATATTCACTCTTCACAGGTAATGCGTGCGCCCTCACAACTTATACATGAACTTCTAGCCTCCAAGATAATCAACGATATGATCCCATTCCATAGGCATTCCTTTGGCTCCCTTAAGTCAACTCCTGCCTCTTCTTTTCCTCGTATATATTGTATGTTCAATGCAACAGATAGCTCACACTCTGGATTTAGAATCCTGGTGGACCAACTTATATTCTCCGAGATTGCTCTTAACATCATACAATTTGTCTTGCTTTCATCTCATCAAAAGTTCTTCTGTATCCCTCTAACTGCCATACAGGTGCTGCCTCACAATTACCCAAATTGATACCCCTTGCATAAGGTTATCACTAACACTCAAGTTTGTCGCCCCATGGCTTATTTTTTCTTAGTATCATCTCGTGACTCTGCACAAATTTTATACCCGTTAGACCAGTTAGATCCTGTTGGATGTGTGGTGGAGTCAAGTTCGGAATCGAATACATTTGTATCGACAACCTGACCACCACCATCGTGCCCAGCCTTCCATGGTGGGGGGGTACCCCGCGGACCTCCATTCGAAATCTGGTCCGATCGTCCGCTGCTGGCAGACGACCGGTCATCATCCAAAGACACTTGGTCCGATTCACTTAAGTTCATCTCACCTTGTGTACCCGATGGAATGGGTTAGTTACACACTCGGTGGATCGGGATCGCAGATCGATCTGATTCGGTCTTGAATATGAGACCGTGCTGGCTAGGTGTACCTAGGGCGGAACTCTTCACCCCAGGTACGTACAGACAAGAAACACTTCCAAAAGATAAATTCCAATAGGTCAATCGTCCAAACGATCTAGAACTGACCAATACGAAATAATAGAGGGTAGACCAATCAACCGGTCTAGCCCCTGGCCAATATCAGAGAAGACCAAAACCGGTCTAAACTCCAACCAATGTTATAGTAAACCAACATGTCCACGTAAAGATCCAATATGCTCGTGAATTCCACAAACGATATCTCCACGTAAAGACCAATCCACTTGTTAGTACGTTCCAAACGTACGTGACTTAAACTTGAGGAAGTCGACCAATTCGTGCTCCCGTCGAGGGACTTCCGGCTGGCCAAATGCGCGTGTGGCGTGTCCAGACCGGGTATAATGAGCTAGAGGTGATTACTCGACCCTCTGTTCCCAAACACTCCGCGGCGGGCGGAGGCGACTGATGCACATAGCAAAATTTAAACGAACTCCTGTTGAGGTGTTAGCCCAAAGGCAAAACCAAAAGATTCCAAACGACTTCTTCTCTTTTAGGCAAATCCACAACTCTAACCAATACTACATCCCTACGGTCCCAATATGTACCCACATGAAAATATGTAAAATACCCAATGTCAGGTGACTCACCAAAACTTGCGTTCTTGACACTCCTTGAATCTGATAGGCTAAAAAGCCCCCCTTGTTTAGACCAATCGGAAACTCGACCAACTGCCTTGACCAAAAGTGACCAAATTTGTGGTACACTTCACCACAGCATCCCCTGAGTCCGACCGTGTCGCACAACGATAACGGTCTGACTCACCCATCACTCGACCAACTGGACCTTGGTCACTCACACTTCTTCCCCATGGACCAAACATCTTCGACACCTGCGTCAGGTACTGCCTTTACTGCACTCGATCTTCTTATTCTTCCCTTTGACGCTTGTTCTTCTTGTTCTTGCAGAAACTCTATGCGCCGAGTCGCCCCACATTGCTTCACCTGTTCGGTCGGCCCGGTCTGACAGCCCACATAATTTTCCTGCACCTCAAACATCGTATGGGTGTCAGACTGGAGCCGAATCCTCCGGCAGCAGTTGGACGATCAATTGGACAAGACTTCGCTGCGCATGCAAGGTGACGATCTTGAGCGACACCTTACTGAGCTCCAAGTTTCGGTCCAAGACCAGACCGGGAAGGTCCAGTCTTTTCAGGACCGGTCGGAAGCTTGGGCGCAGGAATCGGGTCGTCGTCGGGTGGCGCTAGACCAGTGCCGCCAGCGCTTGATGAACTTGCTGCATCCGTGTTCGGCTGCTTCCTCCAGCATAGATTGGTCTGCGTCGGCAACCTTAGTCGCCTCGGAGCAAGACCAAGACCGCTTGCAGCAGGACCAAGACCGACATCGTTCATTGGATGATATTCAGCAGCCCAAAATTGCACAAATATCGAAGAAGCGCGCGGAAGCGCCGGGTAGCTCGAGGGCGTGGGGCATTGCGCGCGAACCCGAACTGGGGGGAAGCGTGCGGTGCACCATAAGCGAGCCAAGACGCAGGCGCTTCTCGTGAACCCAAGATTGGACGTGAGTGATGCCTGAAACCCTGCCAAAACTCAAGCGCCCTCGCTCCCTCGTGCCGTCCGTACCGAGTACACAGGGATCTCGTCCGGGGAGGACTCCAGTGAAGAGTCCGGCGACTCAGAGTTCATGATCGCCATCCCGTCCAAGTCGCAGACGTGTCGGCGTAAAAGTTCTGCTCCGACCCCGATGACGATGCCGGTTGTACGGAAGACCAGTCTGACAGGTGACAGCACGCCAGCATATGGGTCAGCGAAATCGGCGCCTTCGTTCCTGCCTGGCACGTCTGGACTGCACCGCCACGCCCGGCTAAAAGATATGGCAATTGGAGATCGCCCACTTCCGCCGCGGACCTCGGACGTCACCTTGCCCTGATCGTCGGGGCAGATCGGTAGCTTGCACCGGTCCGCCCTGACCAAGCAGATCCTGGTCCGGTCCGCATCAATACCGAGATCGGCGCCATTCCAAGAGGCGCGCGGGCGCGTCGAGTGGATAAAGGGCGCGGGGCGTAGCGCGTGACTCCGAACACGAGGAGAAGCAAGCGCCGCCCCACAAGAAAGCCAAGACGCAGGCGCTCCTCATGAGCCAAAAATTGGATGCAAGTGATGCGTTTAACATCGCCAAATCCCATGCGCCCTCACGCCCCCGCGGGCGCATTCAGGTGGTACGATTTCCCAGCAAAATTCGGGCGGAAATTCTCGCCATTTATTGGCTGAAATTCCGCCCCCAAAATTCACGCACGCAATGAGAAGAGCAAGGGCGCATCAGGAGGCGCGAGGGCGCGGGCCCTTGCGCGCGACCTAGAGCACGAGAAGAAACCGGGAATGGTGTAATCACTAGCCAAGATACGGGCGCAACTCCCAAGTGCGGTGAAGGATGCAGTTACGGAGAGTAAGGACTCCAAAAATCGCGCGCCCTCGACCCGTTTCGCCGCCCAACCGGGCTCGGGTGGATTATCGTGCCGCTCATTGGCTAAAAATCCGCCCCACGGAATTTACAAACAAAATCGGAAGCGCGAAGACGCGTAGACGCGTAGAGTGGCGCGAGGGCGCGAGCTCTAACGTGCAAACTGGAGCGCCAAAAGAAGCTCAAAGCGGTGCAAACGAAAGCTAAGACGCGGGCGCGACTTTTAAAAGCGGCGGGGGATCCAGTTGTGAAGAGGAAGGCTTCGAAAAATCGCACGCCCTCGACCCGCCACACCGTTCGGTCCAAGTCGGTATTGGTCTTGCCTGGGGCGTCTTCGGAGGGTGGATCGGTGGGTTCAGATGATCTCCTTCCCGCTTTATATCAATCCCGATCCACCCAGCAGCGTCGATCCGCTGTCGCAGTTGAATAACAGACGTCAGAAGAAGACCAAGTGGTGCACTCGGAGGGTGACATCGATAAAGGGTCGTCGAAACTGGCTGTCGACGCTCCCAAACCAACTTTTCTGCCCGGGAATTCTGTTCGATATCGGCATGCTTTGTAGTGGGTATTGAAGGTTGACGTGACTCTTTCTCCTTCTGGTCTGGCCACTGCCGACCCTCGAAGGACCCGATCTGGTCTTGCCACTGCCGACTCTCAAAGGACCCGATCTGGTCTGGTCACTGCCAAGGCGTCGCGTTGAGAAGACCCGGTTGCTAGCCGATGACGGCATATGATACCCCGGTCTTGATTGCGCTTAGCCGGTCGCGGACCTCAAGGATGCTTTGGTCAAGCATGACCAGAAGGAACCCTGGCGCAACCAATTTCAAGACCAAGTTGCAGGCCATCCGGCGCTGACCATCGGCCGTCTGTGGGGCGATAGCAAGTGAAGTCGCAGGTAGTCGACCAGATAACTCGCAATGCATGTCATCATTTCTTTTCCTATGTCCGATCGTCAAATCACTTGAGCTAATTTACCACTCTCTCCATAGTTGCACAGAACACGTTATAGTAAACAGTTCCACCTCCATCACGAAAAATAGTCATCACATTCGTCATTCCGCTACTCCAATTCGTCACAGTTCATCACAATTTCACATCAACCCCGGACCTTCCACATCTTCACACCGGTCTCGACCGACCGATGCTACTGCGTGTCTTGGTCTTGGTCTTCATGAGTCTGCATCACTGCGAAGCGATTCCGACTGACTCGTTCTCGTTCGAACTCTCGTAGAAGAGCCCACAATTCAAGTCGAGCTCGTCGACCCAAGTTGATTCATCATGGTCCTTCCATCGGACCAGGTACTCTCGGTGAGTCCGACCGAACCTGGTCTTCTTGGTCGACCGAACATCTAAGACCTCCTCCACTTCAAACTCGTCTTCCTCTAATGGTCGTTCCCAACTGTCCTCCGGTAGTAACGCTTCATCGAAATCAAATATTCTTTCTTCGTCTACCAGACAGGGAGTTTTGGGTCGATCAGGAAATTCTCGGACCAGCTTCAACTTGTACACATGCACGATCGGGAAGACCTTGTAATCTGTACCAGTTGTTACTAGACGGGCAGCGTGCTCACCTATCAGCTCGGCAACACGGAAAGGGCCGTGCCACATGTGATCCAGCTTCTTCGCATAGCCCTCTTTCACTCGGTCTAGGTATAGCCATACCCTCGCCCCTGGTTCTATACCGTGGGGTCGGACCTGGTCATTGGTCCGGTCTGCCCGGTCTTGTGTGGCCTGACGCAGCTTTTCGTTGACGACTTCTTTTGCATGTTGGTAGTGTTTCTGGACCTGCATGCGCCAGCGTCGAGCATCGCGATCGCGGGTCCGGGTGCAGCCAATAGGTATCGCGGCTTCAAGAGTGGACCGGGGGTCCCATCCATACGCAAGATAAAAAGGCGTTTCTCCTCGGACCCGATCGGTCGACGAGTTGAGTGCAAACACCAGCCTTTCTGCGTATTCGTCCCAATCTCGCTGGTCTGGGTCAGCAACGTACATCTTGATCGCCCTTGTTATGGTCTGAACCATGCGTTCCGCCGATTCCGGTCTGCCTGGTCAGGCTTCGACCTGGTCCTTGGGGCAGGTCCCGCAAAGCAGACGTGGCGATACTGGTCTTCATCCGATGACCCCTGGCTGGATTGACTGCCACTTTCTCCTTCCGATCCCGTGCTGTTTTCAGTCACGATCGCCTTGACTGCCCGGGTCGGTCTGGTCCAGGGTATATCTGGAAAAATTCGAATCCAAAGAAATCCTAATTTTTTCATTTTCTCTTGACCGGATCGGTCTGGGTCTGGGTCTTGGATCGGTAGCGACCTGATCCACCAGCGCTATTTGCTCTCATGCTACGCGACTGCTGTAGCGTCCGCAGAGTCTGTTCAACTTCACCCGCATCCTTAAGACGCAGCAGAGTAAGCTGGTCCGCCAGTTCTTGATCGTCAAGGGTACTAATGTAGTGACCCACATGTTCCAAGGCGGCACCATTCGGCGGGTTGTTCTCCTTAATTGTTATGCCGGCACGAAGTGCATCCACGTTCAACCGATGCAAATACTCGATCGGTGTCTCGTCGCCCCGCTTCTGCATATGGTGATACTTGCGGGCACACGAAAATCCCGAGTTGCAGTATTGCCCTTCAAACTCTGCACATAGCAGGTCCCAGTCAGACCGGACATCCCGACTCAACTGTTGGATCCAGTTGTCAGACGGTCCTTTTAACAGATCCCGGAAGATCAAACATTTTTCACTTTTCGGGGTCTGGTACCGGAAGAACGCAGACTTGATCCGACCGAACCAAGACCGGGCCTGGTCTTCATCAGCATCCTTGCCGGTGAAGTCCTTGAGGTCGGTCGTCGCGGCCATACGGATGCGCGGAATCGCAGCAGATCCAAAGTCGTAAGCAATAGTGGAGGCTAGGTTAGCCTTGCGTGGCTTGCCAGCTCCCGTACCGTCTGACCCACAGTGGTCGTCAAGACCGCCGACCGACTCCATGTCACAATCACTTGTCTTACTTGGTCTACGCGTGGTCGAGTCAAGTTCGAAATCGAAAACATTAGCATCGATAACCTGAATACCACGATCGCGCCCAGCCTTCCAACTTTCGGAGGGTGTACTCCGCGGACCACCACTCGCGATCTGGTCCGATCGTCCGCTGCAAGCAGACGACCGGTCGTCATCAGAACCCACTTGGTCTGATTGTTTAGTGTCCATCTCACCTTGTGTACCCGATGGAAATGGGCTAGTTACACACTCGGTGGATCGGGATCGCAGATCGATCTGATTATGTCTTAAATATAGAAGACCGATCTGGGTAGATATCTCTGGGGCGGAACTCTTCACCCCAGACACAAACAGAAAAAAACACTTCCAAGAGATAACTTCCAATAGGTCGATCGTCCAAACGATCAAGACCTGACCAATACGAAATAATAGAGGGTAGACCGACCGTTCCGGTCTAGCCCCTGACCAATACGAAATAAGACCAAAACCGGTCTAGTTTCCAACCAATATTAAAACAAGCCAATATGTCCGCGTAAAGACCCAATATGCTCGTGAAACTCCACAAACGATATCTCCACGCCAAGACCAATCCAGTGAATAGCACGTTCCAAAAGTACTTGAGTTGAGGTGTTGAGATCGCCAAATCGTACTCCCGTCGAGGGACTTCCGGTGGGCCAAAGTGCGCGTGCTGCGCGTCCAGACCGGGTATAATGGGCGAGAGGGGATAATTCGACCCTCTGCCCCCAAACACTCCGCGGCGGGCGGAGGCGACTAGTGTACAAAAAGGGAAGAACGGCGACCCCTAGCTGCGGTGTGACCAAGACCAAAGGATTTCTACTAAGAAAAATCCTGCAACCAAAAGACTTCTTCTTTATTAGGCAAATCCAAAACTAAAATACTACTACCCTATTGTCCCTAAATGTACCCCCACAAAAATATGTAAAATACCCAAAGTCGGGTGACTCACCAAAACTTGCGTTCTTGACACTTCTTGAGTCTAATAGGCTGAAAAGCCCCCCTTGTTTAAACCAATCCGAAATTAGACCAAATGCCTTGACGAAACTTGACCAGAAGTGTGCCGAATTTTGGGCACGCTTCTCCACAGCCGCCCCCGAGTCCATCAAATTCGGTTAAACCTTGGTCATTCAGACTTTTCCGACATGGAGCAACCATCTTTTTCATCCGTTCCAGGTACTTGCACTGCTGGACTTGACATTCTTGTGTTTCCTTAACGACCGTTCTTGTAGGCACCTCGCATACCACGTGATCGCAAGTCACTTCGCCCGTCCGGTCGGTCCGGTCTGGCAGCTCCCATCGTTCTACTTCACCTCAGACATCGGCAGGGCATCAGACCGGGACCGACGCGCAGTTGCAAGACGCACTTGAAGAGATCGCACGTCTCCAGGAGCAGATTGATCAATAGGCGACACAACGTAAGCATGCATGTCCGGTCTTCACCTTAGACCTGTTCTAACCTTCGTTTGTCTTCAGCCCGTATACCTCCATCCCGTATACCTCCTCGCATCAGCAAGGCGATCAATGCCCTGCTTGCCGCCGATCGGCAGTCGAACACTCATGACCTCCAGCTGCGTCAGGTTTTGACTGGACTCATAAACGCGCGCAACAAGTTGACCCGCTTGGAAGCTCATCAGCTTCATCTTCGGGAGCAGCTTGTGCTGGTCCAACAGCAGCAAGCGGAAGGCCTGCTGGACCAGACCACGTTGAGTGTTCAAAGCGACGATCTCGAGAGGCGTCTCATCGAGCTCCGAATTTTGATTCAAGACCAGACCGAGGAGGTACGGTCTTGTGAACGCAAGTCGACCGATTGGACGCAGGCAGCGAACGGTCGTCGGGCGGTATTAAAAGAATGTCATTAGCGCTTGGTTGATCTGTTGCGTCCTCGTCGGCATCCGGTTGCTGCCTCCAGCGTAGACCGGTCTGCGTCGGCCGCCTTGGTGGACCTACACCGGGACCAAGACCAAGGACGTTCATTGGCCGAAATTCTCCAGCCCGAAATTGCACACAAATCAAAGAAGCGCGCGGACGCGCCGGGTAGCTCGAGGGCGCGGGGCATAGCGCGCGACCCTGAACTCGAAGGGAAGCGTGCGGTGCCCCATAAGCGAGCCAACACGCAGGCGCCTCTCATGGGCCCAAGCTTGGACGAGGATGACGACAGTAACATCTCCAAAAATCAAGCGCCCTCGACCGCCGGTGCTGACCGTGCCAAGTATTCAGAGGTCTCGTCCTGGGATGACTCCGGCGAAGACTCCGGTGATTCGGAGTTTGCTGTCCCCATCCCAACCAAGTCGCAAACAAGTCCACCTGAAAGTTTTGTTCAAGTTGCATCGACTTCGGAGCAGACCAAGAAGACCGGTCCGCATGGTGGCGTTTCACCACCTCATGCGTCGACAAAGTCAACACCTACGGTCTTGCCTGGGACGTCCAAGCTCCACAAAGATGCTTGGTTGGCCAACGTGGCAATCGACAGTTCTTCCCTTCCTCCACGAGCGCGTGAGGATACTTTGCCGTGGTCGCCAGGGCAGATCGGTTGTTTACGCCGGTGACCCTGACCAAGCAGCTCCTGGCCCGTTCTTTCTCTAGTCCAGACCATTGGATTTTCCCGCCGGCAAAGAAAGTTCCTGCCGCGTCGGAATGGCGGCCGGACTTGATCACGTCGGCACAGATCTCCTGCTTGTACGCTGACGAGCCGTGGAAGATTTTCGAGCATCCCAAGCTGGGGTTCATCTTCCACTCGACTCCGTGGGCCAATGCTTTCATCAGTCGGGTAAAATATTTTAACAAGACTCACGCTCAAGCCATCTGGGAGGCATCCCACTATCTGGCGCTTCCCCCGGAACGAGTTCGGCAAGACCCTGGCTTGGCGACCATCCAGAACAAGCGCAAGCGGCGTCGGATCAGAGCGGGTGAGGCCTGGCAGTCCCTGTGCCAATATCGTTTGGACGGGATGCTGGCCCACGAGTGCGACATCGATGTGTTCTTATATCCAGTTGTACTTCATATGCCGCGGCGTCGCGTCGAGAAGACCCGGCTGCTGGCTGACGGTGGCACATGGTACCCCGGTCTTGGGTGCACTACACCGGTCTTGGACCTCAAGGATGCTTTGGTCCAACTAGACCAACAAGAACCTTGGCGTAACCAGTACCAGGACCAAGTTGAAAAGCATCCGTCGTTGACCGTCGGCCGTCTGTGGGGTGATGGCGAGTGAGGTCGTAAGTAGTCGAACAGATAACACTTAATATATATCATCGTTCTTTTTCACATGTTCGGTCATCAAATCACTTGAGCTAATTCCACCACTTTCTCCAGAGTTGCACTAGACACGTTATCACCAACCGTTCCACTTACATCGCGAGAAAACAATCCACGTTCGTCACTCAACTATTCCAATTCGTCACATATTCACAATACACAGTACACGAGGCACAAGACCTTCCACCTCTTCACGTCGGTAGGGAAGACCGATGCTACTGCATGTCTTGGTCTTGGTCTTCATGGGTCTGCATCAATGCGAAACGGTTCCGACTGACTCTGTCCCGTTCGAATTCTCGTAGTAGTGCTCCACAGATCAGGTCGGACTCATCGATCTAAGTTGTTTCATCATGGCCCTTCCATCGGACCAGATATTCTCGGTGGGTCCGACCGAACCTGGTCTTCTTGACCGATCGGACATCTAAGACCTTTTCCACTTCAAACTCGTCCTTCTCCAGCGGTCGTTCCCAACTGTCCTCCGGCAGTAATGCTTCATCGAAATCAAACCGTTCTGCCTCGTCTACTAGACAGGGCATTTTTGGACGATCAGAAAATTCTCGGACCAGTTTTAACTTGGACACATGTACGATCGGGAAGACCTTGTAGTCCGTGCCGGTTGTTACTAGACGGGCAGCGTGTTCACCAATCAGCTCGGCAACACGGAAAGGACCGTGCCACATGTGAGCCAGCTTCTTCGCATAGCCCTCCTTCACTCGGCCTAGGTACAACCATACCCTCGCCCCTGGTTCTATACCGTGGGGTTGGACCTGGTCGTTGTTCCGGTCTGCCCGGTCTTGTGTAGCTTGACCTAACTTTTCGTTGACAATTTCTCTTGCATGCTGGTAATATTTCTGGAACTGCATGCGCCAACGTCGAGCATCACGATCGCGGGTCCGAGTGCAGCCAATAGGTATCGCGGCTTCAAGAGTGGACCGGGGGTCCCATCCATACGCAAGATAAAAAGGCGTTTCTCCTCGGACCCGATCGGTCGACGAGTTGAGTGCAACCACCAGCCTTTCTGCGTATTCGTCCCAATCGCGCTGGTCTGTATCGGCAACGTACATCTTGATTGCTCTTGTAATAGTTTGTATCATACGCTCTGCTGATCCATTCGCTTGCGGACGATATGCCATTGTCGCGCTCTGTTTCTGGCCCAGCATATTGTTAAACGACCGGAGCACCTCGGCCATGAAACCGGGTTCTCGGTCGTGTCTGATGACCTCGCTGGCGCCGAACCTTCGGAACACGCATTCTTCGTAACTTTTGGCGATCTGCTCGGCAGACCGGGACGCACTTGCCTTCGCAATAACTAGACCGGTGAACAGGTCTACCCAGATCAACAACTCAGTATTGCCATATGTCGATTTAGGCAGTGACGGTATATGGTCCATCGCTATGACCTGGAAAGGGTAGGTAGCTTCGATATTTCCGGGCGATCGCCCCTTGATTACCGGTCTACCCTTTCCGGTCTCGCAATCCGTACAACAACCCACATATTTCTGTACACTTCGGAAAAGACCTCTCCAGTGAAAGTGGGACCTGATCTTGTGATAAGTTCTGCCTATGACCTGATGTCCCCCTTCTAGACTCACATGGTAGTGATGGAGGACATCCGGCTGCAGCAACTCAGGTATCACCAATTTCGCCAATCGGTCCCGGTCTGCACTTTCTTGGTCGGCACCGCGGCAGTAATATAGTAAACCATCCTCATCCACTTCGTAACTGTCTGCGATCTTGGCACATTCTTTCGCTTGACCATTCGTCAACTTAGACAATTCACCGCGCAGGTAGGTCTTCAAATTCACAATCCATTCTTCTTCGTCCTGCGCCTTGAGGATCCGTTCTGCCCTTAGTCGTTGCACAACAGATTCACTCAACCGTTCCTTCGGGAACGTTTGGTGGGACTTCCGAGCTTTCGGTCTAGTCGCGACCATCACATGCACCTGGCCCGTAGCGTTATTGGGTCCGATCACCTCGGGGAGACTGTTTATATTCATCAATTCATCAAGAACGGCCTCCTCGGTGATCGTAGCCCCGGTATGGTCTTGCATGGCCTTGGTCGTGAGGTAGTCGGCACTTCTGCTCCAGTTCCGTTTCACGTGAAACAGCTCGTGGTTAGGGTGGTCTTTCAATGCCTTCATTACCCGATCATTTAGCGTCCTTAGTCGTGGGGCCTTGCAGTCGATCTCTCCGGTGACCTGCCTGATCACTAGGTTCGAGTCACCACATATGATAACTCGCCCCTTCTCTTGCGACGACAGCAGGTCCAGACATAGAAGTAGACCTCAGTAGTCCGCCTCGTTAACCGTAATATCCGGCGTGAAATCAGCAGCGGCTGCAACTATAGACCATTGTGGCAACTTCCACACTATAGCACTATAGGCGCCGACTTTCTTCTTCACGCTTGTTGATCCGTCAAAACTTAAGACCAAGAGCTCTTTATCATGGTCGACGGTCGGTGGCGGTCTCGAAGCTGACTGCCGAGGTTGATTCCTCGGGGTAATCGCTATTAATGCCTCGTCCACTTCAGACCGAGAGGTGGTACTGGCAGCTAATGTGCCCAATATCTCTCCCTCGCCCCTGGTGCACTTAACGACCTCGAGGGTCCACTGCGGCAAGACCGCCGACCATCTGCCTAGACGTCCGTCCATCCCATTGGCTGATAATAGCCAGGCCAAAGTAGACCGCCTTGACAGGACCTTTATAGGTCGGCCGACCAGCAGGTTGTAACACACATCCAGAATTCGTAGCAACGCCAGAACTTCTTTCTCGACAATTCCATAGTTCACTTCATTTGTCTTCAGCGTTCTGCTCGTGAACGTGACCGGATGGTACACACCATCATGATCTTGTACTAGAGTGGCCGAAATAGCCCACTGACTAGCATATACAATAATGGTCGGGACCTTTTCGGGATCGAAATGCTTCAAAATCGGTGCCGTCGCCATCTTAACCTTCAACATACCAAAAGCAAACTTTGCACGCTTCATATGGTCTTCGGACTCCACTTGCGGACAATCTGCAGCAAGACCAGAGTCGGCGCCCCCATGTAAAGTTGCCCGGTCCTCTTCGCGCAACATACTGTAGTCCACTTCCCGGAGCTCATACAACACAGCCGCGTAGATAGCAAAATCTTCGATGAAGCGGCTGTAGTAGTTTAAACTTCCTAGGAAGAACTGCATTGCCTTCAGAGACTTGGGAAACGGGAGGTTGCTTAACGAATCCAGGTCCTTAGGATTAGCCTCTAGACCATTGTTCGAGACCATATGGCCTAAATAGGCGACCTTGGACATACCCCAAAAACTTTTCACGGCGCTGATAGATAGTTTCCAGCGGTCGCATGTCTCCAACAATCATTCAACCTTCTCGCAAAGATCGTTCCATGACGAGGCAGGTATCAGAATGTCGTCGATGTACGACCGCCTCCCTAGAACGGACGGTCTTCTTTACCGATCGGGTTCACCCTCTGTAAACACATCATAACTTTCGGCAGGGTCCCGATCGGTCTTGATTTTGAAGTGTCCGTACAGTGCGTTGTCTATCAACATTTGATATATCTGGGGTGCGTTTTTCAGACAGAACGGCATACGGTTCCACTCGAAAAGACCAAACGGTGTCACAAATGCGGAAATCTCACGGGCTCGATCAGTCATCGAGACCACCCAAAATCCACTTGCCATGTCCAGCAAACAATACCACAAGGTCTTGTCCAGGTCTTCCAACAAATCATTAATCAGCGGCATCGGGTACACCATAAGTTTAGTTAACCGATTTACCAGCCGATAGTCGATGCACAACCTAATGTCGACGCCGTTCTTCTTGATAACAATTACGATCGGCGAGTCCCACGGCGAGGTCGACGGTCTAATAATCTTGGTAGCCAACAGTCCTTTGATAAGATCAGAAAGCTTTTCCCGGTACTGTGGCGCCACGCGTCGACACCGCTGAGCAATCGGCTTGGCATCTCCAACGTCAATATCGCAAATCGCACCACGGGCTGCAGGTGGTAAGGCATTGCCCTTTCCGGTCAGCAGATGTCTTTTCTTCCATACGATATTCTTCAACTGCTCGATCTGGTCTGTACTGTTAAGGTCTTGACACCCACTTGTAAATCATCCATTGTAACTTCGGGAGAGTCGGCAGACACTTCAGGGAGGACTGCCATTTGGCTTTCCAGCTCCTGAATATACTGTTCCCCGCCTTCAAGTATACATACTTGTTCATCTTCTGGGGTGATATCACCTAGACCATCTTGACCGGCTGAACGCCCCTGGTCTTGATCGACGGGCTGTCCTTCACTGATATCGGTCTGATTAGGAATACCGTCATGGTCCGACCTAGCAACTTCATGTTCCCCTTCTTCCGTTTCTTTCTCCTCTGTCGCCTGGTCTTGTTCTGACACCACGTTGACTAACCTTGGCTCGTCTACTTGATGGTCCACCGTACTGGCGACTGCGGCGCCTTTCTTCGGACCAACATCTTTTTTGGGGTGACATAACTTGGTCTTTCCACTAAAGGTGAGTTATCCTCTTCCACCGACCCATCATCGCTGATAAGATCGGTGGTAGATTGGTACGCCAGGTTTTGCCACTCGACATACCGCCTCGACCCAATTGAGACGAACCCCATCTTCCTTGGTACCTTCCCTTCTGCTAACCACATACCGACAATAGTGTTATTTTCCAGTGTCAGCGGCTTGTCACCGATATTGGTAACACGGACAAAATCACGTCGACCAGCACTCTTTACGAAGGTCGAGACCCACCGATCGCCCCTGGTCAACCACAACTTCCTCGAACGAAAACCTTTCTCAACCGGGGTATCGGCAGACCGACCAACTGGGATAGTGAGGTCTTGGTCCCACCGGACCAGATCGGTATACGAACCATACAGAGGTCTTCGACCAGCCAACTGGACCTGGACCTCATCCGGGAGCGTAAGCACTCCATGTGACAGGTCTAGGCGAATACCAGCTGGGACCCCGACAAAGTAATTTTCACACGCGTTCTTCCCTCGTTCATATAAGAGTTTTCGCCGATCCCGACGCATTCTTGTCTCTGGGTATCTTCTATACGACATCCGACCTTACGAGCAAAGGAGGAGTCGATTATCGAGACTTCAGCTCCAGAGTAGAACAACATCGTCGCTTTCTGGTTATTAATCTTGCCACAGGCTTTCGCTTGATTGAACCATTTATCAGGCGCGTGATACTTCCAGTATCCGCGGGATTCTCCAGGCAGCAAGTCCAACTGCATAACCACCTTGGTTCGGGAGTACTCATCGGTCTTCAGACTGTAGACCGGATGGTCTGGGTCGACGCAATTTGGAATAGAACGTGTATTGTCGGTCTTATCCTCCTTGCCGACATATGCATAGATGTGAACCGTAGAACGCTCGGCTCGATCCAGATTCCAACCTGGCGAGCGTTCTAGTTTAACATCTTTTCCGCGTCCGGTGGCAGCATCCCCGCGTGCTTGTCTGGCACGTACCACTTGCGCATCATGTTAAAAAATTCTTCAATCTTGCAGTGGCCGGCCTCGTGGATCTCTCCACTTGACTTGCATACGAAGAGGCAGTGGTCCGTCAGGTGGCCGCGTCTCTCGCACTTCTTGCACACCATCTTCTTCCAGCAGTTTGGACCATCATGTTTGCTCGACCCACAGTGGGAGCACTTCTGACGAGGTCGGTCTGAATCGGACTTGCTTCCGTTCCTTCCCTTCCGGTCCACCTGGTCGGACTTCGACTTGGTCTTCGGGGCAGGTCCCGCAACATAGACTTAACGATACTGGTCTTCATCCGATGACTCTTGTCTGGATGGACTTCCACTTTCCCCTTCTGACCCCGTGCTGTCATCAGCTACAATTTCCTTGACTGCTCGGGTCGGTCTGGTCCAAGGTATCTTGACCGGATCGGTCTGGGTCTTGGAACGATAGCGACCTGATCCACCAGCGGTCTTCGCTCTCATACTACGCGACTGTTGTAACGTCCGCAGAGTCTGTAGACTTCGCGCGCATCCTTAAGACGCAGTAGAGTAAGCTGGTCCGCCAGTTCTTGATCGTCAAGGGTACTAATATAGTGACCCACATGTTCTAAGGCGGCACCGTTAGGCGGGTTATTCTCTTTGATTGTTATGCCGGCGCGAAGTGCAGCCACGTTCAACCGATGCAAATACTCGATCGGTGTTTCGTCGGCCCGCTTCTGCATATGGTGGTACTTACGGGCGCTTGAAAATCCGGAGTTACAATATTGACCTTCAAACTCCGCACATAACAGGTCCCAGTCAGACCGGACGCCCCGACCCAACTGTTGAATCCAGTTCGCAGCCGGTCCGTTTAGCAAATCCCGGAAGATTAAACAACGTTCGCCTTTTGGGGTCTGGTTTCGCAGGAACGCAGACTTGACCCGACTGAACCAAGGCCGGGCCTGGTCTTCATCAGCATCCTTGCTGGTGAAGTACTTGAGGTCGGCCGTCGCGGCCATACGGATGCGCGGAATCGCAGCAGATCCAAAGTCATAGGCAGTAGTGGAGGCTAGGTTAGCCTTGCGCACCTTGCCTGCGCCTGTACCATCTGACCCACCATGGTCGTCAAGACCGCCGACCGACTCCATATCACAGTCACTTGTCTTTCTTGGTCTACGCGGTCTGGTCGCTTGCGGCTTGCGCTTTCCTTTGCCGACTTGCTTATCACTTCGAGTTGGCTTGTACACAGATGTTACCGATTCCATATCCACATATTTGCAAACATTGACACCTTGACAGGTAGACCGGTCTTGGACATGTGGGCGCATAGGTGGTCTAACCCGTTCTTCCATGAAACGTTGCATCATCGTCTCAAACATGGCTTGGACGTTGGCTGGCGTCATGGGCAACGTGTTGATACCCTCCTTTTGCGGAACTGAGGCCTGTGGGGCTTGCAGGAGCCCCTACTGGCAAGCATCCCCTTGCTGCCGCATGTCCCTTTTTTTGTTCAGACCGGGCATGGTCCACCCCCATGGTCATCCGCTCGACACCGGTCTCCAACTCTGATGAGCTGCTAGAATCCGGTGGAGAATGGTAGATCGATTCATCATCGGAACCAATGTCAACAAGCTCTGTGGAGGCTTCGGCGACCTTCATTGCCGTGGTGGGAGTTGGGCGGCGAACCTCCCCCACCAGTGGCACCAAACGGTCGTGGAGGTCCGACATCGACGCCTCCAGTCTCCAAGCATCAAATACAAACAATTTATTGACACCGGCGGGGTTCTGCATTTTAATTCCAACCTCCACCAACATCGCCACCAAATTCTTGACGAGCAGTAATGGTCGATCACTCTGAATCGGCTCGGTAGTGGGACCGAGAAGACGGTCGGGGATATGGAGTTCCAACACCCGAAAGACCTGGTTTTGGCGAACAAATCGCTTCAATTCAAAAACATAATACATCTTGTCCAGGTCTTGTTCGGTGATAGCCTCGTCCCCGACCTTCGACTTTTCTTCGAAGTCGTCTTCGTCGGGTGGCATTCCCAGCCCTTTTCTGGGCACCTTGGGTACCTTGGGGACTTTAGGGAGGTAGACCGGATCGTTCCAGTCAGCCTCCAAGTAATTTTCATCTTTTAGTTTTCCATCAAATTTTTCATCCATACACATAGGATCAGGGCCTTGGTCCTGATCCTTTCCGGAACTATAGCAAGACCTGCTATAGTCCCGATCGGCTCCGGTGGGAGCCTTTTGGGGAGGAAAAAACTTATTAATCCCGATCTGGTCCTCCACCAGACCAGATCGGACATCGCCATCTTTATCAACAACGAGAACGTAAGGCGATAGCCTTTCCTTACGTCCTCTCCTGAACGACTCCATATTCAAATCATTCAAATCTTCGAATCCAATTTTTGATGGAATATCAGCACGGTGATATCCACGATCACCAAGTGATCCGGGCACTCGCACCATTGTGGTGGAGTCAAGTTCGAAATCGAATACATTTGTATCGACAACCTGACCACCACCATCGTGCCCAGCCTTCCAACTTACGGGGGGGGTACCCCGCGGACCTCCATTCGAAATCTGGTCCAATCGTCCGCTGCTGGCAGACGACCGGTCATCATCCAAAGACACTTGGTCCGATTCACTTAAGTTCATCTCACCTTGTGTACCCGATGGAATGGGCTAGTTACACACTCGGTGGATAGGGATCGCAGATCGATCTGATTCGGTCTTGAATATGAGACCGTGCTGGCTAGGTGTACCTAGGGCGGAACTCTTCACCCCAGGTACGTACAGACCAGAAACACTTCCAAGAGATAACTTCCAAGAGGTCGATCGTCCAAACGATCTAGACCTGACCAATACGAAATAATAGAGGGTAGACCGACCGTTCCGGTCTAGCCCCTGACCAATACGAAATAAGACCAAAACCGGTCTAGTTTCCAACCAATATTAAAACAAGCCAATATGTCCGCGTAAAGACCCAATATGCTCGTGAAACTCCACAAACGATATCTCCACTCCAAGACCAATCCAGTGAATAGCACGTTCCAAACGTACTTGAGTTGAGGTGTTGAGATCGCCAAATCGTACTCCCGTCGAGGGACTTCCGGTGGGCCAAAGTGCGCGTGCGGCGCGTCCAGACCGGGTTTAATGAGCTAGAGTTGATTACTCGAACCTCTGCTCCCAAACACTCCGCGGCGGGCGGAGGCGACTGATGAACATAGCAAAGGTTTAAACGACCTCCTGTTGAGGTGTTAGCCCGAAGGCAAAACCAAAAGATTCCAAACGACTTCTTCTCTTTTAGGCAAATCCACAACTCTAACCAATACTACCTCCCTACGGTCCCTAAATGTACCCCCACAAAAATATGTAAAATACCCAATGTCAGGTGACTCACCAAAACTTGCGTTCTTGACACCCCTTGAATATGATAGGCTAAAAATCCCCCCCTTTTTTTAGACCAATCGGAAACTCGACCAACTGCTTTGACCAAAAGTGACCAAATTTGTGGTACACTTCACCACAGATGTCTCTCATACAGCCGCCCTGGATGCTCTGGTTTCTTCCTTTTATTTTACAATGACGTACAGGTTTCACACCTTTAATACACTGACAGGTTTCTCTTCGTACGAACTTGTTGTTGCCGCACAGGTTTCACACCTTTGGTACCCTGACAGTTTTCTCTTCGTACGCTTTGGTTGTCGCTGCACAGGTTTCACACCTTTTACTACCCTGATTGGTTTCTCTTCGTACGATCTCACTCTTGTTATATATTTTTCGTGGTTGGTTGACACTAGATGTACATGTTTCACACCTTTAGTATCCTGACAGGTTTCTCTTCATACGATCTTTTTGTCGTCGTATAGGTTTCACTCCTTTCGTACCCTGACAGGCTTCTCTTCGCACAATCTTGTTCTTGTTGTCTTTCCTCCATATTTGATTGACAATAGATGTACATGATTCACACCTTTTAATACCTTAGTGGTTTCTCTTCGTATCATCTTGTTGCTGCCGTACAGGTTTCACACCTTTGGGACCTTAATAGGCTTCACTTCGTACGATCTCCATCTTACACGGATTCCACATCTTATTCTTAATTGACCGAGCACTTATAGGCTCAATTTCATTACCATTCGTCAAACTTAATCACGTCGCGCCAATAAAATTAAATGGCGTCGTGACTTATCCACATGTTCCGACAAACTTCCAGTTCTTGCTAAACATGTATCTTGTTTTTGTATTCTGCTTTTCTTTTGTTATTCCACCTAATGCAACCAACTTGGGTCCGCATTCTACTCATCACAACCAACATGGGTTCGTGATAGGGATGTACTACATTGTCAGGGTCTTTTCACACTTTTTATTCTTTTTCTTGCCATTTTCTTGAATGTCTTGTTATTTTTCTCCTTTTACTTTTTATTTTGTGAGGCTTCTACATCTCCACCTCAGCTGTATCCCCTTCTTCTGGGTTCCGACTTCCTTTAGATCCAACAGCATTATCTTCCACAGAGTATGAATCACCATTTATGTCCGCCCCTTGTCCGACATTAACATTTTCCTTGGGTTGAGGCGTTCCATTACTTGTCTTCTCCATACTTCTTCTCCCACATTTTTATCCACCAGTGTGGCACATGTTGAAATCTCTGTTACTTCACCACTTATCGTCCGTTCAGCTTGTGTCTTACCCTCACTGGAGGTAGCTTGTTTTGTCAATTTTTCTTGAATTTTCTTATTTTCGTGATCCTCGTCCAAAGTGAGTGATCCATACATACAACATGTAGTATTTTGCTTGGTTTTCTTCTTTATGCAGGGTGACAGCGGTGTCGCTTCACTTTAACTTGACAATGCCCCCCCCTCTTTTCTCTTGACAGTGGTTGCAATGCACTGTGGGGATAGGCGTTTAACAGCTCCGCCACCTTAGCTTTTGGTCAACTCTCCTGAATTCAATTTAGTAAGTATATCGGCCATCTGTTCAATGATCTTCCGACAATACTTCGCCTCATGACCAAATTCCACACAATGCTCACCCCTCACCAGTTTCCAACAGTGAATTTTATCATGTCCCCGTCGGTTACAGTGTTCACATATCACAACATGGTCAGTATTAGGGTTTGTTGGCGTTCGCGCACTCTTGTCCTCATACGTCGGCCGCACCCGTTGTACTGCATATACTTCCCCGCCCATCGTATGCACGCTAGGTTGCGGGTCTTCATACATATCATCAGCATTATTACGTGTAGCTACCTTCTTTCCAGGCCTCATAAGCCGGGCTTCATGTTTAATCAATAATCTTTCTAGCTCTTCAATATTTGAGAAAGTGATATGTTGATACTGCATCTGTATGGTGCGATCATTAATGGTATCAAAGAATTGTTGAACGTGTTCTTCCAATAGTGAAGCATTGAACGCATTTCTAAAGTCTATTACTGCTCGTAACGCTGCTGCGTTTAATCGGTACAGATATGTAGTAGCCAGCTCATCATGTTTCTGCGTCAATCTTGAATACACAACTCGAGGCGACACTTTGTCCACACAAAATTTCTTCTGAAAAAGCGCGATCACCTTACCCCAGACATACTTCACCTAATCTGCTAGTTGCTCATACCACCATGACGCTGTGCTTGTCAAAATGTCAACAAACATTCCCAGACGTTGACTATCATTCCAATGTGATATATTGGCTACGTGTGAGAATCGAGCGACCCAAGCCCGTGCACTTCCAGCGTCCTGCCTATTCCCATCAAAAGATTTTATCTCGGTATGCTGAATGATGGCTGTAACTGGCTGCGGTGAGGGTGCCCATGCGTTTGCACTTCCACCAAGCATACCATACCCTGAAGTATTATGATGTGTCCGGGGCTGCGTAGCTGGTGTATGATACGATATGCTAGGTGTTCTTCTTATTGTATTGGGTGCTCGACTAGCCAACAAGGTCCCAGTGATTCTGGTTAATTCTTGCAAACTTAAATGCCCATCTTGCATCATCTGTACTTGGGTGGCAGCCACTGGATCTTGCTTAGGCGCAGTCATCCCTGGACCCTGTCTAGGCGCAGCCGCCCAAGGACCCTGGCTAGGTACGGCCACCCCTGGACCCTGCATAGGTGATGCCACCCCTGGCTCTTGTTTAATCCCAGCTAGTTTTGGTGTGAGCATGATTTCATCGTCATCAGTTAAAAACTCCAATTTCTTTTTAGTTTTGGTAATTTTCCTGGGTCGCCACTGTGACACTTCTTCAAACTCTTCTCTATCAATGAGCTCCAACATACCCGGTGGTGTAGACTTCCTCACCGGCGTATGTACGGTGTCTGCTATTATATAGTAAGTGGGAATGATATTGTCAGTTTCTTCTCGATATACTATTAATGATGTCACCCACTGATTTTCTGCTAATAGTAGAGACACCATCAGTCCAATATCTTTTGCGGTCCGTACCAAAACGTAATCACACACATTCTCAAACTCATCCAGTAGCCGGGTGCGTACACGCACGGTGCGGCTAGCGCACAGAGGAAGACTTTCCTTTAAGCGGCGTTTGCCGCTACTTAGCCGATACGCCCTAATAAAAGGGCTTAGTAGGAGAGAGCTCTCCTACTCGGGGCCAAGATTCCCGGGGTGGTTTACAGATAGCTTTCGCTAACCCCTTGTAACAAGGCTTCCATTTTAAAGGGAGGTAGCGTAAGGGAGAACTCCCTTGGGCTACAATACTCACCGCGCGCGCGACCGGGCGTGGTCGCGCGCCTGCACTTTAGAGTGAAATGTAAACTGAATATATTTAATATATAATTAGCCTAAATTAATTTAAACTAATATAAACTATATGTAATACAAAGTAGAATATTCCTAATTCGTACCTAGCTAAAATGTAGTGTACACACCTGTGTACTGACACGTGGATGGCTGACACACCACCACACCAAGGGCCCATGCCCTGATTGGTTAAAATAACCAAAGGTACGAAACCTCTCAACCCGGCCAATACTGACCTCAACCGTGGTGTACTCATGTACACCAACACTCAGTGTTACCCGAATGTAACCCCGTTACATCCTCCCCCATCAAGACTATTGCTTACGCAATAAACAAAATTTTGTTGGAGAACTCCAACGCCAGTTCCCCTGGCCATTCATATGTATACCTCCAGTGGTGCTATGGCGTCTCCTCTAGAAGAGGTAGACTACTCCGAAAACTCGGAAGTGGATGCCCTTGGGGAGCTCTCCCCAACGGCTGGCCATGTTGATAGCGCCGAACGGCGCTATCAGTCATCCAACCCATTCCCCACACGTGGGGAAACGCACTAACTCTCGCGCCACCGTTACCCGCTAGGGGTGATATATCCAGGTTGCCACAGGCAACCACCACCAATGAACCATCCTTGGATGACATATCCGAATCGCCGAAGGCGATCACCACTACTGAGCTGGACGCAGCTCAAGAGGCTCAAAATGCCGCACAGGCGTTACAAGCTTCCTTGCACGTCCCCCATGCGCCCTCCACGGGCGGTATATCGTTTTGGAGGTCCTCGTGACCTCCCAAAGTGGGCCAGGAATGAGGTACAGAAGGGTTTAGTCTTCTATACCCCTGGCCTCGCGACTGTACAGCCGCAACACATCACACGCCGGAATCAACTCCGGGAAAAACTGCTCACACAGAAGCAGTTCACTGCTACCTCATATCGATAGCGCCTCGAGAAACAGGCACAGGGTGCCCTTGTTGGAACCTCCGCGATGTTCCCTTCATTCTCCTGCTAGAAGAATATGCCAAAGAGGCAGAGCAGAAGTTCCGCGCTTAGGCGGAGTGGAGAAACGTCTCCCCGAGTTTTTTTTTTAAAGCTGTACAACAGCTATTCCGAACGTGACGTTCGGATAGAGAGGGCATTGTGCTTGGCGTTTGCCAGAGCCAAACCCATGGGGCAGTTTTGTGCCCCTTATCTCATGCGCTATGCTAGCGCCCGTGCCCTCACTAGGGTGCCGGAGCACAGTGCGGGTTCCGCATCTGCCTCCGGAGGGCTCCCAACTACTGGAATTGAAGAGGCTTACCCCGCCCCTTTGGTCGTTGACTCACAGCGGATTCTCCCGCTCGAAAGCGTCAACGACGTCACGGCAATCCTGCCGCAGGGGATTCTCGAACTCCCACGAACTCTGTGAATTTGGATAACCCTTCCACTTCACCAAATACTGGGTTTGACCCCGATGATGGAGTCGCGCCATCGGACGCTCCGCCCCGTCCTGCCGTCGGGCAGCCTGTCGGCCGCCCTGCCGGGTAGGCCCAACAAACAAACAATAGATTCTTCTAGGTCGCTGGGGCTGTGGAAGGCGCCCAGTGCGCGAGCCGTGGCGGCTACAAGCGCAGACCCGAGCTGCACCCGGTCGGTCAGCCTGCCGGCCGCCCTGCCGGGTAGGCCAAACAAACGGACAGGAGCATACAGGGCTGACATCGGGTACTCCTCCCCCCTCAAGCCCTGGGCCACAGACACGTGGCGTCAACGTAACCCGAGGATTTACGAATCCGTTCACATTAAACGGGGTAAACCCCGTAGATGCATGCACCGAATTGTTTATGGCAAACTCGGTCATAGGAAGCATCTCACTCCAACTCTTGGAGAATACGGACATAAGCTCCGGAGAGAATCCTTAACAACGCGATGAACGCGTTCGTTCTTGTCCATCAATGGACTTTGGCACCGCTGCCAGGTGAGCATCTTCTCAAACGGTCAACAAAGACCGAAACGCCGGTGGAACCGGCCTTTCCCTTCGGAAATCCTTAAATAAATCCATACTAATGTATTTCACGCGATTAACGCGTTCCGTCTTGTCCATCACTGAACTGGCATCGCTGCCAGGTGAGCATCTTGCTCAAACGGTCTAAAAAGACCGAACCGCCGGTGGAACCGGCCTTCGGTAAAACCGAAGATAAAATCCAAATGGACTTTTAACACGCCGTTGGAACGGATACTCCGCCAAAGGCTCACCTTCACATTTATTGATTGACTTGGCCCACACGAGCAATTGGCAATTCCCAATTGTATGCTATAGGTTGCCTTGGTCCTCACGAACAGTTGGCAATTTCCAACTGCTTCCTATAGCAGCTGAATCTGTAGAGGGTTTGACCCGCTAGTACGACTCACAAGTGCGAATATACGCACCGACCCACTTGTACATTTTGGGTCACCAATACAAAGCGGTTAAAGATCCGTAGGTCTTATCCCGACCTAAATGACCCCCGGTAGGGGCGTCATGTGCCTCAAAGAGGACTTTATATTTCGGTTCCTCATCATGAGGAACAACCACCCGCGGAGTGTCTTCCGCGCCCGTGCTATAATATAGCAAACCGTCACAGTACCTGTAACGGTGTAAACGAGCTTTAGCTCGACTTGAAAGGGTTGTCTCAGACGAGCCAAGTCCCTTTTCACCCAACGCGCTGATAAGCGCCGTACACTGTGGGTCTTTCTCATACGCCTGGCGTATGAGATCCACCACAGACGAGGTGACGAATGTCGCGTGAGCAAGCTCGTAATTGGGACGACGCAACAACGCGTCTGCAAGCACGTTCTGCTTGCCAAGTTTATACATACTTAATCTCAAAGTTGTACTCCGCAAAGAAGGAGAGCCAACGGGACATCCGTTGCGATAGATGAGGCGACTTTGTCGCTGTCCGTAAGGACGCGTGGTCAGTATAAACCACGAACGGCTTTGAGCCGAGTAGGTGAACCCTAAATTTGACAAGGGCATACTTCATTGCAAGTAGCTCCTTGTTATGAACGGGATAATTCCGTTCCGCAGCTTTAAGCTACCTCAACTCAAACGCAATCACGCGTTCTCGTCCCGCGTAGTCTGCTTGTAACAAAGCACATCCGATTGCGAAATCGGAGGCGTCGCAGACGACGCTAAATGGTTTCCCAGAGTCTGGGAGAGAAAGATCGGGAGCTTTTAACAAGCTCCCCTTTAGCGCTTCGAAAGCGTTTTGGTGTTTGGTTTCACAACACCAGTCAACATCCTTCTTAAGAAGGACCGTCAATGGCTTCGCCATTTCAGCGTAGTTCTCGCTGTATTTGTGGAGATAATTGGCTAATACAAGCCACTTCCGTAAATCTCTAAGATTTACAGGCGAAGGCCACTCCACAATGGCTTTCACCTTCGCGGGATCCGCCCGCACTTCATCCTTACAGATGAAGCATCCGAGGAAATGAATTTCCTCAGCACCAAAGATACATTTGGATGCGTTTGCATATAACGGATGCTCTCGCATGCATTTGAGCGCCGCTCGAAGATGTATCAGTTGCGTCTGAATATCAGACAAGTCGCCTTCCGCACGACTATGAACGAATATATCGTCGAAGTACGTCTGAGCGTACTTTCTATGAGGGCGGAAGAGTTGGGTCACCAAGCGATTAAAAATCGCTGGTTCATTGTTTGGTTTTCACCAAAACTGACTCGTCCATCGTGGATGAGGAGTTCAACTCCTCTTCCGGACGCAATACGACAACCTCGTCGATTCCATCTGCTTTTACAGTAGTCTCAAACTCGTTGAAGGACATTTCCTCCAACGAAAACAGTTCGCCTACCCCAGGCAACCGTTCAAGGCTTACGCCTTATGTGACAATACCTGTCACACTATTCAGCATCCGATAGGACTGCTGACTACTGGCCTCGGGTCTCATCCCGAGACCCAGATGGGGGGAGTCAATTTCCCCATCTATTGGAAGCGCCTCGCGCCTATCCACAGAGGTATCTACCTCTACCACCGGTGACTCGCCGGTCTCACCTATAACGGCGTAGTCGGAATCGTTTCGACCTGCGAAACAGACAAACTTCGGGTCTCTTTGCTTGGAAGCGCCTCGCGCTTATCCACAGAGGTCTCTACCTCTACCACCGGTGACTCGACGGTCTCACCTATAACGGCGTAGTCGGAATCATTTCCGACGTGCGAAAGAGACAAACTTCGGGTCTCTTTGCTTGGAAGCGCCTCGCGCTTAACCACAGAGTTCTCTACCCCTACCACTGGAGTTACCACAGGTAACTCACCAGTCTCGCCTATAACGGCGTGGTCGGAATCATTTCTGACGTGCAAAAGAGACGAACTACGGGTCTCTTTGCGTGGAAGCGCCTCGCGCTTAACCACAGGGGTATCTATCTACCCCTACCACTGGAGTTACCACAGGTAACTCACCAGTCTCGCCGTTCACGGCGTGGGGATTAACCTCCGAATCCCCCTCGTTAAGGAACTCTTCCTAACGCCATTGGGAATGATCATTTCAGACATCCCAGTCTCTGGCATCTCACGCCAGAATCGCTTTTGCGATCGAGCAAAGGTGGGTTCATGACTCGCCAATGCTTCACCCGATCGAGGGTGCGTTGCTCCAATGGACTTATACTTCCAGTCTATCCATGGCTCGTGGCGTTCCATCCACTCAATGCCCAGAATGAGTCCAAATCAGGGACTAGGCAACGTTCTAAGCTGTCGAAGTCTGCAAACTTCAGCTTAAGGTCAATCGAGACCTTGGGTACAGAAACCTATACGCCCGTCGCTAGACGGACCGTGACAACGTCACGAGAAAGTGCCTCTAGGGCCTCGGCATACAGTCGACTCTTCTCAACAGAAGTCCGTCTGATATAATTGTCAGACGCTCCAGAGTCTATCAAGACTCTCCAAGGCTTATCAAAGCCTTCACGTCCGTAAGGACTACCAGCAAACCTGGCTGGTACACCAACTCAGTGCTAGAAAGCACCGCTTCCCTCGGGGATTTGTGCTGTCGTCCCCTACCTTGGGGATTAACAGCACTGAGGGGTCCCCCAGTAAGGCGCCCCGCACCTATTGGGAGCCGCTTTTTCCCGACGGCTTGGGCGAGGGCCTTTTTGCCGCCCTCGGCCCCTTCCAGCGACTATAATCTCGCTGGGGATTTTGCTGACATCTGTTCCGCAGATGATCCACGCTTCCACATAGGAATCACCTTAGCGTCCCACGCCGCTGCAACATATATAAGAGCTCCGCCCCGAAGCTCTGCGAAAAAGATTCAGAGTGACTCTTAGCGGAAGGTTTACGTTCCACTTCGACCTGAATCAGGTCCGTGGGTTCAGGACCCATCTTAGAGGAACGAAAGTTCCTCTCGGCGTTAAACGCCATCTTAAACGCCTCCCCCAGGGATTGGGGTCGGCAGCGGAACAGTTCCGAACGTGCTGGACCTTCTTTCAGGCCTCCCATGCAGACGGGGATGGACACATCGTCCGAATACGCTTTCGCGTACATCCCTGCCAACAGGGTCTTCAGTCCTTGGACATATGTCTCCAAGTTCCTAGTGCCCTGACGGCACCTCAAAAACGCCAGCTGATTCTGGAGAACCAGATCAGGCGTTGAATACCTGTCCATAAGCTTTCGCTTAGGGACTCCCCAGTTCGGGAACACGGTCGTGACCGAATCCTGACAAGTAAACGCCCATGTACGGGCTTTGCCCGTAAGATGTATCAGTGCAAGTCCCACTTGCAGGTGATCCTCGATCACGTTCGCGGTGGCGAATGCGGATTCAACCTCTCGAAGCCACACATAAAGGTTTTCACCTTTCTCGCCGGTGGATTTCTTTATCTTAAAGGACATCGGAGGGCGCACCCCCGTAGACGCGGGACAACTCCCGCGAAGACTCGCCCCATGGGCGATAAGGGCATTCACCCTTTCAAGCACGGCATCGAGGCCCTGCTCCACTAGATGGCGCATGCCATCCTCACCCAATATGGATAACAGCCTTTAAAGGCTTCATGTTGGACGGGGGTTAGCTTACCCCAATCGTCCGGATCCATCCCTTGCAGAGGATGTTGATCACCAACACAGGTGTTGGATTGACTACAAGTGCTACCAGATGTAGCCGTGTGCGTACACGCACGGTGAGGCTAGCACACAGAGGAAGACTTTCCTTTAAGCGGCGTTCGCCGCTACTTAGCCGATACGCCCTTATAAAAGGACTTAGTAGGAGAGAGCTCTCCTACTCGGGGCCAAGATTCCCGGGGTGGTTTACAGATAGCTTTCGCTAACCCCTTGTAACAAGGGTTCCCTTATAAAGGGAGGTAGCGTAAGGGAGAACTCCCTTGGGCTACAATACTCACCGCGCGCGCGACCGGGCGTGGTCGCGCGCCTGCACTTTAGAGTGAAATGTAAACTGAATATATTTAATATATAATTAGCCTAAATTAATTTAAACTAATATAAACTATATGTAATACTAAGTAGAATATTCCGAATTCGTACCTAGCTAAAATGTAGTGTACACACCTGTGTACTGACACGTGGATGGCTGACACACCACCACATCAAGGGCCCATGCCCTGATTGGTTAAAATAACCAAAGGTTCGAAACCTTTCAACCCGGCCAATACTGACCTCAACCGTGGTGTACTCATGTACACCAACACTCAGTGTTACCCGAATGTAACCCCGTTACACATCCCGTCTTATAATTTCATACCCCAAATTTGGAAACATATCCTCCGGTGCCAGCACGGATGCTTGTAAATTCCCAAATGTAGTGAGATCTTCTCGCACTCTAAAGTTGGTTGCAGCCCGCCTCATCTTACGTATCTCAAATAATGAAAACCAACGGCTCGAATCACCTGGTAATCTGAGCACCTGTTTTTGATACTGCGTTACCTTTGCACACGCTTCAGAAAATGTAAGTCCTGTTAGTATCATCCTCGGAGTATTCCAATGTAAAATGGAGATCTGGACCATCCCCCTGTGGTACTAATACCATTGTGTAAGGTTGAATCTGAAGGTCGACGTTAGTCCCGGGTCGCGGCACCAGTTGTCGTGAAGGAGTTGAAAATTATGATAAATCCACTTAATCAACAAAACAAAGAGGTAATAAGACATTCATCCTTGCTTTACTTCCCGCGTACTTAATACTTCCGCCCGAACCAACAAATCAATCAAATACACTTGGGCACACTTCCACAGGTGGTTCTGGGCTGCTCCCAACACTAGCGCGGTTCAACCGGCTGCTGTTTCACTTGTTAGGGCGTGTGCTCAACAACTTCCTTGTATTACACTTGGTTTTTGTATGAGATCAAAAAAGAAGGTTTTTGGTTTTTAAGGGCCGCCAGAGATCTTACCAGTTCAGGGGAAATTTCGTTCTATTAAGGGTTACCAACTCCTACATCAAAGTCAAACACTTTTCTCACCCACTACTTCTTCGTTACTTCAGCTCTGACTTCAATACTGGACTCTGGGGCCGTCGCAATCATCTGTTATTTGATTGATCAGATTTGCCGTTGCAATCTGGCCATCGCACCCTCTGTAACTTGATTTATCAGATTTTCCATCGCGATCCGTCCGTCGCGATCTGGCCGTCAAGATCTGGCCGTCGCACCTTCTGTAACTTGATTGATCAGATTTGCCGTCGCGATATGGCCGTCGCACCCTCTGGAACTTGATTGATCAGATTTGCCATCGCGATCTGGCCGTCGCACCCTCTGGAATTTGATTGATCAGATTTGCCATCGCGATCTGGCCGTCGCGATCTGGCCGTCGCACCCTCTGTAACTTGATTGATCAGATTTTCCATCGCGATCCGTCCGTCGCGATCTGGCCGTCGCACCCACTGGAACTTGATTGATCAGATTTGCCATCGCGATCTGGCCGTCGCACCCTCTGGAACTTGATTGATCAGATTTGCCATCGCGATCTGGCCGTCGCGATCTGTCCGTCGCACCCTCTGTAACTTGATTGATCAGATTTGCCATCGCGATCCGTCCGTAGCGATCTGGCCGTCGCACCCTCTGGAACTTGATTGATCAGATTTGTCGTCGCGATCTGGCCGTCGCGATCTGGCCGTCGCACCCTCTGGAACTTGATTGATCAGATTTTCCATCGCGATCTGGCCGTCGCGATCTGTCCGTCGCACCCTCTGTAAC
>CM047580.1:38300655-38346476 GCA_026184515.1 Peronosclerospora sorghi | reverse complement strand
CCGTCGCACCCTCTGTAACTTGATTGATCAGATTTGCCATCGCGATCCGTCCGTAGCGATCTGGCCGTCGCACCCTCTGGAACTTGATTGATCAAATTTGCCATCGCGATCTGGCCGTCGCAGCCTCTGTAACTTGATTGATCAGACTTGCCATCGTGATCTGGCCGTCAAGATCTGGCCGTCGCACCTTCTGTAACTTTATTGATCAGATTTGTCATCGCGATATGGCCGTCGCACCCTCTGGAACTTGATTGATCAGATTTGCCATCGCGATCTGTCCGTCGCGATCTGTCCGTCGCACCCTCTGGAACTTGATTGATCAGATTTGTCATCGCGATCTGGCCGTCGCGATCTGGCCGTCGCACCCTCTGGAACTTGATTGATCAGATTTGCCATCGCAATCTGGTCGTCGCGATCTGTCCGTCGCGAACTGGCCGTCGCAGGTCGCTGATGATTGGTCGAAATTGTCCATCCAAAATCAAAATACTTAACCACTTGAGAACATCCAGGAACATCTAGGCGATCAACTCAAGCAGCCGAGGGCGCATAACTTTTCGTTGGCTCTGCCGCTCCGCATGAATCCGCCGTTGTACTGGTAAGTTGCGCCTATATCTTATCTTTCAGTGGCGTTGCTGATGGTTTGTGTGTGTGGTCTGGTTACTCTGTTATCCCGTGTTCCCTAGCGCCATTTGGTGATGCATTATGAAGCCGAGGGCGCATAACTTTTTGTTGGCTCTGCCGCTCAGTATTAATCCGCCATTGTGCTGGTAAGTTGCGCCTATGTCTTATCTTTCTGTGTCGTTGCTGATGGTTTGTTTCCATAGTATGGTTACTTTGCTATCTCGTGAGCCCTAGCGCCTAATTGCTAGCCATTTATGGGGTTGGAGACGCTCAACTTAGCGTTAGCGTCACGGCCATGATGCTAGAGCCCAAAACAACGTTGTCAAGTCATTGTGAAAGTGCGAGAAACATCACTTGGTGCTAGTGGTGGATAGAAGCATCTTGCTAGAAGACAGAAGCATCGCACTACTAACATCATGATACACTAAGTGTTCATATTGTTCACCTATTGGAGGCATGACACAATCTTTGACACTAATATTCAGTGTTTGAAGAAATCACCAGCGAAAAACGTGTCATCGTGCTAAAGTGTAGAGTTTGGCGAGATAAAAATATACCAAGAATTAATAAATGACGCAGATCACCTTCTTCATGCTGTAAATAAAGACTCCACTTCACCACACTCAACCTTCCCGATCTTCTACCGGACAACGACCTGTAACTCGCTGATCTGCCTCTCCAGGTCACCACGTTGGGTGCGGAGTAAAGTCCAATCGGACTGGTCCTCCAACCTCTGCCGGTTGACCACCGCGAGCTGTTCCAGGAGGTGCGATCGGTAGGCCTCCAAGCGAGACAGATCGTGCCGTGCGCCGATCAGCCCGTCCAAGATCGGTCGGAGCTGATCGCAATGAACATGCGACTGCCGATCAGTCGTAAATAAGGCGTCGAACGTTTTGGCGATGTCGGCGGGCAACCGATCTACATGCAAAGGAGGGTCAGACCAGACCCAAGATGAAAACAGGCCGATCGGCTTACCTCGCGTCGCTTGTTGGATGATCTGGGCCCGGAGACGTGCATTTTCAGCGGTCACCTCCTGCAACTTTGTGGACATGGGGATCAACGTATCCACCTCCTTCCGCAGTTGCAGGAGTGAAGAATCCCTGATGTCTAACTGGTACTGGAGCTCCTTGACTGTTTTCCGGAGCTGATAGACCTCGATCTGATGCCTGTCTGGTATGTCGGACCCTGAAGTGCTGAGAGGGCTGTCAGATCGGGCCGATTTGGTCGGCGAACCAATATGGGGCGACGAGTAACGCAGGGCACCTGTAGCAAAGAATGTCAAGAGAGGTTACAAGACGATCGGGTGAACAAGGCACGTACCTGGAGAAGGTGGATTCGGAGATCCGTCCATTGGTGAAGTCCGCTTCTGTGAAGATCTGGAATATGATGAGATCGGGCCGCTACCGTTGCGCGGCTGCGACCAGACTCAGGGGCGGCTGTGGCGAAGCGGACCCAAGAATTTTGGTCGTTTTGCGTCAGCAGCACACCGATCGGCTTATCGGCGATCGGATTGGTGGAAATCAAGGAGGCTTTTGGACCTGTCATGTGCAAGAGGTGTCAAGAACACGGATCTTGGTAAGTCACATGAGATTGCGTGTACTTACATATTTTCATGTTTGTACATATTGGGGACCGTAGGGGGTTGGGAGTTTAGTGTTGGTTTTGGTTTCGCCTGCTAAGAGCGTTTTTGGTTTTACGTCTTAATTTTTTGGGCATTTAACTCAACCGGAGGTCATTTCGCCTTGTACATCAGTCGCCTCTGCACGCCGCAGAGTGTTTGGGAGCGGAGGGTCGAATAACCCCCTCCAGCTAAGTATACCCGGCCGGGACGCGTTACAGACGCACTGGGCCCGCCGGAAGTCCCTCGACGGGAGTACACTTTGGTCGGCTTCCCAAGTTCAAGTTTGGCACGTTTGGAACGTGTTATTAAGTTTCTTTTGGATTGTTACGTGTAGATATCGTTCGTGGAGTGTATCACGTTCTCATTTGGATCTCCCTATTGGATTATTAAAGTTTTATTCTCATATTGGTTGGGATCTACGATCGGTTGAGCGATCTGCCCTTTGGAGTATACTCACTCCAAGTATAACTGGTCTGCCCGTACCCAGGGTGAAGAGTTCCGCCCAGGGTACACCACCCAGCACGGTCTCCCACATTTAGACCAGAAGTCGATTCCCAGCACTGATCCACCTACTGTGTTACCAGTCCATTCCATCGGGTACACAAGGGGAGATGAAGAACAAATCGGACCAGGCGTCCTGTGTTGATGATCGGTCGTCTCCCAGCAGCGGACGATCGGATCGGATCGTAGGCGAAGGTTCCCGGGGTACCCCCCCCCCGTAAGTTGGACGGCCGGGCACGATGGTGGTAAGGTTCTCGACACTACGGTGTTCGATTTTGAACTTGACTCCACCACACTGATTATCAGGACCTGGGGAGGAATCTTGATGAGATAAAGGAGGAGAAGCCTCAACCACCTCCCGAGGCTCCTTCGGGAACCCATGCGGATCATAACGCAAGTTATGATCCGACAAATATATGTGTGTATAATGATCCGGATTGGGATCCGGTGGTGAAGTATTACAAGACCGACCAGCCGAAGGTGTTGATGAAGGCACCTGGGTCCGAGAGCGACGAAAGTCGATCAAGTACGCCACCGACGGAAGCCGATCTGGTGAAGACAGACGTTTTACCGAAAGGTACAAAGGAAAATTGAGGATTTCTTATTGACGAACTCGATCATGAGCCTACTTGGGGTCATGATCAGCGGGAAGCTGAACGGACCGGTCGATCAGCCAGTTACGGATGGGAGAGACAAGCTCACGATCGTACTGAGGCTAACACGCCTGATCAAGCAGTCTGGTCTGACGACAGTCGCCTACGATGCTGAATAGGTGTTTGATCAGGACCCAGCAGATCTGGCAGAAGCTACCCAGTAGTTGTTTCATCTGTTGATGCCTATCGTGGGTCAAACTACTAAGTTGGAGCTCTCGTACTCCCCGCTGAAGATTGAAGCGGTCCCGTTGATCAACGTGGAAGAACACACGGGATCATCGTGTTACGAATCTGCCCCTTCCGAAGGCGATGAACTTGAAGTGGAGTCGAGTAGTGCCGGGAGTATAGAGCCCAAGATCACAAGGATGACAGTTTGCCAGAAGGATGAATCCAAGTTTTTGGTTATCAAGATGGAACCTCAATCGATCAAGGCAGAAGATGATCAACTATCGCAAAGTCTACAGCTGCAGACATTCTTTGCCAAGGCTATGGAGAAGTTTCTGGCTGAGGAAAGACGCATGTTGACACCTGAGTCGTTGGCGCAAAAAACCGCCAGCTAGAGACAGGAAGAGCTGCGTCGATCAAGGACGTTGACATGGAATCCGTGTATTCGTTCCATGATCAACGATCTCAGAGCGAGTATATTAACCCAGATGAGCCGATCACACTGCCACGACGAGACACCGTTGTGTCCACGTACACTGGGATGCCTGATCAACAGACGATTCCCAGGATTCGGATGTCTGCGATCAGTGATCTAAAAGAATTTTCGGGAAAGGAAGGAGATGAAGATCAAGCGCGGAATTGGATTAGTCGCCTCAAGTCAGCATTTATGCGGGATCAAGCTTCTGATCATGAAAAGTGTCTGATCCTGGGCGATCTGCTAAAAGGGCCAGCGCGCAATTGGCATCTCCAGCTGATTAGAAGCACACGATCAAGTTGGAAAAGTCTCGTGGATGAGTTTGAAGTTCAATACTGTGGAAGTGGTCAGTCGGCATCCCGCCAGTAATATTACACGAAGCAGCGGTCGGATGAAAGCCCTATCGAATATCTGCACCGGTTGAATGTGGCGGGACTGCGAGCCAAGTTGCCGATAAGGGATGGATCGCCTACGACCTTACGTGAGCATGTGCAGCATTTTCTGGATACATTGGCCAACCGCGAGCTCGCTGATCAACTGGAACTTCTGCGGTTGGATACCGCTACGGATCTGGAAGAGATGTTGCGGGCGTATGCACGCAATAGGTGGTACCAGCAACAGCGGAGGTAGGTACCAGCCGATTCCGCCAGAAATTCGGCGATGATCGGGCACCTGCCCAGGCGCGAAAGCCCAAGGCAGTAAGCGCGATCAAGGTGACGTCTGGGAGTGAAGAATCAAGTGCCGACGACAGTGGAAGCGATGCAGATCAGCGCCGTTACATGATTGCTGCTATACGCGATCAACCAGGGGCGCTCGATCAACCTGGTGAGTCCCGATCGGGTAATCGAAGTGATTCAAGTGCAGTTGATCAAGGGGCGGTGAATAAATGCAGTCATTGTGGGTCGAACAGGCACGATAATTTTCGTTTCTGGAAGCGCCTGATCTGTCTCAAGTGTCAAGAAGGAACATCCGACCGATCATTGTTTATACGTCTGCCGAGTATGCGGCGAAGTTCATAATGCGGCCAAGTGCCCTATGGAAGAATTTTACAACCGCATCCTCCAGTGGTACAATCCCACCAAGCATTCTGGAATGCTGCCCAAGGAAGCTGAAGATTTGTTAACTAGGACGCTCGCCAGGTTGGAATCTGGTACGAGACGAGCGTTCTGGTTTGTGTATTTTTGCATATGTGGATAAGAAGAGGGCTGATCAAGCAGCAGAAAGAGATAATGAAAAATGTGATCAGCCTGATTTGCCACGTTTGGCTAATTTCCGTATTGATGAGTTTTCTCGGTCCCCGGTGATCATGGAGGTTGATCTACTTTCAGGTGAATCACGTGGATATTGGAAGTACCACTCGCCAAAGAAATGGTTTAAACAAGCCAAGGCGAGTGGTAAAATTAATAACGAACGTGCCACGCTATTATTTGATTCTGGTGCCGAAGTGTCGATCATTGACAAAACCTTTGCTCGTAAGGTGAGTTGTCAGATCGACACGGGTCAAACACAATAATGTGTAGGCATTGGAGAAAGTGCGTATCTCACGGAGGTGCTCGCTAAAATCAAGATTACGTTAGCAGGATCGTTGGTTTATTATTTCCATGCATGGGTGGGCAGACTTGTCGGTCAAGATGCTATACTGGGTATGGATTTTATGATACCAGCTGGTGTTTGATTAGACATCGCCTGTAACAGGGTTATATTCGGGTTACATTTAATATGACGTGTACGTGAGTTCACTAGGTTTGGGGTCAGCATTGACCGGTCCAAAAGGTTTTGTACCATTGGTTATTTTAACCAATCAGGGCTGGAGCCCTTGGTGGAGGCGTGGAAGCCAGCCACGTGTTAGTACACAGGTGGTGTACACTACATTTTTGCTAGGTACGAATTTAGTAAGTTCTACTTAGTATTACATATAGTTTATATTAGTTTAAATAAATTTAGGTTAATTATATATTAAATATAAATTCAGTTTACATTTCACTCATAGACTACAGGACGCACGACCTCGACCGGTCGCGCGTGTAGTGAGTGAAGTAGCGTAAGGGAAGTTCTACCCTTAGCTACCCCCTTATTAAGGGAGCCTTGTGTTAAGGTGTTAGATTCTGCTAACTAGTAAACCAAAGTGGAATCTTGGCCCCGAGTAAGAGAGTTCTCTCTTACTAAGCCCTTTTATAAGGGCGTATCGGCTAAGTAGCGGTAGCTACCGCTTTAAGGGAGAGTCTTCCTCTGTGCGCTAGCCGCACCGTGCGTGTACGCACCGGCTACATCTGGTAGCACTTGTAGTAAATCCAACACCTGTGTTGGTAGGTTACGGCATCCCCTGCAAGGGATGAATCAGGACGATTGTGATAGGTTAACCCTCGTCCAACAGGAAGCCTTTAACAGGCTGTTATCCTTACTGGGTGACGAAGGCATGCAGCTCCTAGTGGAGCAGGACCTTGAGGCCGTGAAGGCAAGGGTCAATGCCCTCATCGCCCATGAGGCGAGTTTAGGTGGAGGTCGTTCCACGGGTGTGTCCCCCATTATCCTTTAAGATAAATTAGTTCACCGGTGAAAAGGGTGATAACCTTTATGTATGGCTGCGAGAGGTCGAAACGGCCTTTGCCACAGCGAATGTGACCGCCGATCACTTGCAAGTGGGACTTGCACTGACCCATCTTACGGGCAAAGCCCGTACATGGGCGTTTACGTGTCCGGATTCGGTCACGAGCGTGTTCCCAACCTGGGAAGTCCTTAAGCAAAATCTTATGGACATGTACGCCACGCCTTATCTGGTTTTCCAGAATTAGCTGTCGTTTTTGAGGTGCCGTCAGGGCACAAGGGACTTGTAGACATATGTCCAAGAACTGAAGACCCTGTTGGCAGGGATGTACGCGAAAGCGTATTCGGACGATGTGTCCATCCCCGTCTTCATGGGAGACCTGAAAGAAGGGCCAGCCCGGTCGGAATTGTTCCGATGCTGACCCCAATACCTGGGAGAGGCTGTTAAGATGGCGTTCAACGCCGAGAGGAACTTTCGTTCCTCTGAGGTGGGGCCCGAACCCATGGACCTGAGTAAGGTCGAAGCGGAGGAGAAACCTTCCGCTAGGAGTCACTCTGACTCCTTTCCGCAAGGCTCCGAAGCGGAGCTCCTTGCAATGTTGCAGCGGCATGGGCCGCTGAGATGCTTCCTGTGTGGTAGCACGGATCATCTGCGGAACAGATTTCCGCGGAACCCCAAGGCGATACTCGCTTTAAGGGGCCAAGGGTTGGGAAAAAGCCTTTGTCCAAGCCGTCGGGAAACGACGGCTCCCAGTAGGTGAGGGGAGCCCTACTGGGGGGTCCCTCAGTGCTGTTAAACCCCAGGGTAGGGGAAGACAGCACAAAGCCCCGAGGGAAGCGGTGCTTTCTAGCACCGAGTTGGTGTACCAGCCAGGTTTGCTGGTAGTCCTTGCGGACGTGAAAGGCTTTGATAAGCCTTGGAGAGTCTTGATAGACTCTGGAGCGTCTGACAATTATGTCAGACGAGCTTCTCTGGAGAAGATCCGGCTGTATGCCGAGGCCCTAGAGGCACGTTCTCGTGACGTTGTCACGGTCCGTCTTGCGACGGGCGTACAGGTTTCTGTACCCAAGGTCTCGATTGACCTTAAGCTGAAGTTTGCAGACTTCGACAGCTTAGAACGTTGCCTAGTCCTGCATCTGGACTCAAGGTATGACCTCATTCTGGGCATGAAGTGGCTGGAACGCCACGAGCCATGGATAGACTGGAAGTCTAAGTCCATTGGCTCAACGAGCCCGCGGCCGGGTGAAGCATTGGCGAGTCATGAATCCACCTTTGCTCGATCGCAAAAGCGATTCTGGCGTGAGATGCCAGAGATTGGGATGTCTTAAATAATCATTCCCAATGGCGTTAAGGAAGAGTTCCTTAACGAGGGGGATTCGGCGGTTAATCCCCGCGCCGATATAGGCGAGACTGGTGAGTCGCCAGTGGTAGAGGTGGAATCCTCTGAGGGTAAGCGCGAAGCGCTTCCAAGCGAAGAGACCCGAAGTTCGTCTCTTTCGCACATCGGAATTGATTCCGATGAAGCCGTAATAGGTGAGACCGGCGAGTCACAGGTGGTAGAGGTAGGGACCTCTGTTGATAGGCGCGTGGTGCGTCCAATAGATGGGGCAGTTGACTCCCTCTATCTGGGTCCCGGGTTGAGTCCCGAGGCCAGTAGTCAGCAGTCCTATCTGATGCTGAATAGTGTGACAAGTGTTGTCAAAGAAGGCGTAAGCCTTGAACGGTTGCCTGGAGTAGGAGAACTGTTGTCGTTGGATGAGATGTCCTTCAACGAGTTTGGAAATGCTTTGAAAGCAGGTGAAAACGACGAGGTTGTTGTATTACGTTCGGAAGAGGAGTTGAACTCCTCATCCACGATGGACGAGTCAGTTTTGGCGCAAAACAAACATGCATTGAATGCCCGAAGCGGTATCAAGATCCTGGCGGATCCTGAGGACTTTTACCATTCCTTGTTAAAGGAATTCGGAGATGTCATTAGTGACAACCCACCGATGGGGTAACCACCGGTTCGGGGAGTCCAACATGAAATCGATTTGGTTCCTGGAACCAAATACTGCGTCACTAGGCAGTGGCCTCTTCCCAAGGAGCAATGCGACGTCATCGACGCATTCGTCAAGGGGAAAGAAGAGGCAGGGATGGTACGGGAGAGCAAGTCTCCCCATTCATCTCCCACTTTTTGTGTTCTTAAGCCGAAAGGAAAGTGGCTTTCGAATGCACCAGCGACTTTTAATCGCTTGGCGACTTAACTCTTCCGCCCTCATAGAAAGTACGCTCAGACGTACTTCGACGATATATTCGTTCATAGTCGCGCGGAAGGCGACTCGTCTGATGTTCAGACGCACCTAATACATCTTCGAGTGGTGCTTGAATGTATGCGTTAGCATAAGTTATATGCAAACGCATCCAAATGTTTTTTTGGTGCTGAGGAAATCCCTTTCCTCGGATGCTTCATCGGTAAGGATGCAGTGCGGTCGGATCCCGCGAAGGTGAAAACCATTGTGGAGTGGCCTTCGCCTGTAAATCTTAGAGATTTACGGAAGTGGCTTGGAATAGCCAATTATCTCCACAAGGACAGCGAGAGCTACGCTGAAATGGCGAAGCCATTAACCGACCTTCTTAAGAAGGATGTTGATTGGTGTTGGGAAACCAAACACCAAAACGCTTTTGAAGCGGTAAAGGGGAGCTTGTTGAAAGCTCCCGTTCTTGCTCTCCCAGATTCTGGGAAACCATTTAGTGTCGTCTGCGACGCCTCCGATTTCGCAATCGGATGTGCTTTGTTACAAGCAGACGATGCAGGAAGGGAACGCGTTATAGCGTTTGAGTCGAGGCAGCTTAAAGCTGCGGAACGGAATTATTCCGTTCATGACAAGGAGCTACTTGCAATGAAGTATGCTCTTGTCAAATTTAGGGTTCACCTTCTCGGCTCCAAGCCGTTCGTGGTTTATACTGATCACGCGTCCTTGCGGACAGCGACAAGTCGCCTCATCTATCGCAACGGATGGACCGTTGGCTCTCCTTCTCTGCGGAGTACAGCTTTGAGGTTAAGTATAAACCTGGCAATCAGAACGTGCTTGCAGACGCGTTGTCGCGTCGTCCCGATTACGAGCTCGCTCACGCGAGATTCGTCACCTCGTCTGTGGTGGATCTCATACGCCAGGCTATGGGAAAGACCCACAATGTACGGCGCTTATCAGCGCGTTGGGTGACAAGGGACTTGGCTCGTCTGAGACTACCCTCTCACGTCGAGCTAAAGCTCGGTTACACCGTTACAGGTATTGTGACGGTTTGCTATACTATAGAACGAGCGCGGAGGACACTCCGCGCTCGTGGTTGTTCCTCATGATGAGGAACTGAAGTATAAAGTCCTCTTTGAGGCACAGGACGCCCCTACCGGGAGGCATTTAGACCTATAGCGCTTCAAGTGCTTTGTATTGGTGGCCCAAGATGTATAAGTGGGTCGGTGCGTATATACGCACCTGTGAGACGTGTCAGAGGGTTAAACCCTCTGCAAGTTCAGCTTCGCCTTTGGCGAGCTTTTCCGTTCAACGGAGTGTTGGAAATCCATTAGTATGGATTTTATCTTCGGTTTTCCGAAGGATAAGGCCGGGAACACCGGCATATTGGTCTTGTAGACCGTTTGAGCAAGATGGCTCACCTGGCGGTGGTGCCAGAGTCCATTGATGGACAGGGAACAGCAAAAGTGTTCCTATACAGTGTCTTTCGATAGCATGGTCTACCCGATTCCGTTGTGTCGGATCGGGACCCCTGTTTTACGTGACAGTTTTGGGGGGCGTTGTTTAAGGTGCTGGGCACCAAGCTCCTTATGTCCACTGCGGATCATCCGCAGACGGACGGTCAAACGGAACGCGTTAATCGCGTTGTTGGGGATATTCTCCGGAGTTTATGTCCGGATTCTCCAAAGAGTTGGAGTGAGATGCTTTCTATGGCTGAATTTGCTATTAACAATTCGGCCCATGCATCTACGGGATTTACCGCGTTTTACGTGAACGGATTAGTGAATCCGAGGGTTCCGTTGACGCCACGTGTGTGTGGCCCAGGGCTTGAGGGGGAGTATTCCCTGATGTCAGCCTTGTATCTGTGCGAAAGCACATCGATAAGTTCTTATCGATGCGCCTTAGTGTCTTACGACACGTCTACGATGCCATGGCGGAAAGCCAAGACAAGCAGAAGGAGCAGGCTGACCGAAAGGGGCGGCGTAACGAAAAGGTGTACAAAGTAGGAGAAAGTGTTTTTTTAAACGCTAAGAACCTTCCTGCACATGCAGTTTCCAACGTGTTGCGGAATAAACTGCGCCCCAGGTTTGTGGGGCCTTTTAAGGTACTAGCCCGAAAGGGCTTGTCGTATACCTTGGACATCCCGAAGGTGATGCGTACTCATCCAACCTTCTATGTGGGTATGCTTAAGCCATACCAGGACCCGGAGGCGGGTCCCCTCTTGGGGGGGGTGGGGTGGAAAGGCAGGTAGCCATAAGATCCGTAAGACACGGCAGGGCGGAGGAAGTCCGACAGAGCAAAAATGCGACCACGAAGCTCCGCAACGGTCGTCTCGAGAGAGGCAAGCCGCCTCTCGAAGCAATCAGTGGCACCCCACTCATCGCGAAGTCCCTCGTGGACACTATGGATGCCATGGATGTGTCGATCACAGCGCTCGCGAATCTCACGTCGCAATTGCACGACCTCCTCCTCCAATGCTCAAATGCGGAGGGCACCCCACATTATCACGTGGAGCGTCTGATGGCGCGACGCCATCAAAGGGGTCAAACCCAGTACCTGGTGAAGTGGAAGGGTTATCCACAGTCACAGACTTCGTGGGAGTCCGAGACTCCCCTACGGCATGGATTGCCGCGACGTCGTTGACGCTTTCGAGAGGGAGAATCCCGCTGCAGGTCAACGACCAAAAGGGTCCGAGAAGCCCCTTCACTCCCTGTATTTGGCAGTTCGCCGGAGGCAGATGTGGCGATCACACTGTCCTCTGGAACGGTGGTGGGGGCAGGGGCGCTGGCGTAGCGCGTGCGATAAGGGGCACGTAATAGCTCCATCGCTTTGGCTCTGGCAAATGCGATGCGCAACGCCCTTTCTACCCAAGCGTCACGTCGGTAATAGCTGTTGTGCAGCTCATTAAAGCTGGGGAGTAGCTTCTCCACTTCCGCCCAAGCGCGTAATTTCTTTTCTGCATCTTCGGGATTTTCTCCCGGAGAGAGAATGATAGGAATCTCGCGGAAGTTCTCAACAGGGGCACCCTGTGCCTGCCTGTCGAGGCGTTCTCGGTATGAGACGCTAGTGAACTGCTTTTTCGTGAGCAGTTGTTGCCGAGTTTCTCCCGGCGTTCGCGTTGATACGTCTGTTCAGCCGCAGGGCCAGGGGTATAGAATGCTAAACCATTCCTTACCACACGCCTAGCCCACTTTGGAAGGTCACGAGGACCTTCAAAATTATAGTCCACCCATGGCAGGCGTTTGGGGGCGCGTAACGCATCCAATAGTGCCTGTACGACAAGTCAGGTTTCTTGAGCTGCGTCCAGCTCATTGGTGACGATCGTCTTCGGCGATCCGGATGTATCATCCGACATTGGCAGCGGTGGCGCACTAGTTAGTCCATTTTCCCCAAGTATGGGGAACGGATTAGGCTGAAGACATCGCCGTTCGGCGGTGTCGTAGCGGTCATCCTTTGGGGAGATATCACCAAGGGCATCCAACTCCGAGTTCTCGGAATAGTCTACCTCCTCTTCTCGAGGAAACGCCATAGCACCACTGAAGGTGTACATATGGAAGGCCAGAGGTACTGGCGTTGGAGTTCTCCAACAAAATTTTTTTTATTGCGTAAGCAATAGTCTTGATGGGGGAGGATGTAACGGGGTTACATTCGAGTTACATGTAATGTTGGTGTACATGAGTACACTACGGTTGAGGTCATTATTGACCGGTTTGAAAGGTTTCGAACCTTTGGTTATTTTAACCAATCAGGGCAGGAGCCCTTGGTGGAGGCGTGGCAGCCAGCCACGTGTTAGTACACAGGTGGTGTACACTACATTTTTTGCTAGGTACGAATTTAGTAAGTTCTACTTAGTATTACATATAGTTTACATTAGTTTAAATTAATTTAGGCTAATTACATATTAAATATACATTCAGTGTACATTTCACTCAAAGACTACCGGACGCTCGACCCCGACCGGTCGCGCGCGTAGTGAGTGTAGTAGCGTAAGGGAAGTTCTACCCTTAGCTACCCCCTTATTAAGGGAGCCTTGTGTTAAGGTGTTAGATTGTGCTAACTAGTAAACCAAAGTCGAATCTTGGCCCCGAGTAAGAGAGGTCTCTCTTACTAAGCCCTTTTATAAGGGCGTATCGGCTAAGTAGCGGCGAACTCCGCTTAAAGGAAAGTCTTTCTCTGTGCGCTAGCCGCACCGTGCGTTTACGCACCGGCTACATCGCCCACGGTGCGCTAAGTTTGCCTGATGAGTTGATCATCCCATTGGAGGGGCGCCGACAGCTGTATGGATCGAGTGGTAATTATATGAAACTCAATCAGTACGAACAGATCCCAGTAGGTCGATCTGCCGAGGTTCGTATTTATGACCAGCGATCTCGAAAGTTGTGGATTACTCGTGGAAAATATTGGGTCCCCACTGTCACTAGGGGCGTGGGCAATTTGCGATACCTGCGTGTTACGAACGTCGTTGACCATCCGATCATCGTGCAAGATGATACGATTTTAGGTATCTGGATGAACAAAGATGATGTGCCCCGTCTCCCGGGATTTGTTTTGATAGGGTATAATCGTTACAAGGAGTGGCAAAATCTCGCGTATCAAGCGTCTACCGATTCTGCGAACGACGATCAAGAAAGTGTCGATCAAGGTCCCCTAGTCTAGAAGAGGGAGTATCCTACTCCTACAAGTATTTTAGTGCGTCCTACGGACCCGATCGTCACATCTGTGGCATTGGTAACCGGAGGGTCGCAAAAGGTGCAAGAGGTGCAAGCGCTGTGCAATCAGGAGCCGGGGACGAAAGGTCCGACCTTGGATCACGGAGTTGAACGACCTATTGCAAGAGATACGCCTATTCAAGATACGCTGTATCAGCCGATCCTAGCGAATTTGGTGTAATCCCTATCGATGATCAAGTTTGTTACCATGAAGGTGGAGATTTGTATGTGGAAGAACTAGAGAAGTAGCTTGCTACGTTTCACGAAGTGTCTGCAAGCGCGGAAGAAGTAACTAGGGACGACTTGCTAGTCGGAGACCCCTTGGTCAACACGTCAGAAGAAATTAATCAGCTTCGCGATATAATTTGGGCGAAGAAACATCTGTTGATCGGGAAAGGGAACGCGCTACCTCCTGCTGCACGTGAAGTTGTTTGCGATATCGATGTAGGCAATGCACGCCCGATCGCCCAAAAGTGTCGTAGGGTGGCTCCACAATTTCGTGAGAAGTTATCGGCTTTGATCAAGGGGATATTGGCTACTAAGATCATTCAGCCGTCTACGTCACCCTGGGCATCACCTATAGTGATCATCGTAAAAAAGAATGGGGTTGATATTCGTTTATGTATCGATTATCGTGCGGTGAATCAACTCACGAGTTTGATGGTATATCCAATGCCCCTGATCTCTGATCTACTCGAAGATTTGGATAAAGCGTTGTGGTTTTGCTCTTTGTATAGGGCGAGTGGTTTTTGGGTCGTGTCTATGACCGATCGAGCGCGTCATATTTCGGCGTTTTTCACTCCGTTTGGATTGTTTGAATGGAATAGGATGCCCTTTAGCCTAAAGAATGCCCCGCAAATCTACCAGCAGCTGGATTGATAATGCATTATACGGGTATCTCAAGGTTAAGGACGGTGCTGAAGAAACGGCTGATGTATTTACTGTGGTAGAGCCTGACCAGACACCGGGCCCGTCTGTGCTGCAGCGGCGTTCATATATCGATGATATTTTGATCCCTGCCCCTACATAGACTACCCTGTGTGATAAGGTGCGGAACCGGTTGGAAAAGTGCGACCACTGGAACTTGTCAATCAGCATGGCTAAATCGTACTGGGGGCGAAGTGAAGTTCCTTACTTAGGATATCACGTCTCTAGCCGCGGTTTAGAAACAAATCCGAAGAATTTGGATGATCTGATCGATTTGCCTTTTCCTGGTACCTTACGTGCTATGCAATCGTTTTTGGGAAGTTGGAACTATTACCGTCGATTTATTGAAGACCTTGAGATCTATGCCGCTGTGATCTACGAATTAAGAGAGATAGATTATCAAGAGTTGAAGAGCCGACCACTGATCAAGGAGAATTCGGATCATGAAGACCATCGATTGATCAGGACAAACGTGGAATTCAGTATTCTGAAAGCGAAGATTGCGTCAGGCCCATCCTGCACCATTTTGATCAAGCCAAAACGCCGGTGATCGTGGTTTATGCAAGAAAATGGGCAGTATCCGCCGCGTTGGTACAAGAACATGATCAAGTGTATTGCCCCGTCGCATTCTCCAGCCGGACATTGAAGAGCGGTGAACTGAATTACAGCCCCGTCAAAAGGAAGTTATGGCGCTTCTGCGGATTTTGGATGTTTACTTCACGATGCTAGTCGGAAAGGCGATCACTGTCTTGTCACGTTTATCCACGTTGAAATGGTTACTAATCCAACGGGATGGACGGACGACTGGGCATATGGGCTACGATCTTATCACAACGGGACCTGGAGATCAAGAAATGTGTTCAGGGAGAAGAGGAGGTACTAGGGGCGTTAGCTGCAAGTATCACTCCTCGCACCGAAAAAGCAACCGCTGCAGATGATTGAAGTACCACCTCCTACGGTTGAGAAAGGCGAAGAACTATACGTGATTAGTTTCGATGGATCTGCAAGTGTCAAGCTACGTGTAGGTGCGTTCGGCGCTATCGTTTGGAAATTACCGGAGTGGAAGATTAAGACCGCGGTAGCCGATCATGCACCTGATATCACGGTGAACGAAGCGGAATACCATGGATTGCTTCTAAGTTTGGACCTACTGTCGCGATATCCCAAAGGAAGGATGATTGTGTGTGGAGATTCGAATTTGGTAATCCGGCAAATGCGCGGTGAAATAGAGTGTAAAGCTCCACGATTGCAATTGTTGCAACAGCGTGCGTTTAACCTCCTTCGCGAATGGACTGATCATGATCTGGTGCATGTCAAAAGAGAGTGGAATAAGAGTGCAGATCACATCGCCACTATGGCCATGCAGGGTGGAACAAGATTTGAAATTGATGACGAGAAACAGCTGGAGGAATTGACCGACCTCAACAGGTTGTCGGAAGTGATCACGTGGAATGAAGATCCCACTGCCCCACAAGTGCTAGTGATTAAACGATCACGTAACCTCCGTTATCCGCGACCGTCAACGTGGCCCGATATATCCATAGCCGGGATAAGGGCGGAACGCGTGAAAAGGCGCAGGACTAAGAGAAATGGATTAATGATTTGCGAAGTTATCGGTATGTTGACGTATCACCAGCGCAGACGAGGTAAAGAATTGCGCGAAAATTGCTGACAACTACGATGTCGACGAACAAGGATTGCTGATTTACTGTGGTAATATGGCTAAAGGAAAAGCCAGCGATGATCAAGATGATCAAGACGATCGACACTCTTCGATTAAGCTGGTCTTACCCGAGACACTACACGCAGATGTCCTCCACCATTATCATGTGAGCTTGGAAGGAGGACACCAAGGCATAGGGCGTACATATCAGCGGATCAGACGATACTTCCATTGGCGTGGTCTATTCCGAAGTGTACAAAGGTTTGTTGGACAATGCGTAGATTGCGAGACGGGAAAGGGGAACCTACGATAAAGGTCATGTCGCCGGGGAATATCGAGGCTACGTACCCATTCCAAGTGATAGCCATGGATCATATCCCGTCACTACCCCGATCGACGGATGGACATACTGAACTGCTGATTTGGACGGATCTGTTCACGGGTATGGTGATCGAGAAAGCTGGATCGTCTCGCACAGCGCAGAAAGTCGCCGAAAATTATGAAGAATGTGTGTATCGACAATTCGGGGATAGTGAAGTGATACGGCATAATCTAGAACAGAGTTTTATGTCGTAAATATTTCGTGCAATCAACGAAATCGTGGGACAACGTCAGAGTGCCACTATGTCATACCGTCCACAGGCGAACGGCAAGGCGGAAAGGACAGTGCAGACGATTACACGGGCAATCAAGATGTATTTATCAGATGTCGGCAAGAAAGATTGGAGCTTGTATGCAGAGCGTCTGGTATTCGCGCTGAACTCGATCCCTGATCGCATTCGCGGAGAGACACCATTTTATTTGGCGTATGGGTGGGATCCGCGATCGTCGTTGGAATCGACATTACAACTGGGTGGAATTCGGCGTAAAGACCGAGATGCTCGCCGGTGGAGATATAAATTGCAGAAGGTCTACAGATACGCCCGCGACCAAGTGAGCACTCGATTGCATCAAGCGATAGCCGAGCGAGCTGAGAGGCACAATGATCAAGTGACACCACACAAGATCGAAACGGGATCAAGGGTATGGTTATATCTTGATCGGGTAAAAGAAGGGTTTAAGAAGAAACTGGCGCATATGTGGCATGGACCCTTCAGAGTCGATGAGGTGATCGGTAATCATGCGGCGAGATTGGTTACAGCTGGCACCGACTATCGTATGTTCCCAGCAGTGCACCTGTCCAAGTTGAAATTGGTCAAGGAATTTCTAGATCGCCCTACTACTGTGCTAATAGTCGGGATAGAGGATCGTTTTGACTTCGATGAAGCTTTGTTACAAGAAGACAGCTGGGAAAGGACGCTAGATCCAGATGAATTTGAAGTTGATCGTATCACCGATGTCCGATCTGGTCGAAAGACCAGGTATGGAAGGACGTTACGTGAATATCAATTCTACTGGAAAGGTTATGCCGAGCCGTCGTGGGTAGACGAGGCAGATATGAACTGCGATGCTCTGATCAAGGACTTCGAAAGGAAGAGGATCAACAGACATCGGTTTGACGTAATTCAAGTGGACGAAGATTGCACCTAATGCGTGATCAGCGGACTGATCATGGAATTACGATTGAAGAACCTCCGATTGAAGAAAAATGATTGATGAAACTCACAATTGATGAAGAAATGATGAATGACTTAAAGTGGTGTGTTTACGATAGATATTGCGAGACATGGTGATGGAGCAACGACAGATAAGGCGACGGAATACCGATTTATATTATGCATTGAGAAGTAAGGAAGAAACAGTGAAAATGACATGATCAAGAGTGCTTATTGATTAAAGAAGAAAAGATCAACCGACTAACCAGACCCAAAGAACTTGCGATGAATACGAGGAATTTTACGGCCAGGGTGGCTTTCGGGGGAAAACGATATTGAACCCGCCAAGGTTCAAAGTCATCAACCTCCCTCAACGCGTCCAATAGGGTCCGAGGTGGAGGGTCTGAAAGGAATACTGGGTACCACGCCCCATCGTCGGCCGGGGCATACTTCAAAGTAAGGTTGCGAGCAGAATGGGTGATCGACGGGTCAGTTGATTGCGTAGCGTGTCGCGTTCTGCGGAAACTTGATCGAAGCGGCATTGCACGGTGGAAAGCTCCTTCTCTAGCTGAGAATATGCGGTGTGTAGATCACCCAGCTCAGCTTGGAGGTCAGACACTCCCTTGACCCGATCAGATATTTCCTGCGTCTGGGCCATGTTGACGGTATATTCGTCCATCTTCATTCAATTGGACTTGTTCTTCTTCCGGAGGCTATTATACTGGTGTTTTCGCCTATCAATCTCGGCGGTGAGCTTGAACGCCTGTTCGACCAAGCGCTGATTCCTAGAAGCAGCCCGATCGTATTCTTCTTGTAACTTGGTCATGCGCTGCTGAAGCTGATCCAGCTCTCGGGCTTGATCAGCGATAGTGTCCTCATGCACCGATCGCAGATAACGATCACGGGCACGACGGCTCTCCAGATCCCGGATCTGGGCGCGTTGATCGGCCATGGTTTTTTCTTGATCCGCCACAGCGTTCTCGACGGTCTTCAACTTAGTCTGGAGATCGTTGACTGTGGTGTCAACGAAGTCACGCAATGGCTTGAGCTGTTTGAAGGCGGCCCGCTTGATCTCAGTTTCTCGCTCCACCACGGCGCGTTTGGCACGAGCGAGCTGCTGCCGAAGCATCGCTATAGTGTCTTCGCTCATCGCGAGCGAGTCGGATAACATGGCGATCTGATAATCGCGCGCGTGGAGGGCCTCTTGTAAGCTGTAAGCCTGATTGATGTCAGCGATCGCCTGATCAGCTGCGGCCAGACCCAGGGCAGGAGCGTTGGCGGTGTTCGCCGGGGTGCCGTCCGTTATCGCTTGCATGATGGAAATGCAGAAATGCCTGATCGAGACAGCTTGATCGTAGATACCACGGTTGGTGGTTAATAAACGTTGGATCGCGAGGGGCATACCACTAACGGTAACGGCCTGATAGATTGGGACCTGATCGGCGGGAGAAGGGGCAGAGTGATGGGTGATGATTACCAGGTCGATGATGTCATGATTGAAGGGTGTGGACAAATCGACCAACGGTAGCATGATCCATGACATCCAACGGCATGATCGACCCTCGCCCCAACCGCTGTACGGCTGGGACGAGGATCAGGGGCGGCTGTCGTAAAGTGTGCTATAATTGGGTCTAATTAAGGGCCTAATTAGGGGCCTAATTAGGGGTCTGATTGCGGGCACAAATGGGGTACGTAATTGTTTACGATTGTGTATGCAACAGTGTATACAGTTGCGTCTACAACCGTGGTGCACATAGACAGTACATAGACGGGGCATGGGAAGATGGGACGATTACGTACAGGTACTCAGCGAACACCGAAGAACACCGACGAACGACGGAGGAATCAGGTGGACTGGTGGACGGAGGACGCTGGAATGGACGGTTCTGATTGGCTGAAATTAGGGAAATGGTAGATCTAAGGCTTTAAGCAATAATAAAGTTCTCCTTTTGCGTTCAAACACTAAGGACACCTCAGGGACGGCAACTAGCGCCTCCCTTTAGTTAATAAACACCTCTACGTCCCGGGCGGGAGCACTTTGTGCATTTTTGGCCCACCGGCAGGCGTAGAGTGTTGAGAACTCACCCCGCAACTCCGCCCGCTGTGTCAGCTGTTCTTCTGTAAAGGTGTTTTGGTCTTGGGAGTGTGATTGAGCGGTGATCTCACCTCTCCACGTTTGGTTCACGTTTGGCCCCTGGAGATCGGCTGCTGTAAGCGCCCCACGGGAACTCTAGGTGGATTAAGTGAAATTTACCCGCCCCCCTGGTAGGTCTAGGCTAGGAATACAGGTATTTGGGTGTTCCATTAGCTGTTTAAGACTCCAGAGGCTCCGTGATCGGGCAGTGAAGACTTCCGCTGCCTGTTCAAGTACCCCCTTCGCCGATCAACACCTGATCGACACTCTGCAGCTTGTGACCCGCGATCAACAACTCGCAGATCGCACCAACTTGTACCTGGGCGACTTTTAGCACTTGATCAAGCCTGATCAAGTCTGATCACAGCTGGCCAACTACTTTTAGTGCCTGATCAAGCCTGATCAAGTCTGAGCACAGCTGATCAACGTCTTTCAGTACCTGATCGAGCCTGATCAAGCCTGATCACAGCCAGCTGATGAACGACTTTTAGTGCCTGCCCAATCCTGATCACTGCTGATCAAGCCTGATCACACCTGATCCAAGCTTGATTGTACTTGATCACGTCTGATCAGCACATAGGTCAACTCGTTACAAGTTCCCCCAATCTTGCATCAAGTAATTGCCGTGTTTACATCCCCGCTTCCTGGAGAGCGACCCACGCCCAAGCCGTCGGGTACACAAGATGATCAGAAACACAAGCGGTCAAGGACAACCGGAGGACCCCCTTCGTTAGTCGGCAGTCCGGGCGCCGTGGTACCGCCTGATCAAGCGTCAAAAACTTTTATCAGCCGCTCCACCACAGAATCGTGGTTTCCTGTGAATTTTGAAAAAAGCGTCGGGTTCTGTGACTTTTTTATGGAAACCGTGGGGTCCTGTGTAATTACTCATAATATATATACTTTTTTTATCTTATCATCTATTGGTCGCGTCCAGAAGCGACCGAACAGCGGCCCTATTACGCTTATTTACGCGCATACTATCTGATCGAAAGTGTCAGATCAGATAGTATACACTGCGCACCATCTTTCCGTTCCTACACACGTACCCCATTTTTGCTTCCCGATTGAAAAAGAGGAAGTTTAACAGTGATTGTTCTGGTTATAGCTAATCCTTGTACACTGTGCCAACATTTCCCTTAGTTACTCGGTACTTGTACCCCTCTTTGCTGTTGCCGTCATCGAGATGGTGTCGTGTATACTACACACGCTTCTCTTAAGGACAATACATTATTTTATCTGCACCGAATTGTCAGCACCAATCTTATTCTATGCGCAAGAACCGGCACCTCTCTGTGTGGAAAGCAACTTGTTTCAAAAGGTTAAAAATAACCTTTTTTCTCTTCGCTATCAGTCTTCGCAACCATGTGGTAACTCACTTTCTTCTTTTCGAGAGACGGTAGATCCCTTCAAATAAATTGTTGCATCAGTTGGCCATGCTTGTAATCGGGGTCTAGTTTGCGCCGCATCCGCTTAGGCATATAATACCGTTGGTTTGCCGGGACGGGCTAAACGGCAGCAAATGAAAAACTAACTAGCCGCAAGTGAGGCAGCGACTAGGAAAAACAAAAAAAGTACCAAAAAGGATACACTTTTTACCTTTTTGGGGCTTTTATGCGCGGATCAAGGCATTTAAAGTTGGACATATTCGTACAAGACCAAAAAAGGTATACTCAATGTTTGTGTATTTGTGTCAGACTATAACTTAGTTATAGTCAAATATATTATTTTATTGTGCCTCAAGCATCCGTCATCGTGTCGGAGAGCTACTCCAACACTTTCGGGCCTGTGACGAGCGAGTGAAGCGCAAAAAGCACAAAAAGGACACCACCTACAAGCGTAACGGTCCGCTCCGAGATGCGCGTATGTAGGAACTTTCCACCAATGGCAGCAATACCCGTACACATGGAGTGACCGAGAATGGCGCCCAGGGTGACGCCGAATGCGTCCTTCGTTGCTGACAGTGTCACTGTCGCAATCTGCGATTGATCACCCCACTCCGCCAGGAACGTCATGATGAGCGTTTGGGAAAACACCTGAATCATGCCGTCCGTCACGTAATCTGCTTTTTATCTTGCTTTCTTCCACTTGTCTGCAATAACATCAAGTACAGGTAGCAGCAACTACCTTTTTAGTACACTAGGATCTCACTAGAAGAGCCAAAACGCCTCCGTACTCCTTCTGGATCGCATCTTCATCCTTCTTCCCCATCCGTTATTCTTCCTCCTCTGTCAATTCCTCCGACGGGTCTCTTTAAATCAAATCATAGCAGTAACCACAAAAGCCAACGTTAAGTCAAACCTCCACTCTTCCCATCATTTGTTTGGCTCGTCATCTGCTTACGCTGCATTCATCTCCCTCGCATCGTATAACATCTCGACTCAAATGACCACAAACTGAAACGTGACACAATTTAATTCTGTAGTCAGTATTATCAGGAGCTGCAAGATACTTTTCTCCCACTTACCAGCATTGCACCCATAATGCGTCAAACTAGGCGTCAAGAATTTTGTAGCCACGACACCCATGACCACCGATAGTACCGTCATCACAATTAAGGTACCAATAGCACCCGCAAAAAGTACGACACAATCTTTTTTCATACTCAAATAGCTGCAATAAAGAACGTCTTGTCCCCAATTTCCGTGGCCCAATTTGTCAGCGGACCACTCGTAAAGCCCGACCAGAATTTCTGGGGTCCACCAGTACGTAATTTCGGTCGTGCTCCACCAAAAACGATTCCCCATCCAGTCGCAGCTTCAGCTGGAAATGTACCTAAAAAGGATTCAGCGCCTGGTTGACCGTGAAGGCGAAAACAGGGGCATTTTAGGATTTTTTTGAGAAAGAGGGACATTTTAGAATTTTTGGGCCAAACCAGGACGTTATCTCAAAAGTATATCCTTTTTGATACTTTTTTTTTGATTTTTCCTAGTCGCTGCCTCACTTGCTGCTGGTTAGTCTTTCACTTGCTGCCGTTTAGCCCGTCCCTGGTTTGCCGTCTTAACATAGGCTAGCCCAAATGGGGGGAGGGAGCTTCCTGTTGCTCTACTTCCCCGCTAGACTTTTCTTGTTCCCAGGTCTACGTGGGAGTAAGGTGCTCGTCTGTACCCCTCCGTTCTCTATGCATTTCCATCTTCATTTCTGCCCCCTCAAGGCCTCGTTATGTATCTCGTTTATTTAGCAAGGAATGCTCCCTCGCCTGGTCGCAGTCGGGACACCCTTTCTTTGGTGCCATTCCTGTGATTGCTCTCTCTACTTACGCGCCATAATCAGGTTATACTGTACAATTAAAATCGTACCCTACCGTCGGTACGGTACCCATAACCAGCAAAATAAACAATTAACCATCGCTATGGCCGCTTTCGTGCATTTGTGGCGTGGCTGCGTAGCTCTGCTCTCATGGATTCTGAAGCTTCTGCAGATGCGCAAGAGTAGCAGCAGCAGCAGCACGAGCTTACCTAGTGCCATGTCGTCCACTTCGTCGTTTTCTTATTGTGCCGTCGGTCGTTTATTCACGTATAATTCCCATCGTGCTCGTCAGCAGTCACATGCGGCGCTGGAGTTGCTAGAAAAATTTCGACATGGTCCGGAAACTCAGAGTGAATGGAATTTATTACTCTGGCGGGCCACGTTTCCGCTTGTGTCGCTGGTTTTGCTCACGTTGCTTTGTGTTGCGGGTCAATTTGGTCATGTGGCATATTCCTTCGTGATTCATCCCGTCTGGTATTTCTGTAATTTAGTCCTGATGACATCCCCATTTTTATTGGTCTTTCAGTTCACGGCATTAGTAGAAGAAGAGGATCAGATGAAACTATGGTACGGTCTCGGGATTATTAGTGGTGCAATTAGTCTGATTGAGTGGTACATGAGTATGCCAGCAAGCAGATATTCGTGGATTGTAGGCAATACTTTATTTGGCATTGTTGCACTGGGAGCAATCCCTTTGTTCTTTAGTATGCAGCGAAGAGTACCACGTTCACAGTATGAAGATCTGGTGATGGAGCAGGAACTAGACCAGAGAAGTCTTGAACTGGACGAAGAAAAGTCGACCGGAAGCTCCTTGTCGTTCGTAGATGAAGATTTGAGAACGATGACACGAGGTTTTGTTCGACAGCGGCTAGGAGAAGGAAGAAATGTACATGAGACGATGCGACAAGCAAGAATGGGTCCAGAACATCGAGAAGGACAGCCAGCGACCCGATTGCTCGTGGGATGTGGATGCTGTGCATTAGTCCTATGGCTCGTCATGTTTTCGTCGTACAGTGTGCCGCGCAGAGGTGACTCGTTGACGTGGTCTTGGTTTTTGCTTGACTTGTTGTCTCCTATTTTGTGCATTGTGCTGTTCTGCTCTCGTGCTGCAAAAGTTCGCTTCAGCTTTGAGCACGCGGTGGTTTATAGTACGTTGATTGTGCACCTGCCGCTGTTTCTTGGACATTTGTGCGTACGGTTATTTGCGCTTGCAGAAGATCCTTCCGCTTCGTCGTCACGAAGCAGTGAATCCTGGCTCAAGCTGGCGATTTCGGTACTATACCTATTCCTTATGCAAGGCTATTTCTTTGTGATCACGTACATGGTGAACAGCATGTCAGAGCCCTTTGCACACCCGTCGTTGCTCTATGTAGGTCAGCTGTATTACTATGTTTTCTGGTACATTCTCGTGGGGTCCGACACTCCGATTGACGCACTTTATTGGGGGATGCTGTTTCTCAACAACGTCCACATTGCATTTCTCAATACGGGGGTCTATACGGATTTTAAACGAACGTCTTCTGGTTGGCTGGCTATGCCTTTGCATGCCTACATTACGTCATCAATTGCTTTGTGCGTACGCTCCACGACGTCAGTAATGCGCATCTCAAAGAAACCATTACAAAGACAAGGTCTATTGGGTCTGAATTGTGGCGTAGCAGGAGCAGCAGCAATGGAGACGAACAGTGACTTATCCCATTGTGAGAATGACCTTGGCTACGGCTCGGACAGTTTTATGATAGCGCGAGCATTCGATGAGAGTAAAACTTTTGTGGATGAGTTGCCGCTTTGGCAAGAAACAGTCAGCAGGAATCGCGAGCGCGACCGAAATGTCAATGGTATTCGGAGGGATACAACACCTTCAGTTCCAGGTATTTCCTCATTGCTGGCTCCGAAGACTCCGAAGACTGACACCTGCAAGACATCGATAAATCGTGAATGTTCGCGAGCACAAATGAACTGCAGAAAGTGTGTTGGTGGCCGACCAAGTGAATCTCCTAGATCTGGCAATGGAAACATGGCAAGCTTCCCTCGTTCAGCTACTAGCGATGCGTTGAGACCACTCTACTTTCTCATGAAGCTCGCAGAACAAGACAATATGGCCGATACGACAGCGCTTATACTGGTGCCTTCACTCTTGACGCTTCTAGCAGTGTTTGAAAAGCCAGGAAATGTGCTCTCGGTGCTACAAGCTCAGACAAATCTGTGGCTGCGCTGTGTGTGTATGTTTATAGGTCGCCTTGGTGGCGCTTTCCTTGCGCGTGAGATTTTCACGTGTAAGCTGCGATCGCGCTTACGTGTGTCCAACAATTTAGACAAAGCATCGCAATCTGATCGTATAGGCGGCTCGATTGACGGCATGCCTGCACGCCTTTGGATTCAGCGTTTAATGCTTCAGGATTTTCACGCTCAATTTTGGTACCTGACTGCTGTAACAATTGTAGTCACTTTTGGATGCTTTGCTCGCGTCGATGTACCATTACGCTTTGCACTTCTTTCATAATGCCAAGAACTTAAAGGAATATTTAAAGCAGATAGCTACCTTATCGTTGCAATTTCCTTGTTAGATCCAAGGAATACAGACTATTTAGATGGAGGAGTTCGAGGAAGCGACAGTGCCCAAACAGGTGCTGCCAAGGTAATGTAGGTACGCTCTATCGCTTCTGCAAGTAGCCTTTCCTTGCGTACCCGGCGGTGGCGACGCACACCGCGTCCGACAAGTTTATTTAACTTCTTGATTCGTTGTCGTTCCTGTCAGTCTAGATCAAGACCACTGGCGTGTGTATGTAGCTCAGACTGGGTGCCATCCGGTCCTTTTGCTGCAATTTCTGCTGTGCACGTTAAAATCTTTGAATCTGGTCGCGTATTACCACTGATCGAAGCCGCCTAAGCCTGGATCCACTACCCAATGGTCAAGATCAAATGATCCTGCGTCATCGGTCATAGCAGCGTTGGTTAACCTTGGTGGATCCGTAATGAGCAGAAGACCAGGTCGCAAGGATCCCCATCCTGTGAATACTTGGAACCGCTAGATCTCGTACACGGCTTGTTTCTCAATGGGAAGGACCATGATCTTGTTTTCAAAGGATCTCGAGTCATCCAAAGCTTCATGACGCAATGAGCTTTCACGATTCTGACGGCCAGTGGGGTTCCGTTGGGTGACAAGACTCTACTGGTGGCATTCGCTACTTGACTCACGGGTAAAGCGAAATCACGAAGCGGGTTCAAGAAGCGGACTTCGATGACTTGGGTCGAGAAGGCGAAGCCAGTGTACACCTTCAGGTCGGCCTCTGATGGGCGATGGTTTGGTAATGCTTGCTGCTCTGGAAGATTGAAACGTGGCTTGCCTTCGGTCAAGTCAGCCTGGGAACGCTCGTAGCGCAGCTCAGATGGTGTCCCGTGGGGTCTTTCAATATTTTGTTTTCCACATTTTGGTATTCTCGCAAGATGTGATAGTATTCCGGTTTCATCTCCCGTTTGTAAGCTTTCCAGAGAAATAAAGCAGTAGCGCGAGAAAAATGGCAAGGTAGAACTCGGGCAATCCAAAAATGTGGGGAAACGCTGTATCAGCTACAGAGGAAGGAAATGAGACAGCAATGACGTAGGCTGAAATACCAGAAGTAATCGACATGATGAAAGCAAGTGCTGTGATTGCGTGACCATGTTCTAGGCTAGCCTGAAGAGCCGACGCTCGTTAAACAACAGTACGCAAGGGCGCCACACAAATCACGCGAGAAGCCATTCCTTGTAAAATCCACGGGTTCACCCAGGTTCGGTGCTGGAACTAATGCACACACAAGACATTCGTAGAGGGCTTCCGCAACCATTGCGCAAAGATCCGCAGCCTATGCACCAACGTAGTAAAGTCCTGAAAATTGTTCTGCCACCTGCGCAGAAACATCTTGTTCCGTGATTGCTACAATCTCAATTGGCATCGACGACCAGAAGAAGTGTCGCCGTGATCCACATATTCTTGAAGAAAAACGTCCCGAACGATCCACACTGAGGCAATGCTGGGAGAAGAAACTCTGTTCCAAACATTAGAGTGTTCTTATAGACGACAGAGCGCAAGTTTGGCCATTCGTCGATAGTTTCAGTGACCATGAACAAGGAGCAAACGTTTGAGTAAACGGAACTTGGGCAAATAGCAAAGTTCACTCGCATCCAGCCTTCGTGGCCTGAAATGCCAACGCCATATGAGCTTCATGGATCATGGCGACGTCATTCACACCGTCACCAATAGCAAGCGATCGACACCCGAGAGAAAGCGTCTTGAAGAGCCGAACCACTTGGGCTTTCTGCTTGGGTGACGCGCGACAGCAGATAACGGAGACACCTTACTGGGATATCTGAGGAATAATTCGGACATAACGTTGTTACTGAACACGATCGTGATACATCGACCATCGATATAATATTTATTCTTTTTTTAAAATAAGAAAAAATTTAAATAAAAACAAAAAAAAAAATTCAAAAAATTGAACATTTTTTGTAAATATCTTTATATTATTATTTGGATAATATAAATTAAGTTGATTTATAATTTTATTAAATGATAATTTATAATATTTTTTTTGTAGTTTTTTGAATAAATAAATATATATCTATATTATGACAATCGCTTGTGGCGATGTCTTCTCTCGCTTTACTTGCCGTTCATCCGCACGCTTCCGTGCCTCGACACAAAGACTCGACACAAAAAGTGAGTCGCATGTCGTACAAATTGGATGCTGAGGGCACCGTGCCGGTGTTGAGCATCATACACCCATATCGTTATTCAGCAATTGGCACGCAAAGCCAATGTTCACCGTAGTCTCCTCCTTATCACCTAGATCTTGATTCTAGCGCGAGACAAGTCTCCTAGCGTTGACGCCCCTTGATCTTGTAATTCATCCTCAATCACTGTAGCAGCTAGCAGTTCCAAACCTCGCTTAATCTGTTCTTCCAGCTCTTCATCAGATTGGGTCCCCTACATCGTTGCATTGTTTTTTGCTCCGAATCTTCCAATGCTGCATCGTACTCACCAGACCATTCAGCATACGCTTCGATTAAAATAATTCCTTCCGAGCATTTATAAGGCCTTTCGTTGCGTTATCGTTCAAGATGCGAGAGTGTTTTCTCCACTATCCTCGTATCGGAGTTGACTGCAGTAAGCAAGGAAAAATGACCGAGAGTGCTCCTTTTGTCAGCAACATGATGCGTTTCTCCGGAGTCTGCACAACAACAGACAGTCGCTTGCGTGTATTGGTAAAGTCGATCATTTGCAGACGCTCATACACCATGCGGTCACATTGTGTAGGAACGGAAATTAGTACTTGCCCGTCTGGTTGTGCTTGAAACTTGTAGCCGAAATAGTTGGCACCAGACACTCTAATGCAAGCTCGTCCGGAGATGAAACGGAAAAACCTGTACCGGAACTGTTTCCAGAAAGAGTTTCATAAACAACCGAATGAGAAACGGCCAAGTGAACGAGAAAATCGTAAATGCGTGCTGCCTGTTTCGGATGCATACGCGCTTCACTGTCATGCTCAAAATCTCCAGCTGGATCGAGAAAGTTCCCATGATTCGTCTTTACAAGAGTGGGCGTGTTATCTGCAAGCATATCACTAGCCGATATATCTATGCCAAGACGGCGTGTGACTTCCCGACCGATCACAGACGTCCCATGTCCATATGATACGCCATGAATGCTCATTTTACAGAAATCCACTTCGTTTGGAGTGAACGTGCTGGTCTTATCGCTGAAAAATGTGGTCATTTGACCCAGATCATCGTTGAGATCCGAGTTCCGTGCAAGGGTTGGAGTGTCGGACACTTCGTCATACATTTGGAGGTCAGGATTTAAGACGAAGGTCTGATATGTTATCACAACGGCAATGGTTACGTAGAGCGTAATAGGAAACAAACAACGCAATGAGGATCCAGAAGTAACCAAGATATGTCAGGACGCCAACCACATCGTTTAGGAAGGGGGCAATTGCACCGACATTATCCAGGTGCAGTAGATCGCCCTCTTCAGATTGTGTGTGACCTAAAACGCACCCAAGGCAGCGCAGTATGCATAAGCTGCCAAAAATCACCATTAACAATGCGTTACCACAGTTCACAATAGCAATGCTTTTGCTGACTTTAGTGGGGGATTGAGATCCGGCCTGCATGATTTTCGTGTCACCACCCGTATTCAAGACAAGCCCGTAGATGAATGGAGAGTTCGGGATAACGCAACCACATTTTCCAAATCGATTGGAATGGCACGTCCAATATGAGGTCCAAAGCGACCTGAAAAGCTGTTGACATCGTGGTACGGCCCCTCGAAAATGACACGACCCGGGAAGATGAGCGAGGGCACATGGATCATTAAGCTGCGAACGTACAGCTTAGTGCCTGCCGGACCTTGTGATTTGTTTCTCCATCGAGCTAGTTCGTTCCACGAAGCAAATTCCAGTCGGAGCATTCGACTCTGGTTCTCCTACAGCCAACAAGAGAATATCAGCTGGTATGGCTTCATCGTTTTCGACTTTTGACGATGTTTCCCACAACTACATCCCGCCATGTTTGATCACGAAACAATCAGGATCGATCACATCAAAGATAGGCGAAACTCGAGCGTTCATGTTGGCGCCCGCAAGATGCCGTCCATGATCTTCGATTGCTGCGAACACGGCATCAAGTGAGAGTACAAGTAACAGAACAATCTACTGGTATGGAATTTTTTGGGTGGACGAAATCTCTGGAATTCTTTTTGCCCAGCTCCGATCAAAAGAATGTAGAAAGTCGCTACGATCATCCCTCTGAAATCGTATCCCCTGCTACATTATAAATTTCAGTACTTTATAAGTTTGGGTTTCCACCGCTGTCGCTCCTTTGTGGAATCTTATACATTGATTTTTTCCGCTAGTTTATACCCTCCGATACGTTATAGGTTCCACCTTCATTCGAGGCTATAAAGTTTTGGAGGGACGTCTGTACTTGCGAAAGTCGTTCAAAGAAAACTTTTGGGATGGGATAAAGACGAGTTTCGTGTACTAAATTGGCTGTGACGACCTTGTTGTTGCAAACCTTTTGCGCAGTGATCCATTGTAAAAAATAGTTTTTGCCTTCATATGTTCGGCGTTGGTGAAGAACACCATAGTCTTTGCCGGAATGGTCAGCCCATGGAGAACGTCTATCATACAGACCGAATTCTCCATAACGGTCGCAAGGTGCCTACTCGTCTATCATCATAGAAGGGCAAACTATGGTATGGAATCGAAAGATGGTTGTTGGCATTCTTTAAGAAAACTCCTGCATACTGATCATTGTTTGGGCAGCGTCGTCATTAAGTACTCGGCATCATTTTGAATATGTTGACGCCGTTACTCAAGTGTTTCAATTGAGTATTTAAATAACTATTGACCATCCAGTTTTTGCAAGTACACAGATTCATGCGCCGTCTCAAATAACGTGAAACGTTCTATGCGATGGGTGGCAGCCATATTACGTATCGTGACTCGAACCTGATAGTGGCCTTTCACATTGTCTCACATCTTGGGTTACGAATTTAGAAGCCAGAACCATTTTATCGTTACGTTGACATCCAGCAGCAAACACGTATCTTAACCAATGAACCGCGTACTAGAGACCGTTTTTCCAAACTTTTCTCGCCATTCTGCCACGCGCACCTATTATTCTTATCCAGAGGTGTGTGTGTCAATATAGATACATATGTATTGTAAAACAACTCTTTGATTATAGCTCATGTGAATGCAGGGGTCCTGCAAGTCAAATTTTGTATTTAGTATAGTGTACGAAGGCCACGACTATCGAAGATGGACGTGTAATCCTCTTCTTTGGTCCTGGATCAGAGCCCGAGCCGCGCTTCGACGCCTTTCATCTGGAAACTCCTAGGCCACTATTCGCCAAGGACGTTGTAAGTTGAAAATTGCTTGAAAAAAAGTTACGTGTCTTATTGTTTTATATTGATGCTATTAAATTTACCGTTTGTCCGTTTGTGTACTAGAAACACGTGCAAGTGGGAGATTCAATTGAATTTGAGAGTACAGCGTTTACAACGCCGGAAGCTTTGGGGTTTGTGCCTAAAGACTTACATGTGTTCTCCAACAAACTTTTTGTCCAAGCATTGATTCATCTTGGTACTGCTGTTTACTGGAACTTTTGCATGCGTGAAAACATTGTCAATTTTTTGTAGCTAAATTTGTGGTTGATGTATCAGACGTGAACGATCCCGACGCCAATACACGAGTGGGAAATGTGTACAGCAAACCCGTCGAAGTGCGTTTCAATGGCGATGAACCCGATCTTGTCATCAAAATTATGGCCGACCAGATTATTGAGGAAACAATGGACTTGACACCGACTGAGTGGATAGAGCATATCTCCATGAAGAGTGAACTCCTGAGTAATTATCACAATCGGAACGTAAACATAATGACTTCTATTGTGTTACCAAAAGACTATCAGGTTCTAAAGAAATCGCGTCGATTTCCTACGGTGTACTATATTGAAGGGTTCACCGGCACAGAGTCGTATGCAAAGCGTGCCAAGGGATTTTTGTCTTCAGAGTTTGGGGCAGGATTGGCAAGCTGGACATTGGCCAACGCCTATGCTTCGAGTGACCTTGGGGTCACGCTTCAAGTTCGGACACACTTCGTTCGCCGACTCGGAGACTAATGGTCCATGGGCTACAGCATTGGTGACTGAATTTATTCCATATCTCGAAAAGCTTTATGCTGCCATTCCTTCCGCCTCGGGTCGTTTCCTGCACGGCCACTCGTCTGGTGCTTGGGCGACACTTTGGTTGCAGCTGCAGTTTCCTGACTTCTTTGGTGGTACCTGGAGTTCTGCTCCTCATCCTGTCGACTTTTCACGATTTCAAGTCGTGAATATTTACGAAGCAGAGAATGCGTATTGGGATGTTAACGGTCATCCTTATCCTACCAGCCGCAACAACGGCCTTACGACATCCAGCAACCGTGACGAAAATCTGGTGGAACGAGTGTATGGACGTGGCAATGGCGGACAATGGGATGCTTTCGTAAGTTAATTTGAGTTGCCGTAAGTATGGCATTTTCTTTTGACGTCCTTATTTTTGTAGTTTGCTGTGTTTGGTCCGCGAGGAACTGATGGAATGCCCGTGCCTCTCTTTGACAAAGTGTCCGGTGACATCAACACTGATGTTGCTAAGTATTGGGAGCGCTTCGATATTTGCAAGTTTCTTGAAAAGAAACCAAATTTGCTGCAACACAATTGCGTGGAAAGGTGTACGTGATTTGTGGTGTGGAGGACACTATCTACCTGGATCGTGCTTGCCGTTCATTACAGAAGGTCGTTCGAGACAGGAAGAGCAACTCACGTGACGGCTCCGTTATTCCAAATTACGTGGCATTAGTACCTGGGGAACATACGAGCATTCGCTCACGGGCACCAGGTGTACTCTGAGATTGCTGCCGTGTACAAAGCTACATCCAAGAAGCGTAAAATTAAAATGGGACCGCTATGATGCGGCTGTAAACTCGCTAGTGACTTTAAGGTGTTCTCGCATTCATCATACGCTCAAAACATACAAGTCATAGTGAGACGTTCTAATTGAGGCAACAATATATAATAAGCTTTTAGTTTCTACATCAATACGTTCTTGGTGTGTCGAACGCACGGGTCCTCGTCGCGGCCACTGAGACGTATACATCAGTTGCTTGCCCCATGGTGCGCTGCTTGCGTAGAGTCTGGCGTCGTACGAATAATCGCGTCACGGTAAACGCCTGATGTTGAATTACATAGTGGCAGTTGTGCTTCGCATAATTCCTATCTTGAAATCCATCTCCTATGACAGTGTGCGCCGAAGCACTATCGTTACCAGGACAAAGATGTTGGGGGCTTGAGGCTCCAAACTGCAAGTCCATTTTCTGGTACGAGAAATATCTCTCTAGACCGTAAAAGAACAATTCGCTTTCACTCCTGCTGACAATTACGTGCATGCAAGCGCCACGACTTGCAACTACTTGACGCACCGAGCGTTGGCCTCGCTTACTCCAGCCAAAGTTTTTGCTTGTCCATATATTTAAAAAATCATTTTTTATGCACAAAATCTCTTTCCTTCGCTTATTTGCTCAGGAGCTGACGAACGTAGTCATGCCGTTTTTTTTGTTAGCCAGTGTATTCATGTAGTCGACTTGCACATGGGTCTTCCTCAGCATGAAGCATTGACCTTTAAGTTAACGAGCCATCGTCTGTCGTCTGACACAGACGCCGAGCTGTTCCTTGGCGAGATACCAAGATCTTGTTGCGTGTGAAGGCAATTAATCAACGCACGTCTTTAATAAAAGTCACGCGTGATTCGGCTGAAATTTCATGTTTCTCTTGTACAGTTGAAACTGGACACGGTTGAATTCGTCACATTGCACCAAGCAAGCTGGATGGGCCCCGGGATAGAACCCGGGACCTCGTAGCACTCGACCATGGGATCGGTTGAAACTGGACACGGCGCCCTGGTGCTGAGTAATTTCATTCAATTCTTCATCTTTTTATTCAAAGGTAACTTCAATGGTGGGAAGCTGTGACTTATCGCACTAAAGGAAGTATAACGGTGAAGAGTACAAGTAGTGTAGTTTCTGACGATCAGTCATGATTTTGGCAACGTCAACGCAAGCACAAAAGACTCACCGTATTAGAGTGACCACGCTCTTGATTATGTATCTCCGAGTAGGTGTGGTATACCGTAAGCGGAGAGTAATTTAGGATGGATGTCTAAACTCACTGGCCCAAATGGCCCTATAATCAAAAAAGGCTAAAATATGGCGCAGCCAGTTGCCCAATTTTCACATTTACTAACACGAAAGTAAACGCCTCATCAACAAGAAACCAACGCAGCCAGTTGCCCAGTCTTTGTACATTTTGCGGCTTTTTACGGACGCGGACGTTGCTATTGCCGATGTTGTGCCGAGTAGCTTTGGAGACCGAAATGAATCGATGAGATTACCCGCGAGCACTTGGCCATATTCACGATATTCAATCCTCCTATCGGTAGGGTGTGAGATGATGATGTGCTATGTCCAGTCCTAAAAATTAAATGACTCTTGTACTTAATAGAAATTCTAGTGCTTGGCTGCGGTGAGCGTATCGACCGTTTGGCACCAGAACTAAACGAGATGCTGAATATCAATGGCATTGTGGTGGAATATCAGGACTCCCTAAATGCTTGCGCTACTTTTATCATTTTGTGGTGAAGTGTACCACAAATTTGGTCACTTTTGGTCAAGGCAGTTGGTCGAGTTTCCGATTGGTCTAAACAAGGGGGGATTTTTAGCCTATCAGATTCAAGGAGTATCAAGAACGCCGGTCTTGGGTGAATCACCTGACATTGGGTATTTTACATAATTTTGTGTGGGTACATTAGGGACCATCGGGAGGTAGTATTATTGGTTAGTTGCGGTTTTTTCAAGTAAGAGTCTTTTGGTTGTGGTTTTTCTAAGTAAGAGTCTTTTGGTTACGGATTTTCCGGTAAAGGTTTTTGGTCTAGGAATAAGTGGCAAAAACCTCTTCTGGTCTTGGTCTACACCGCAGCAAGGGGTCGCCGTTCTTCTTTTCACGTACACTAGTCGCCTCCGCCCGCCGCGGAGTGTTTGAGGGCAGAGTGTTGAATTATCCCCTCTCGCCTATTATACCCGGTCTGGACGCGCCGCACGCGCACTTTGGCCACCGGAAGTCCCTCGACGGGAGTACGATTTGGTGATCTCGACACTTTAAGTCAAGTACGTTTGGAACGTGCTATTCACTGGATTGGTCTTTACGTGGAGATATCGTTTGTGGAGTTTCACGGGCATATTGGGTCTTCACGTCGACATATTGGCTCATTGTAGCATTGGTTGGAGTTTATACCGGTTTTGGTCTTCTCTCATATTGGTCAGGGGCTAGACCGGTTGATTGGTCTACCCTATATTATTTCGTATTGGTCAGGTCTAGATCGTTTGGACGATCGACCTATTGGAATTTATCTTTTGGAAGTGTTTCTGGTCTGTACGTACCTGGGGTGAAGAGTTCCACCCTAGGTACACCTAGCCAGCACGGTCTCCGATATTCGAGACAGAATCAGATCGATCTGCGATCCCGATCCACCGAGTGTGTAACTAGCCCATTCCATCGGGTACACAAGGTGAGATGAACTTAAGTGAATCGGACCAAGTGTCTTTGGATGATGACCGGTCGTCTGCCAGCAGCGGACGATCGGACCAGATTTCGAATGGAGGTCCGCGGGGTACCCCCCCCGTAAGTTGAAAGGCTGGGCACAATGGTGGTCAGGTTCTCGACACTACGGTGTTCGATTTTGAACTTGACTCCACCACAATGGTGCGCGTGCCCGTATCACTTGGTGATCGTGGATATCACCGCGAGGTGTCATCAAAGATTGAATTTGAAGATTTGAATTTGGAATCGTTCTGGAGAGGGCGTAAGGAAAGGCTATCACCTTATGTCCTCGTTCTCGATAAAGATGGCGATGTCCGGTCTGGCCTGGTGGAGGACCAGATCGGGATTAATAATTTTTTTCCTCCCCAAAAGGCTCCCACCGGAGCCGATCGGGATTATAGCAAGTCCTGCTATAGTCCCGGAAAGGATCAGGACCTTGGTCCTGATCCTATGTATGTGCATAAAAAAGTTGATGGAAAATCAAAAGACGAAAAATACTTGGAAGCTGATCAGAACGATCAGACCAACCTCCCCAAGGTCCCCAAGCTACCCAAGACTCCCAAGAAAGGGTTGGGAATGCCGGCCGACGAAGACGACCTCGAAGAAAAGTCGCAAGTCGGAGATGGAGGCATCACTGAAGAAGACCTAAACAAGATGTATTACATTTTTGAGCTGAAACGATTTGTTCGCTTTGACGTGGTCTTTCGGGTGTTGAACCTCCAGATCCCCGACCATCTTCTCGATCCCACTACCGAGCCGATCCAGAGTGATCGCCCATTACTGTTGGTGAAGAACTTGGTGGCGATGTTGGCGGAGGTTGGCGTTAAAATGCAGAACCCCGCCGATGTCCAAAAACTATTTGAATTTGAGACTTGGAGGCTGAAATCGTCGATGACGACCTTCCACGACCATTTGGTCCCAGTGGTGGGTGCGGTTCGCCGCCCAACTCCCACCGCAGCAGTGAAGGTCGCTGAAGCCTCCACAGCGCTTGTCGACATTGGTTCTGATGACGAATCGGTTTATCAGTCTCCACCGGCCTCAAGCAGCTCATCAGAGTTGGAGACCGGTGTCGAGCGGATGACCATGGGGGTGGACCATGCCCAGCCTGAACAAAAAAGGGACATGCGGCAGCAAAGGGATGCTTGCCAGTACGGGCTCCAGCAGCCCCCACAGGCCTCAGTTCCGCAAAAGGAGGGTGTCAACACGTTGCCCATGACTCCAGCTAACGTCCAAGCCATGTTTGAGACGATGATGGAACGCTTCATGGAAGACCGGGTTAGACGACCTCTGCGCCCACATGTTCAAGACCGGTCTACCCAGCAAAGTGCCAATGTTTGCCGAGATGTGGATATGGAATCGGTAACATCTGTGTACAAGCCCACTCGAAGTGATAAGCAAGTCGGCAAAGGGAAGCGCAAGCCGCAACTGGCCAGACCACGTAGACCAAGAAAGACAAGTGACTGTGACATGGAGTCGGTCGGCGGTCTTGACGACCACTGTGGGTCAGACGGTACGGGCGCTGGCAAGCCACGCAAGGCTAACCTAGCCTCCACTACTGCTTACGACTTTGGATATGCTGCGATTCCGCGCATCCGTATGGCCGCGACGACCGACCTCAAGGACTTCACTGGCAAGGATACTGATGAAGACCAGGCCCGGTCTTGGTTCGGTCGGGTCAAGTCTGCGTTCCTGCGAGACCAGACCCCGAAAAGTGAAAGGTGTCTGATCTTCCGAGATTTGTTAAAAGGATCGGCTGCCAACTGGATCCAACAGTTGAGTCGGGATGTCCGGTCTGACTGGGACCAGCTATGTGCAGAGTTTGAAGAGCAATATTGTAACTCCGGGTTTTCGAGTGACCGCAAGTATCACCATATGCAGAAGCGGAGCGACGAGACACCGATCGAGTATTTGCATCGATTGAACGTGGCTGCACTTCGTGCCGGCATAACAATTAAAGATAATAACCCGCCGAACGGTGCTGCTCTGGAACATGTGGGTCACTACATTAGTACCCTGGACGATCAAGAACTGGTGGACCAGCTTACTCTGCTGCGTCTTAGGGACGCGGGTGAAGTTGAACAGACTCGACGGACGCTACAGCAGTCGCGTAGCATGAGGAAGAAGAGTGCTGGTGGATCAGGTCGCTACCGATACAAGACCCAGACCCAGACCGATCCGGTCAAGAGACCCTGGAACAGACCGACCCGAGCGGTCAAGGCGATCGTAGCCGAAGACAGCACGGGATCGGAAGGGGAAAGTGGAAGTCAATCCAGCCAGGAGTCATCGGATGAAGAACAGTATCGTTACGTCTATGTTTCTGGACCTGTCCTGAAGGCCAGGTCAAAGTCCGACCAGGTAGACCGGAAGGGAAGGAACGGAAGAAAGTCCGATCCGGACCGACCTCTTCAGAAGTGCTCCCACTGTGGGTCGAGCAAACATGATGGTCCAAACTGCTGGAAGAAGATGGTGTGCAAGAAGTGCGAGAGACGCGGCCACCCGACTGAACACTGCCTTTTCGTATGCAAGTCATGTGGAGAGATCCACGAGGCCGGCCACTGCAAGATTGAAGAATTTTTTAACATGGTACGCAAGTGGTACGTGCCGGACAAGCACGCGGGGATGCTGCCGCCGGACGCGGAAAAGATGTTAAACTAGAACGCTCGCCAGGTTGGAATCTGGATCGAGCCGAGCTTTCTACGGTTCACATCTATGCATATGTCGGCAAGGAGGATAAGACCGACAATACACGTTCTATTCCAAATTGCGTCGACCCAGACCATCCGGTCTACAGTCTGAAGACCGATGAGTACTCCCGAACCAAGGTGGTTATGCAGTTGGACTTGCTGCCTGGAGAATCCCGCGGATACTGGAAGTATCACGCGCCTGATAAATGGTTCAATCAAGCGAAAGCCTGTGGCAAGATTAATAACCAGAAAGCGACGATGTTGTTCTACTCTGGAGCTGAAGTCTCGATAATCGACTCCTCCTTTGCTCGTAAGGTCGGATGTCGTATAGACGATACCCAGAGACAAGAATGCGTCGGGATCGGTGAAAACTCTTATATGACCGAAGGAAGAAAGCGTGTGAAAATTACTTTGTCGGGATCGCTGGTCTACTTTTTCAGCGCTTGGTTTGGCAAGTTGGCTGGTCAGGACGCTTTACTAGGTATGGATTTCATGGTCCCAGCTGGTATTCGCCTAGACCTGTCACATGGAGTGCTTACACTCCCGGATGAGGTCCAGGTCCAGTTGGCTGGTCGAAGACCTCTGTATGGTTCGTATACCGATCTGGTCCGGTGGGACCAAGACCTCACTATCCCAGTCGGTCGGTCTGCCGATACCCCGGTCGAGAAAGGTTTTCGTTCGAGGAAGTTATGGTTGACCAGGGGCGATCGGTGGGTCCCGACCTTCGTAAAGAGTGCTGGTCGACGTGATTTTGTCCGGGTTACCAATATCGGTGACAAGCCGCTGACACTGGAAAATAACACTATTGTCGGTATGTGGTTAGCAGAAGGGAAGGTACCAAGGAAGATGGGGTTCGTCTCGATTGGATCGAGGCGGTATGTCGAGTGGCAAAACCTGGCGTACCAATCGACCACCGATCTTATCAGCGATGATGGGTCGGTGGAAGAGGACACCTCACCTTTAGTGGAAAGACCAAGTTATGTCACCCCAAGAAAGATGTTGGTCCGAAGAAAGACGCCGCAGTCACCAGGAACGGTGTACCATCAAGTATACGAGCCAAGGTTAGTCAACGTGGTGTCAGCACAAGACCAGGCGACAGCGGAGCAAGAAACGGGAGAAGGGGAACATGAAATTGCTAGGTCGGACCATGAAGGTGTTCCTAATAAGACCGATATCAGTGAAGGACATCCCGTCGATCAAGACCAGGGGCGTTCAGCCGGTCCAGATGGTCCAGGTGATATCTCCCCAGAAGATGAACAAGTATGTATACTTGAAGGCGGGGAACAGTATATTCAGGAGCTGGAAAGCCAGATGGCAGTCCTCCCTGAAGTGTCTGCCGACTCGCCCAAAGTTACAATGGATGATTTACAAGTGGGTGATCAAGACCTTAACAGTCCAGACCAGATCGAGCAGTTGAAGAGTATCATATGGAAGAAAAGACATCTGCTGATCGGAAAGGGCAACGCCTTACCACCTGCAGCCCGTGGTGCGATTTGCGATATTGACGTTGGAGATGCCAAGCCGATTGCTCAGCGATGTCGACGCGTGGCGCCACAGTACCGGGAAAAGATTTCTGATATCATTAAAGGACTGTTGGGCACCAAGATTATTAGACCGTCGACCTCGCCATGGGCCTAGCCGATCGTAATTGTTATCAAGAAGAACGGAGTTGACATTAGACTGTGCATCGACTATCGGCTGGTAAACCGGTTGACTAAACTCATGGTGTACCCTATGCCGCTGATTAATGATCTGTCGGAAGACCTCGACAAGACCTTGTGGTATTGTTCGCTAGATATGACAAGTGGATTTTGGGTGGTCTCGATGACTGATCGAGCCCGTGAGATTTCCGCATTTGTGTCGCCGTTTGGTCTTTTCGAGTGGAATCGTATGCCTTTCGGTCTGAAGAACGCGCCCCAGATCTATCAAAGGCTGATAGACAACGCATTGTACGGACACTTCAAGATCAAGACCGATCGGGACCCTGTTGAAAATTATGATGTGTTTAGAGAGGGTGAACCCGATCGGGAAAGAGGACCGTCCGTTCTAGGGAGGCGGTCGTACATCGACGACATTCTGATACCTGCCTCGTCATGGAAAGATCTGTGCGAGAAGGTTGAACGATTGTTGGATACATGCGGCCGCTGGAACCTGTCTATCAGTGCCGTGAAAAGTTTTTGGGGTATGTCCAAGGTCGCATATTTAGGCCATATGGTCTCGAACAATGGTCTAGAGGCTAATCCCAAGGACCTGGATTCGCTGAGTAACCTCCCGTTCCCCAGATCGCTGAAGGAAATGAAGTCCTTCCTGGGAAGCTTGAATTATTATAGCCGATTGATTGAAGACCTTGCTATCTACGCGGCTGTGCTGTACGAGCTCCGGGAAGTTGACTATCATACGTTTGGCGAAGGAGATCGGGCAACTTTACAGGAGGGCGCCGACTCTGGTATTGCTGCAGTTTTTCCGCAAGTGGAGGCCGAAGATCATATGAAGCGTGCACAGTTTGCCTTTGGTATGTTGAAGGTTAAGATGGCGACGGCACCGGTTCTCAAGCATTTCGCTCCCGAAAAAGTGCCGACCATTATTGTATATGCCAGTAAGTGGGCTATATCGGACACTTTAGTGCAAGATCACGATAGTGTGTATCATCCAGTCACGTTTACGAGCCGGATGCTAAAACCAAATGAAGTGAACTATGGAATTGTCGAGAAAGAAGTTCTGGCGTTGCTACGAATTCTGGATGTGTGTTACAACCTGCTGGTCGGCCGACCTATAAAGGTCCTGTCAAGACGGTCTACTTTGGCCTGGCTACTATCAGCCAATGGGATGGACGGACGTCTAGGAAGATGGTCGGCGGTCTTGTCGCAGTGGACCCTCGAGGTCGTTAAGTGCACCGGGGGCGAAGAAGAGATATTGGGCACATTAGCCGCCATTATCACCCCTCGGTCTGAAGTGTTCGAGGCATTGATAGCGATTGCCCCGAGGAAGCAACCTCGGATGTCAGTTTCAAGACCGCCACCGACCGTCGACCATGATGAAGAGCTCTTGGTCTTAAGTTTTGACGGATCGGCAAGCGTGAAGAAGAAGGTCGGCGCCTATAGTGCCATATTGTGGAAGTTGCCACAATGGTCTATAGTTGCAGCCGCTGTCGATTTCACGACGGATATTACTGTTAACGAGGCGGAGTACCGAGGTCTACTTCTATGTCTGGACCTGCTCTCGTCGCAAGAGAAGGGGCGAGTTATCATATGTGGTGACTCCAACCTAGTGATCAGGCAGATCACCGGAGAGATCGACGGCAAGGCTCCACGACTAAGGACGCTAAATGATCGAGTAATGAAGGCATTGAAGGACCACCCCAACCACGAGCTATTGCACGTGAAACGGGACTGGAACAAAAGCGCCGACTACCTCGCGACCAAGGCCATGCAAGACCAGACCGGGGCTACGATCACCGAGAAGGCCGTTCTGGATGAATTGGTGAATACAAACAGGCTACCAGAGGTGATCGGACCCAAGAACGCCCCAGTCCAGGTGCATGTGATGGTCGCGACTAGATCGAAAGCTCAGAAGTCTCGCCGACCGTTCCCGAAGGAAGTTTGAACGAATATGCACTGCAACAGTTAAGGATGGAACGGATCCTCAAGGCGCAGGACGAAGAAGAATGGATTAGGAACCTGAAGACCTACCTGCGTGGTGAACTGTCCAAGTTGAAGAACGATCAAGCGAAAGAGTGCATCAATATCGCGGATAGCTACGAAGTGTATGATAATGGATTACTGCCGCGATGCCGACCAAGACAGTGCAGACCGGGACCGACTGGCGAAATTAGTGATCCCCGAGTTGCTGCAGCCGGATGTCCTTCATCACTATCACGTGCGTCTAGAAGGGGGACATCAGGGCATAGGCAGGACCTATCACAAGATCATGTACCACTTCCACTGGAGAGGTCTTTTCCGCAGTGTGCAGAAATATGTGGGCTGTTGCACGGATTGCGAGACCGGAAAGGGTAGACCGGTAATTAAGGGGCGATCGCCCGGAAATATCGAAGCTACCTACCCTTTCCAGGTCAGAGCAATGGACCACATACCGTCACTGCGTAGATCGACGCGCGGAAACACTGATCTGCTGATCTGGGTAGACCTGTTCACTGGTCTAGTTATTGCGAAGGCAAGTACATCTCGGTCTGCGGAGCAGATCGCCCAGAGCTACGAAGAATGTGTGTTCCGAAGATTCGGCGCCAGCGAGGTCATCAGGCACGATCGGGAACCCGGTTTTATGGCCGAGGTTTTCCGGTCGTTCAATAACATGCTGGGCCAGAAACAGAGTGCGACGATGGCATATCGTCCGCAAGCAAATGGATCGGCGGAACGCATGGTGCAGACCATAACGAGGGCGATCAAGATGTACGTTGCTGACCCAGACCAGCGAGATTGGGACGAGTATGCAGAAAGGCTGGTGTTTGCACTCAACTCATCGACCGATCGGGTCCGAGGAGAAACGCCTTTTTATCTGGCATATAGATGGGACCCTCGGTCGACATTGGAAGCTGCGATACATATCGGTTGCACCCGGACCCGCGATCGCGATGCTCGACGCTGGCGCATGCAGGTCCAGAAACACTACCAGCATGCAAAAGAAGTCGTCAACGAAAAGCTGCGTCAGGCCACACAAGACCGGGCAGACCGGACCAATGACCAGGTCCGACCCCACGGTATAGAACCAGGGGCGAGGGTATGGCTATACCTAGACCGAGTGAAAGAGGGCTATGCGAAGAAGCTGGATCACATGTGGCACGGCCCTTTCCGTGTTGCCGAGCTGATCGGTGAGCACGCTGCCCGTCTAGTAACAACTGGTACATATTACAAGGTCTTCCCGATCGTGCATGTGTACAAGTTGAAGCTGGTCCGAGAATTTCCTGATCGACCCAAAACTCCCTGTCTGGTAGACGAAGAAAGAATATTTGATTTCGATGAAGCGTTACTACCGGAGGACAGTTGGGAACGACCATTAGAGGAAGACGAGTTTGAAGTGGAGGAGGTCTTAGATGTTCGGTCGACCAAGAAGACCAGGTTCGGTCGGACTCACCGAGAGTACCTGGTCCGATGGAAGGACCATGATGAATCAACTTGGGTCGACGAGCTCGACTTGAATTGTGGGCTCTTCTACGAGAGTTCGAACGAGAACGAGTCAGTCGGAATCGCTTCGCAGTGATGCAGACTCATGAAGACCAAGACCAAGACACGCAGTAGCATCGGTCGGTCGAGACCGGTGTGAAGATGTGGAAGGTCCGGGGTTGATGTGAAATTGTGATGAACTGTGACGAATTGGAGTAGCGGAATGACGAATGTGATGACTATTTTTCGTGATGGAGGTGGAACTGTTTACTATAACGTGTTCTGTGCAACTATGGAGAGAGTGGTAAATTGGCTCAAGTGATTTGACGATCGGACATAGGAAAAGAAATGATGACATGCATTGCGAGTTATCTGGTCGACTACCTGCGACTTCACTTGCTATCGCCCCACAGACGGCCGATGACCATCGACGGATGATTTTCAACTTGATCCTGAAACTGGTTACGCCAGGGGTCCTTCCGGTCAAGCTGGACCAAAGCATCCTTGAGGTCCGCGACCGGCTCAGCGCAATCAAGACCGGGGTACCATATGCCGTCGTCGGCCAGCAGTCTGGTATTCTCAACGCGACGCCTCGGCATGTGGAGGAACACCGGGTACAAGAACACGTCGACGTCACACTCGCGGGCTCGCATCCCGTCCAAAATGTACTGGCACATGGATTGCCAAGCCTCGCCCGCCCGAATTCGACGTTTCTTGCGCTTGCTCTGGAACGTCGCCAGGCCCGGATCTTGTCGCACCCGTTCGGGGGGAAGCACCAAGTAGTGGGACGATTCACAAATTGCTTGGCCGTGGATCTTGTTGAAATTCTTCACCCGGCCTAGCAAAGTGCCGATCCACGGAGTCAAGTGGAACACAAGTCCTATCTTGGGATGTTCGAAAATTTTCCATGGTTCATCGCCGTATAGGCGGGAGATCTGCGCCGACGTAATCAAGTCCGCCCTCCATGCAGACGCGGCAGGGGTTTTCTTGGCCGGTGGAAAGAGCCAGAGGTCCGGGCGGGAGAAAGACCGGGCCAGAATCTGCTTGGTCAGGGTAGACCGGCGCAAACAGCCAATTTTCCCCGACGACCACGGCAAGGTGATTTCAAACGTCCGCGGCGAAAGAGAGCTGGTGTCAACTGCCATGTTCTTCAGTAGAGCGTACTTGTGAAATTTGGATGTCCCGGGGAGAACCGAGGGAGCCGGCTTCGCTGGTGCCGACACTGGTGTGGCGTCACTTGGAAAACCGGTCTTCTGTTCTGACCCCAATGTCGACGCCACTTGGATGAAACTTTCACTCAAATTCGTTCGTGACTTGGACTGGATGGCAACCATAAACTCGTAATCGCAAGACCCTTCGCTGGAGTCCTCCTCGGACGAGACCCCTGTGTGCTTGGTGCAAGTTGCAGTACGGCGCGAGGGCGCTCGACCTTCCGAGGGGCTGTAGATCTCGCCCGTGTCCGAGTCCGAGTCCATAAGAAGTGCCTGTGTCTTGGCTCGCTTATAGGCACTGCACGCTTTCCCTCGAGTCTGGGTTCGCGCGCAGTGCCCCGCGCCCTCGAGATACCCGGCGCGTCCGCGCGCTTCTTTGATTTGTGTGCAATTTCGGGCTGCTGAATATCAGCCAATGAACGGTGTCGGTCTTGGTCCTGCTGCAAGCGGTCTTGGTCTTGCTCCGAGGCGACTAAGGTTGCCGACGCAGACCAATCTATTCTGGAGGAAGCAGTCGAACACGGGGGCAGCAAGTTCATCAAGCGCTGGCGGCACTGGTCTAGTGCCACCTGACGACGACCCGACTCTAGCGTCCAAGCGTCTGACTTGTCTTGATAAGACCGGACCTTCCCGGTATGGTCTTGAATGGAAATTTGAAGTTCGGCAATGCGTCGCGCGAAGTCGTCGCCTTGCATGCGCAGTGAAGTCGCGTCAAACTGTCCGTCCAGTTTCTGCCGGCGTTAAAATGCAAGTTGATCCCGGAGATGGGACTGATAAGCCTCCAGACGGGACAGCTCATGACGTGCACTTACCAGATCCTCTAGAATTGGTCGGAGCTGGTCAACATGATCGTCGTACTGCCTATCAGCATCAAGAAAGGCACCTATTGCCTTTACGACGCTGGGAGGGATGAGAGCTGAAGACAAACGAGGGTCAAGACAGGTACAAGACGAAGACCAAAGATGCGCGCCTCGTGTTGCCTGGTGGGCCACCTGGGTCCTGAGACGCATGTTTTCTGCAAGCATGTCCTGCATCCGCGTGTGGATTCGGTATGACACCCTTCCGATGTTTGAAGTGCAGGAGAGTTACATGGGCTGCCAGACCGATCCGACCGGACAGGTGAAGCAATGTGGAGCGACTCGGCGCATAGAGTTTCTGCAGAACCAACAAGAACGAGCGTCAAAGGGAAGAATAAGAAGATCAAGTGCAGTAAAGGCAGTACCGGACGCAGGCGTCGAAGATGTTTGGTCCATGGGGAAGAAGTGTGAGTGACCAAGGTCCAGTTGGTCGAGTGATGGGTGAGTCAGACCGTTATCGTTGTGCGACACGGTCGGACTCAGGGGCGGCTGTGGTGAAGTGTACCACAAATTTGGTCACTTTTGGTCAAGGCAGTTGGTCGAGTTTCCGATTGGTCTAAACAAGGGGGGATTTTTAGCCTATCATATTCAAGGAGTATCAAGAACGCCGGTCTTGAGTGAGTCACCTGACATTGGGTATTTTACATAATTTTGTGTGGGTACATTAGGGACCATAGGGAGGTAGTATTATTGGTTAGTTGCGGTTTTTCCAAGTAAGAGTCTTTTGGTTGTGGTTTTTCCAA
>CM047580.1:38282732-38295655 GCA_026184515.1 Peronosclerospora sorghi | reverse complement strand
TTGGAAAAACCACAACCAAAAGACTCTTACTTGGAAAAACCGCAACTGACCAATAATACTACCTCCCTATGGTCCCTAATGTACCCACACAAAATTATGTAAAATACCCAATGTCAGGTGACTCACTCAAGACCGGCGTTCTTGATACTCCTTGAATATGATAGGCTAAAAATCCCCCCTTGTTTAGACCAATCGGAAACTCGACCAACTGCCTTGACCAAAAGTGACCAAATTTGTGGTACACTTCACCACAGCAATAACACCCGATAATCGTTAAAATTTCATTCCGGCATGTAGGACATTTGTAAGAAATAATCCTACTCCTCGCATACTTGTCGATGCAATAGTTTCTTCTTTTGCATCTTCCCGCTTGAGTAACTCGTACTTCTTTTCTTGACCTGTAAGTCGCATAGAATGTAAATCATCTCCAAGAACACACGAGGAACCAGCGTAAAGCTGCGAGTATGAAGCCGAAGAAGTGAGTCACTTCACCCCGGTCAACTTGCCAAATAGCTAATCGACCGCATGGTTATCCAAAAAATAGGTATAAGTCCGACCGTGGTCGAGTGGTTCACTGCTCACTACGGTACCGGAAGGTCTCGGTTTCGATCCCGGGCCAAACCAAGTTGGTTGATTTCAGAAAGTATAATGTGACGAATTCAACAAAAAATAGATATAAGGTAATTTTCAGTTCAATACTGGGCCACCGGCTGCGCCATAATTTAGCCTTTTTTGTTAAAGGTCCAGTGAGTTTAGAAATTTGGGCCAGCGAGTTTAGACATCCACTAATTTAGGCCGTATTTCCGATTTGAGTCACTTTTCGGAGTACACAACTGTGGTGGAGCGGCTGATCAAAGTTTTTGACGCTTGATCAGGCGGTACCACGGCGCCCGGACTGCCGACTAACGAAGGGAGTCCTCCGGTTGTCCTTGACTGCTTGTGTTCTGCTCACCTTGTGTACCCGACGGCTTGGGCGTGGGTCGATCTACAGGTTTCGGGGATGGCACACTGCACTTCCTTGTTGCAAGACTGATTTGACTTGTGATGAACCAACCGATGCGATCAGGCGTGATCAGGCGCAATCAAGCTTGAATCAAATGCGATCAGGTTTGATCAGCAGTGATCAGGCTTGGGCAGGCGCTATAAGTCGTTGATCAGCTGTGATCAGACTTGAACAGGCTTGCTCAGGTACTGAAAGACGTTGATCCGTTGTGATCAGACTTGATCAGGCTTGATCAGGTGCTAAAAGCAGTTGATCAGCTGTGATTAGACTTGATCAGGCTTGATCAGGCACTAAAAGTAGTTGATCAGCTGTGATCAGACTTGATCAGGCTTGCTTAGGTACTGAAAGACGTTGATCAGCTGTGATCAGACTTGATCAGGCTTGATCAAGTGCTAAAAGTCGTTCAGACACGAGTTGGCGCGAGTCGCGAGCGGATGAACGCGCGTCACGAGTTGCAAAGTGTCGATCAGGTGTTGATCAGCGAAGGGGATACGTGATCAGGCAGCGGAAGTCTTCACTGCCCGATCACGGAGCCTCTGGAGTCTTAAACAGCTAGAGGAACACCCAAATATCTGTATTCTTAGCCTAGACCTACGAGGGGGGGGTAAATTTCACTTAATCCACCTAGAGTTCCCATTGGGCGCTTACAGCAGCCGATCTCTAGGGCCCAAACGTGAACCAAACGTGGAGAGGTGAGAGCACTGCTCAATCACACTCCCAAGACCAAAAAAACTTCACAGAAGAACCGCTGACACAGCGGGCGGAGTTGCGGGGTGAGTTCTCACACTCTACGCCTACCGGTGGGCCAAAAATGTACATAGTGCTCCCGCCCGGGACGTAGAGGTGTTTATTAACTAAAGGGAGGTGCTAGTTACCGTCCCTGAGGTATCCTTAGTGTTTGAACGCAAAAAAGAACTTTATTATTGCTTAAAGCCTTAGATCTACCATTTCCATAATTTCAGCCAATCAGAACCGTCCATAACAGCGTCCTCCGTCCACCAGTCCACCTGATTCCTCCGTCGTTCGTCGGTGTTCGTTGGTGTTCGCTGAGTACCTGTACGTAATGGTCCCATCTACCCATGCCCCATCTATGTACTGTCTATGTGCACCACGGTTGTACACGCAAGTGTATACACTGTAGCATACACAATCGTATACAATTACGTACCCAATTTGTGCCCGCAATCCGACCCCTGATTAGTCCCTTAATTAGGCCCAATTATAGCACACTTTACGACACAACCTAGGTGACTAAAAAAACAAACGGTATACACCAACGCGTAAGGAATGAACTAGCACAAAGTGAAGCTAAACGAGGTTAGATGAGCATAATTAGCATTGCCGTGATCATGTTGCGACTAAAAATAGGAGCTACGCAGTAAAAAAAGGTAAAAGTTATTCTATTCTTTTGTTATTATTATATACGGGCATGCTACATCATAGGGGTACATAGGACCTATTTATAAACTGAGGTGGTCGAAAATCTTGGGGTAGACGATCTTAATCACTCGATTCTCCTTCAAAAACTACCCGATTCACGTAGCAGATTGGAAGTCAGATCTACTGCACTGATCACGATCGGCAACCAACCCGATCCTATTATAGGCATCCTCATTGTTGAATTCACATGCGGTCATTTTGAAGGTTTTGGCTAGAAGGTATTTTCACGAAGATAAAACCCCATTGGCTGAAATGTGCATTTGGATTCTGAATTTAGAATTAAGATGGGAGAAGAAATACTGGCTGATCGGGAAGGGCGCTGCTGATGCCGACAGTGGTGATGTCAAGCTGACCACCCATTTGGATGTCAGATCGGCCCAGAAGATGTGTTGCGGTCGAACGCACCGAGAATATCCGATCCACTTGACGGATCACGAAGAAGCAATTTTGGATCGGTAAGTCCGATCTGGAGTATGGCGATCTTGTGGTAAAGTGTGCTACAAAATTTAGCCTAATTAAGGGCTTTATTTTGGGGCTAATTAGGGGCCTGACTGCGGACACAAATTGGGTACGTAATCGTGTGTACCACGGTGTATACAGTTGCGTGTACAACCGTGGTGCACATAGACAGAACATATACGAGACACGGGGAGATGGGACGATTACATACAGGTACTCAACAAACATCGAAGAACGACGGATAAATCAGGTCGACTGGTCGACGGAGGACGCTGGAATGGGTAGTTCTGATTGGTGGAAATTAGGTAATTGGTAGTTCTTAGGATTTAAGCAATAATAAAGTTCTCCTTTTGCGTACGATCGAGTAGATCGTTTTAGGGACGACACCTTTGCGCCTCCCTCGTTAGTAAATACCTCTACGTCCCGGGCGGGAGCTATTTGTGCATTTTTGGCCCACCGGCAGGCGTAGAGTGTTGAGAACTCACCCCGCAACTCCGCCGCTGTGTCAGCGGTTCTTCTGTAAAGTATTTTTGTTCTTGGGAGTGTTATTGAGCAGTGCTCTCACCTCTCCACGTTTGGTTCACGTTTAGCCCCTAGAGTTCGGCTGCTGTAAGCGCCCCACGGGAACTCTTGGTGTATTTAGTGAAATTTACCCCCCCCTCGTAGGTCTAGGCTAAGAATACAGATATTTGGGTGTTCCTTTAGCTGTTTAAGACTCCAGAGGCTCCGCGATCAGGCAGTGAAGACTTCCGCTGCCTGATCAAGTACCCCCTTCGCCGATCAACACATGATCGACACTCTGCAACTCGTGACCCGCGTTCATCCGCTCGCGACTCGCGCCAACTCGTGTCTGAACGAATTTTAGCACTAGATCAAGCCTGATCAAGTCTGCTCACAGCTGATCAACTACTTTTAGTGCCTTATCAAGCCTGATCAAGTCTGATCACATCTGATCAACTGCTTTTAGCACCTGATCAAGCCTGATCAAGTCTGATCACAACGGATCAACGTCTTTCAGTACCTGATCAAGCCTGATCACAGCTGATCACGACGTTTAGCGCCTACCCAAGCCTGATCACTGCTGATCAACCCGATCACACTTGATTCAAGCTTGATTGTACCTGATCACGCCTGATCAGCACATAGGTCAACTCGTTACAAGTCCTCCCAATCTTGCATCAAGGAATTGCAGTCTGCCACCCCCTCCACCTGGAGAGCGCCCCACGCTCAAGCCATCGGGTACACAAGGTGAGCAGAAACACAATCAGTCAAGGACAACCAGAGGACCCCCTTCGTTAGTCGGCAGTCCGGGAGCCGTGGTACCGCCTGATCAAGCCTCAAAAACTTTGATCGGCCGCTCCATCACAATCTGGCTAAGAAGCCCAAGCGAAACCGAATGTGTAGCAGGTGAGTACACGCACGGTGCGGCTATCGCACAGATGAAGACTTTCCTTAAGCGGCGATATGCCGCTACTTAGCCGATACGCCCTATATAAGGGCTTAGTGAGAGATCGCTATCTCACTCGGGGCCAATATTCCCTAAGTTTACTGTTAGTAAGCACTAACGCCTTGTTACAAGGCTTCCATTAGTATGGGAGTAGATAAGGGAGGTGCTCCCTTTTGCTATAACACTTACTGCGCGCGCGACCGTTCTGGGTCGTGCGCCTAACAGTCTTTAGTGTATTTTGTAAACTGATTTTTATTTATTATGTAATTAGCCTAAATTAATAAACTAATGTAAACTATATGTAATACTAAGTAGAACTTACTCAATTCGTACCTAACCGAAATGTAATGTACACCACCTGTGTACCAACACGTGGCAGGCTGCCACGCCTTCACTATAGGCTCTCGCCCTGATTGGTTAAAACAACCAATAGGTCCAAAGCTTTCGGACCGGTCAATACTTGTGTGGTGGAGTCAAGTTCAAAATCGAACACCGTAGTGTCGAGAACCTGATCACCATCGTGCCCAGCCTTCCAACTGACGGGAGGGGCGTACCCCGCGAACCTTCGCCTACGATCCGATCTGATCGTCCGCTGCTAGCAGACGACCGATCATCAGAATAGGACGACTGGTCCGATTTCTGCGTCTCCATCTCACCTTGTGTACCCGATGGAATGGGCTGGTTGTACACTTGGTGGATCGTCGCTGTGAATTGATTTGGGTCTAAAATGCGAGACCGTGCTGGGTAGTGTACCCTGGGCGGAACTCTTCACCCTGGGTACAAGCAGACCAATTATACTCAGAGCAAGTGTACTCCGAAGTGCATATCGCTTAACCGATCGTAGAGCCCAACCAATGTATGAAGAAAAGTCCAATATTCCAATATGGAGACCCAACGAGTACGTAACAAACTCCACGAACGATATCTCCACGCAACAAACTAAAAACTTGTTTACACGTTCCAAACGTGTGTAACTTGGGATTGCGAAGCCGACCAATGCGTACTACCGTCGAGGGACTTCCGGTGGGCCAAGTGCGTCTGTAACGCGTCCCGGCCGGGTATAATGAGCTAGTGGGGATTACTCGACCCTCTGCTCCCAAACACTCCGCGGCGTGCGGAGGCGACTGATGTACTGTGCAAAGATGCGAACGACTTCCTTGTTGAGGTGTTAACGACCAAGGAAGACGGAAAAACCAAAAGACTCTTAGAAGGAAAAACCAAAACTTACCAATCATATCTCCCTACGGTCCCCAATATGTACAAACATGAAATATGTAAAGTACACGCAATATCATGTGACCTACCAAAATATGCGTTATTGACACTTCTTGCATGATAGGCTTAAAAGCCTACTTGTTTTCCACCAATCTGATCGCTGATAAGCGGATCGGCGTGCCGCTGACACAAAGTGACTAAAACTCTTGAATCCACTTCACCACAGCCGCCCCTGAGTCTGGTCGCAGCCGCACAACGGTATCGACCCAATATCACCACCTGTTGGCATCCCAGATCTTCACAGTAGCAGACTTCCTCACCGATGGACAGATCTTCGAATTCGCCTTCGCCAGGTATTTGTCCTTGTGCACCTGATCATCTTGTAACCTCTCTTGAAGATCGTTCCTGCAGGTGCCCTGTGTTCCAATCGCCCCATGTCAATTCGCCTAACCGATCGGCCCGATCTGACAGCCCTCGCAACACTTCGGATTCCGACACACCGGATGGGCATCAGATCGGGGTCGACCAGCTTCGGAAAACAGTCAGGGAACTTCAGTCGCAGTTGTACACAAAGGATACGTCATTTTTGCAACTGCGGAAGGAAGTGGATACTTTGATCCCCGTGTCCGTGAAGCTGCAGGAGTGATCGCTGAGAACGCGCATCTCCGGGCCCAGATCGCCCAACAAACAACGCGAGGTAAGCTGATCGGTCGCTATCTTCATCTTGGATCTGCTCTAACCTTCCTTCGCGTGTAGATCGGCTGCCAACCGACATCGCCAAAGCGTTTGACGCCCTACGCGCGGCTGATAAGCAGTCCCATGACCACTGAGATCAGCTCCGACCGATCTTGGACGGGCTGATCGGCGCACGGCATGATCTAACTCGTTTGTAGGTCTACCGGTCACACCTCCAGGAACAGCTCGCGGTGGTCAACCGGCAGAGGTTGGAGGATCAGTCCGATCGGACGTTACTCCGCACCCAACATGGTGACCTGTAGAGGCAGATCGGCGAGTTGCAGATCGTGGTCAGGGAGCAGATCGGGAAGGTCGAGTCCTTCCAGAGCCGATCAGACGCCTGGACCCAGTAGTCAAACCGTCGTTGGGCGGCCGTAGATCGGTGCTACCAACAGTTGACCGACTTGTTGTACCGGCTTCCGGCTGCAGGCTCTAGCGTTGACCGATATGCATCGGCCGCTCTGATCTATCTGCACCAAGATCGGAAACGACGCCATTCATTGTCCAAACGTCGATATTCCAAGATTCCAAAAACTTCCAAGAAGCGTAAGGACGCGTCAAAGGGCTCAAGGGCGCGGGGCGTAGCGCGCGACTCCGAACTCGAGGAGAATCGAGCGGTGCCTCAAAAGAAAGCTAAGACGCAGGCGCTTCTTCCGAGCCAAAGATCGGACGCAGATGTGGTAAAGCGTACCGCAAAATTGGTACGTAATTAGGGGCATAATTATAGGCACCCCTATAGGCGTAGCTGTGGTAGAGGGAACCACAAATTTTGTCGGTACCATAGTAGGTACAAAAGGTGGTACGATAGTGGGCACCAGAGCCGGTACTACAGTTGGTACCCAGACGGTACAACTGTTGAAACAACGGTGGCGGAAAAGGACGAGGCGTGGATAGGACGTCTCAGACGATGCGACTACTGGCAAGGTTACCTGACGGTAACCCGAAGGTAAGCGGGTGAATGGTCGACAAAATGCGTAGGAATGGGTGGTTCTGATTGGTTGATATTAGGTTTTTGGTAGATATTAGTTTTTTTGTAGATATTAGGGAATAAGATAATACAGTTCTCCTTTTGCGTACAATCGCGCCGATCGTTTACAGGTACGGCAACTTAGGGCCTCCATTCCTACACTAAATACCTCAACGTCCCGGGCGGGAGCACTTAGTGCATTTTTGGCCCACCGGTAGGCGTAGAGCGTGAGAACTCACCCGCAACTCCGCCCGCTGTGCCAGCGGTTCTTCTTTCAAAGGTTTTTTTTAATCTTGGGAACGTGATCGAGCAGTGCGCTCTCACCTCTTCCCTTATTGGTCCACGTTTTGGCCCCTAGTGCTCGGCTGCTTTAAGCGCCCCACGGGAACACTAGGCGGATTTTTAGTGGTAATCGTCGATCAGCCCGTCGAACGCGCTGATCGACCGTCCCTCTAAGGCTTAAGTCTAGAATACAAGGTATTTTTGGGTATTCTAGTGACGAATTAAGCTTAAGTAGGCTCTGTGATCGGGCAGTGAAGATTTCCGCTGCCTGAACGAGTACCCCTTCGCCGATCGCTACCTGATCGACCCTCTGCAACTCGCGATCCGCGCTCAGCTGCTCGCGAATCGCGCCAAACCAGCTGATCAGCGACTTTTAGTACTTGATCGAGCCTGATCAAGTCTGATCGTCGCTTATCGACGACTTTAGTGCCTGCCCAAGCCTGATCACTGTTGATCAAACCTGATCGCACGTGATTCAAGCCTGATTGCGCCTGATTATCGCCTGATCGCATCAGTCGACTCATCACAAGTCAACACAGTCTTGCCACAAGGAATTGCAGTGTGACATCCCCGCCACCCGAAAAGCGACCCACGTCCATGCCGTCGAGTACACAAGGTGAGCAGAAACATAATCAGTCAAGGATAACCGGAGGACCCCCTTCGTCAGTCGGCAGTCCGGGCACCGTGGTACCGCCTGATCAAGCCTCAAAAACTTTGATCAGCCGCACCACCACACAGATAATATGTCGAACACCGTCAAATCCCATGGGCCCTTACGCCCCCGCGCCGCTCACACCAAGCATATAGAGATCTCCTCCGGAGAGGACTCGGGAAACGGATCGGGGGATTCTGAGTTCATGCTCACCGCTTTGTCCAAGTCCCAATCCGATTGACGCCGAGGACCTGTTCCAGCGAAATCTGCATCGGGGGCTGATCAGGTGATCAGCTCCCAAGACGATGGTGTTGCAAGAACGCGTGAGTTGACCGGATCGGCGCCTTCCTTACAGCCCGGCACACCTGGTCTGCGCCATCACACCCGATTGAAAGAAGTGTTTATTGGAGATCGACCCCTTCCGACGTTGACTTCAGATGCCACTTTGCCATGGTCACCGGGGCAGATCGGTAGCTCGCACCGATCAGCCCTGACCAAGCAGATACTATCCCGGTCTCTATAGCGTCCAGACCCCTGGATTTTCCCTCCAACTTCAAAGGCTCCTGCCGCTTCTGCATGGCGGGCGGACCTGGTCACAGCACCACAAATCGCCCGTCTGTATGCAGATAAGACATGGAAAGGGTTCATCCGCCCCAAGCTGGGGTCCATGTTTGCGTCGACTGCGTGGATCGACTCGTTATTGGGTCGAATGAAGGCCTCCAATGAAGCCTACAGCCAAGCGATCTGGGAGTCTACACACTATCTAGTGCTTTCTCCTGATCGAGCGCAGCATGATCAAGGCCTGATCTCATTCCAGAAGAACCGGAAAAGCGCCGGAGTCGGTCGGGCGAGGCCTGGAAGACCCTATGCCAGTTCGTATGCTGGCCCGTGAGTGCGACATCGACATCTTTCTGTATTCGGTGTTTCTTCATATGTCCAAGCGTCACGTTGAGAGCCCCGGGGCGTTGACTGAGGACGGCATTTGGTATCCCGGTCTTCATTGTGACGATCCGGTCGCAGACCTGAAGGACGCCTTGATCCAGATCGATCGGAAGGAGCCCTGGCGCAATCAGCACCAGAACCAGATCGAATACCATCCGTCATTGACTATCTGTCGTCTGTGGGGTGACTGTGAATCTTGATGCGGCAGTTAGTTAGCTGACCAGATAATCCATAATACATATCATTATTCTTTCCAAATTCTTGATCACCCAATCCCTTGACCAAATTTCATCACTTTCTCCAAACTTGCACCTACACGTTATCACACACAGTTTCCATCCACATCGCTAGAATTATCACCACGTTCGTCATTCCACTACTCCAGCTCATCACAGTTCATCACACTAATTCACAATAATTCAGACCTTACACATATTCACACCGATCGATATACTGATCGGTGCTACTGTGTGTCTTAATCTTCATCTTCATGAGTCTGCATCACTGCGAAGCGATTCAGACTGACTCGTTCTCGCTGGAACTCTCGTAGCAGTGCTCCGCAATTTACATCGAGTTCGTCGATCCAAGTTGCTTCGTCATGATCCTTCCAGCGGACCAGATATTCTCGGTGGGTGCGACCGAAACGTGTCTTCTTGACGGATCGGACATCTAGCACCTTTTCCACCTCGAATTCGTCCTCTGCCAATGGCCTTTCCCAACTGTCTTCCGGCAGCAGAGCTTCGTCAAAATCGAATCTCTCCGCTTCGTCCACCAGACAGGGTATTTGAGGCCGATCGGGGAACTCTCTGACCAGCTTCAGTTTGGACACATGCACGATCGGAAAAACTTTGTAAAAAAAAAATCCGTGCCGATCGTGATCAGACGGGCAGCATGCTCACCGACCAGCTCTGCTACACGGAAAGGACCGTGCCATATATGAGCCAACTTCTTTGCATAGCCTTCCTTAACCCGATCGAGGTATAACCATAACCTCGCCCCTGGTTCAATACCATGAGGGCGGACCTGATCGTTATTCCGATCTGCTCGATCTTGCGTGGCCTGACGCAACTTTTCATTGACGACTTCTTTCGCATGCTGTTAATGCTTCTGGACCTGCATGCGCCAACGACGGGCATCGCGATCGCGGGTACGAGTGCAGCCGATCGGTATCGCCGCTTCAAATGTCGATCGAGGGTCCCATCCATACGCCAGATAGAAAGACTTTTCTCCTCGGATCCGATCGGTTGAAGAGTTGAGTGCGAATACCAGTCTCTCTGTATACTCGTCCCAGTCACGTTGGTCCGGATCGGCCACATATATCTTTATCGCCCTTGTTATTGTCTGCACCATGCGTTCAGCCGATCCGTTCGCTTGCGGACAAATGCCATCGTCGCGCTCTGCTTCTGGCCTAGCATGTTATTGAATGATCGGAACACCTCATCCATAAAACCGGGTTCCCGATCGTGTCTAATAACTTCGCTGGCGCCGAACCTTCTGAACACTCATTCCTCGTAACTCTGGGCGATCTGCTCCGGACATCGGGATGCACTAGCCTTTGCGATCACCAGACCAGTGGATAGGTCTATCCAGATCAGCAGCTCAGTGTTGCCGCGCGTCGATCCGGGCAGCGACGGTATGTGATCCATTTCTATCACCTGGAAAGGGTAAGTAGCCTCGATATTCCCGGGCGATCGGCCCTTGATTATCCGTCTGCCTTCCCGGTCTCGCAATCTGTGCAACAGCCCACATATTTCTGCACGCTTCGAAAAAGTCTTCTCCGGTGAAAGTGGGCCCTGATCTTGTATTATGTCCTGCCAATGCCTTTATGTACCCCTTCTAGACTCACATGGTAGTGATGAAGGACATCCGGCTGTAGCAACTCAGGGATCACCGGTTTCGCTGGTCGATCTCGATCGGCACTGTCTTGGTCAACATCACGGCAGTAATACAGCAATCCATTGTCATCCACATCGTAACTGTCCGCGATATTGGAACACTCTTTCGCTTGATCATTCGTTAACTTGGACAGGTCACCGTTCAGATAGGCCTTCAAGTTGACCATCCACTCTTCTTCGTCCTGCGCCCTGAGGATCCGTTCCGCCCTTAGCTGTTGTACAACGTAATCGCTCAGCCTTTACTTTGGGAACGATTGCCGTGACTTCTGAGTTCGCGATCTAGTTGTAGCCATCACATGCACCTGATCAGGGCTGTCCTTGGGCTTGATCAAATCAGGGAGCCTGTTTATGTCCATAAGTTCATGTAGAACGGCCTCCTCGGTGATCGTCGCCCCGATCTGGTCCCGTATGGCTTGAGTCGCGAGGTGATCGGCGCTTCTGTTACAATCCCGTTTCACGTGCAATAGCTCGTGGTTGGGATAGTCTTTCAGTGTCTTCATCACCCGATCATTCAGCAACTTCAGCCGTGGTGCCTTACAGTCGATCTCCCCGGTGATCTGCCTTATCCCTAAGTTGGAGTCACCACATATGATGATCCGCCTTTCTTTTGTGATGACAGCAGATCGAGACATAGAAGGAGCCCCTGATATTCCGCCTCGTTTACCGTTATGGCAGGCGTGAAATCAGCGGCGGCTTCTACTATAGACCACTGTGGTAACTTCCACAGTATGGCACTATAGGAGCCGACCTTCTTCTTCACGCTAGCCGATCCGTCGAAACTCAAGACCAGGAGTTACTCATCCCGATCGACGATCGGTGGCGGCCGTGAGATTGACTGTCGAGGTTGCTACCTTGGGGCAATCGCCATCAGAGCTTCATCCACTTCGGACCAAGGGGTGATACTGGCAGCCAATGTGACCAATATATCTTCCTCTTCCTTGGTGCACTTGACGACCTCGAGGGACCACTGTGACAGGAACGCTGACCATCTGCCGAGCCGACCGTCCATCCCATTGGCTGATAACAGCCAGGCCAATGTTGACTTTTTTGATAGGATCTTCACAGGTCGACCGACCAGCAGGTAATAGCACACATCCGAAATCCGTAGTAAAGCCAGAACTTCATTTTCGACGATCCCATAGTTAACTTCGTTCGGCAACGTCCGGCTCGTAAAAGTGACCGGATGGTACACACCATCATGTTCTTGCACTAGAGTGGCAGAAATGGACCACTTACTAGCATACACAATGACGAACGGCATTTTTTCCGGATCGAAGTGTCTTAGAATCTGTAACGGGGTTACATTCGGGTAACACTGAGTGTTGGTGTACATGAGTACACCACGGTTGAGGTCAGTATTGGCCGGGTTGAAAGGTTTCGAACCTTTGGTTATTTTAACCAATCAGGGCATGGGCCCTTGGTGTGGTGGTGTGTCAGCCATCCACGTGTCAGTACACAGGTGTGTCAGCCATCCACGTGTCAGTACACAGGTGTGTACACTACAATTTAGCTAGGTACGAATTAGGAATATTCTACTTAGTATTACATATAGTTTATATTAGTTTAAATTAATTTAGGCTAATTACATATTAAATATATTCAGTTTACATTTCACTCTAATTAGCGGACGCGCGACCTCGACCGGTCGCGCGCACAGTGAGTGTTGTAGGTAAGAGGGAGTCCTCCCTTTACCTACTCCCCGTAAAGGGAACACAGACGTTAAGGCTACGTAGTAAACCAACCCGGGAATCTTGTCCCCGAGTAGGAGATCTCTCCTACTAAGCCCTTTATAAGGGCGTATCGGCTAAGTAGCGGTAGATACCGCTTTAAGGAAGAGTATTCCTCTGTGCGCTAGCCGCACCGTGCGTATACGCACCGGCTAAATA
>CM047580.1:38236527-38277732 GCA_026184515.1 Peronosclerospora sorghi | reverse complement strand
CCAGTTCCTCTGGCCATCCATATGTACACCTCCAGTGGTGCTATGGACGCAAACTATTCCGACAGCTCGGAAGTGGACGCCCTTGGGGAGCTCTCCCCAACGGCTGGCCATGTTGATAGTGCCGAACGGCGCTATCAGTCATCCAACCCATTACCCACACGTGGGGAAAACGCACTAACTCGTACGCCACCGTTACCCGCTAGGGGTGATACCTCCAGGTTGCCACAGGCAACCACCACCAATGAACCGTCCTTGGTTCAAGAGTCCCGACGTGCTGGACGGGCACGTAAGGGACCTCGCGACCCTCAAAAGAGGGCTAAGAACGCGGTCAAGAGGAGTTTAGCCTCTTATACTCCTGGACCAGCGGCTATACTGCCGCGTGAAATTGCGCATCGGAACCAACTCCGGACCCGGCTACTAACGCCCAAACATTATTCCGTTAAGTCCTACCGGACGCGCCTCGGGAAACAGTCACGCGGTATCCTCGTGGATATTCTCCGCGAGATTCCCCTTGTTCTACTGAGGGACGAAAGAGGCGAAGACGCAGAACAGGCGTTCCGCGCCTGGTCGGAAAGGGAGAAACACCTCCCCAGTTTCGATGCGCTGTACAACAGCTTTTCCGAACACGACGTTCGGGTAGAGAGAGCGCTACGCTTGTCCTATGCTCAGGCCAAAGCGCAAGGGCAATTGCCTGCCTCCTATTATACGCGCTCTGCTCTCGATGTGGTGCCGGAGAGCAATGCAAGCACAGCATCTGCCTCCGACGAACTCCCAGCTATTGGGAGTGAAGGGGCTTCTTCAGCCCCTTTGGTCGTTGACTCTCAGTGGGATTCTCCCTCTCGAAAGCGTCAACGACGTCACGGCATTCCTGCCGCAGGGGAGTCTCGTACTCCCACGAGTTCTGGGAATGTGGATACCCTTTCCACTTCACCAGGTACTGGGTCTCACCCCGGTGATGGCGTCGCGCCATCAGGCGTTCCACATGATAATGTGGAGTACCCTCCGTATCGAGCACTGGAGGAGGGGGTCGCGCTATTGCGGCGTGACTTCCACGAGCGCTGTGATCGGCACAGCCTTCGCATCCAAGATGCTCAGGAGGAACTCCGCAACGAGGGGAGTGCGAATGAACGCATCGAGGAGCGGCTTGCCTCTCTCGAGACTCTCGTTGCGGAGCTTCAGGGTCGTATATCAACCCTGTCGGAGATGTTCCGACCTGTTGCGCCTTTCGGATATCCGGTTTCTCACCCTCCTCCGAGAGGGGACCCGCCTCCGGGTTCTGGTATGGCTTAAGCATACCCACATAAAAGGTTGGATGCGTACGCATCGCCTTTGGGATGTCTGAGGTGTACGACAAGCCCTTTCGGGCTAACACCTTAAAGGGGCCCACAAACCTGGGGCGCAGTTTATTGCGCAACAAATTTGAAACTGCGTGTGTAGGAAGATTTTTAGCGTTTAATAAAACACTTTCTCCTACTTTGTATACCTTTTTGTTACGCCTCTCCTTTCGGTCACCTTGCTCCTTCTGCTTGTCTTGGCTTTCCGCCATAGCATCGCAGACGTGTCGTAAGACACTAAGGCGCGTCGATAAGAACTTATCGATGTGCTTTCGCACAGATACAGGGCTGACATCGGGGAATCCTCCACCCTCAAGCCCTGGTCCACACACACGTGTCGTCAACGTAACCCTCGGCTTCACTAATCCGTTCACGTAGAACGGGGTATACCCTGTAGATGCATGAACCGAATTGTTTATAGCAAATTCGGCAATAGGAAAAAAAAGCATCTCACTCCAACTCTTTGGAGAATCCGGACATAAGCTCCGGAGAATGTCCTCTACAACGCGATTAACGCGTTCCGTCTGACCGTCCGTCTGCGGATAATCCGCAGTGGACGTGAGGATCTTGGTGCCTAGCACCTTAAACAACGCTCCCCAGAATTTTCCCGTAAAACGGGGATCCCGATCCGACACAACGGAATCTGGTAGACCATGCTGTCGAAAGACACGGTCTAGGAACACTTTCGCTGTTCCTTGTCCATCTATGGACTCTTTCACCGCCGCCAGGTGAGCCATCTTGCTCAAACGGTCTACAAAGACCAATATGCCGGTGTTATCGGCCTTATCCTTCGGAAAACCGAAGATAAAATCCATGATAATGGATTTTCAACACTCCGTTGGAACCGATAAGCTCGCCAAAGGCGCAGCTGAACTTGCAGAGGGTTTAACCCTCTGACACGTCTCACAGGTGCGTATATACGCACCGACCCACTTATACATATTGGGCCACCAATACAAAGCGCTTAAAGCGCTGTAGGTCTTATCCCGACCTAAATGACCCCCCGTAGGGGCGTCATGTGCCTCGAAGAGGACTCTATACCTCAGTTCCTCATTATGAGGAACTACCACCCGCGTAGTTCCTCCGCGCTCGTGCTATAAAATACCATACCGTCACAGTACCTGTAACGGTGTAAACGAGCTTTAGCTCGACTTGAAAGGATTGGCTCAGACGAGCCAAGACCCTTTTCACCTAACGCGCTGATTAGCGCCGTACACTGTGGGTCTTCCGCATACGCCTGGCGTATGAGATCCACCACAGATGTGGTGACGAATGTCGCGTGAGCGAGCTCGTAATCGGGACGACGCGACAACGCGTCTGCATGCACGTTTTGCATGCCAGGTTTGCGAGAAGTGAGGCTAGTTTGTCGCTGTCCGTAAGGACGCGTGGTCAGTATAAACCACGAACGGCTTTGAGCCGAGTAGGTGAACCCTAAATTTGACAAGAGCATACTTCATTGCAAGTAGCTCCTTGTCATGAACGGTATAATTCCGTTCCGCAGCTTTAAGCTGCCTCGACTCGAACGCAATTACGCGTTCCCTTCCTGCATCGTCTGCTTGTAACAAAGCACATCCGATTGCGAAATCGGAGGCGTCGCAGACGTCACTAAATGGTTTCCAGAGTCTGGGAGAGCAAGAACGGGAGCTTTTAACAAGCTCCCCTTAACCGCTTCATAAGCGTTTTGGTGTTCAGTTTCCCAACCAATCAACATCCTTCTTAAGAAGTTCGGTCAATGACTTCGCCATTTCAGCGTAGTTCTCGCTGTACTTGTGGAGATAGTTGGCTAATCCAAGCCACTTCCGTATATCTCTAAAATTTACAGGAGAAGGCTACTCCACAATGGCTTTCACCTTCGCGGGATCCGCCCGCACTCCATCCTTACGATGAAGCATCCGAGGAAAGGAATTTCCTCATCACCAAATATACATTTGGATGCGTTCTCATATAACTTATGCTCTCGCATACACTCGAGCACAGCTCGAAGGTGTATAAGGTGCGTCTGAACATCAGACGAGTCGCCTTCCGCACGATTATGAACGAATATATCGTCGAGGTACGTCTGATCGTACTTTCTATGAGGGCGGAAGAGTTGAGTCACCAAGCGATTGAAAGTTGGTGGTGCATTTGAAAGCCCTTGTGGCATAACAAGCCACTCCCACAGCATGCCACTAGGCGTGCTAACCGCTGTCAGCGGAATATCGGACGCTCGCATGAGCACCAGATAATACCCGTCCACCAGATCTAAGGCACTGTATACAGTACAGCCGGCCATATTGTTCTGGAGGACATCCTTACGAGGAATCGGAGTCTGCATGGGTACAGTAGCTGCATTCACCTTGTTGTACGCATGCACAATGCGCCACTTTCCGTTCGGTTTACGAACACAAAAAGTGGGAGAGGAGTGGGGAGACTTGCTCTCCCGTACCATCCCTTCCTCTTCTTTCCCCTTGAAGAATGCGTCGATGACGTCGCATTGTTCCTTGGGGAGAGGCCACTGCCTAATGACGCAGTATTTGGTTCCAGGAACCAAATCAATTTCATGTCGGACTCCCCGATCCGGTGGTAACCCCATCGGCGGGTTGTCACTAATGAAATCTCCAAATTCCTTTAATAAGGAATGGTAAGGGTCCTCAGGATCCGCGAGGATCTTGAGGCCGCTTCGGGCATTTAATGCCTGTTTGGTTTTCACCAAAACTGACTCGTCCATCGTGGATGAGGAGTTCAACTCCTCTTCCGGACGTAATACGACAACCTCGTCGATTTCATCTGCTTTCAAAGCAGCTTCAAATTCGTTGAAGGACATCTCCTCCAACGACAACAGTTCGCCTACCCCAGGCAACCGTTCCAGGCTTACGCCTTCTGTGACAACACCTGTCACACTATTCAGCATCCTGTAGGACTGCTGACTAAAGGCCTCGGGACTCATCCCGAGACCCAGATGGGGGGAGTCAATTGCCCCATCTATTGGAACCACCACGCGCCTATCAACAGAGGTCCCTACCTCTACCACCTGTGACTCGCCGGTCTCACCTATTACGGCTTCATCGGAATCAATTCCGATGTGCGAAAGAGACGAACTTCGGGTCGCTTCGCTTGGAAGCGCCTCGCGCTTACCCTCAGAGGATTCCACCTCTACCACTGGCGACTCACCAGTCTCGCCTATATCGGCGCGGGGATTAACCGCCGAATCCCCCTCGTTAAGGAACTCTTCCTTAACGCCATTGGGAATGATTATTTAAGACATCCCAATCTCTGGCATCTCACGCCAGAATCGCTTTTGCGATCGAGCAAAGGTGGATTCATGACTCGCCAATGCTTCACCCGGCCGCGGGCTCGTTGAGCCAATGGACTTAGACTTCCAGTCTATCCATGGCTCGTGGCGTTCCAGCCACTTCATGCCCAGAATGAGGTCATACCTTGAGTCCAGATGCAGGACTAGGCAACGTTCTAAGCTGTCGAAGTCTGCAAACTTCAGCTTAAGGTCAATCGAGTCCTTGGGTACAGAAACCTGTACGCCCGTCGCAAGACGACCGTGACAACGTCACGAGAACGTGCCTCTAGGGCCTCGTCATACAGCCGGCTCTTCTCCAGAGAAGCTCGTCTGACATAATTGTCAGACGCTCCAGAGTCTATCAAGACTCTCCAAGGCTTATCAAAGCCTTTCACGTCCGCAAGGACTACCAGCAAACCTGGCTGGTACACCAACTCGGTGCTAGAAAGCACCGCTTCCCTCGGGGCTTTGTGCTGTCTTCCCCTACCCTGGGGTTTAACAGCACTGAGGGACCCCCCAGTAGGGCGCCCCGCACCTACTGGGAGCCGTCGTTTCCCGACGGCTTGAACAAGGGCTTTTTCCCCACCCTTGGTCCCTTATAGCGAGTGTCTCGCTGGGGATTTTTCGGACATCTGTTCCACAGATGATCCGTGCTCCCACACAGGAAGCATCTCAGCGGCCCACGCCGCTGCAACATGGCTAAGAGCTCTGCCTCAAAGATCTGTGGAAAAGAGTCAGAGTGACTCTTAGCGGGAGGTTTCTCCTCCGCTTCGACCTGGCTCAGGTCCATGGTTTCAGGACCCACCTTAGAGGAACGGAAGTTCCTCTCGGCGTTGAACGCCATCTTGAATGCCTCCTCCAGGGATTCGGGTCGGCATCGGAACAATTCCGAACGTGCTGGACCTTCTCTCAGGCCTCCCATGAAGACGGGGATGGACACATCGTCCGAATACGATTTCGCGTACATCCCTGCCAACAGGGTCTTAAGCTCCTGGATATAAATCTCCAGGTCCTTAGTGCCTTGATGGCACCTCAGGAACGCCAGTTGATTCTGGAAAACCAGATCAGGCGTTGCGTACATGTCCATGAGCTTCTGCTTAAGGACCTTCCATGTTGGAAACACGTCCGTGACTGATTCCGAGCATGTAAACGCCCATTTACGGGCTTTGCCCGTAAGATGGGTCAATGCAAGTCCCACTTGCAAGTGATCAGCGGTCATGTTCGCTGTGGCGAAAGCCGTTTCGACCTCTCGCAACCAAACGTAAAGGTTGTCACCCTTCTATCCGGTGAACTCCTTTATCTTAAACGATAATGGAGGGCGCACCCTCATGGAATGACCTCCACCGCAACTCGCCTCATGAGCGATGAGGGCATTTACCCTTGCCTTTACGTCCTCAAGGCCCTGCTCCAATAGGAGCTTCATACCTTCTTCCCCCGTTAAGGGTAACAGCCTTTTAAAGGCTTCCTGCTGGACGAGGGTAAACTATCCCAATCGTCCTGATTCATCATTTGCAGAGGATGCCTAGTCTACCAACAGAGGTGTTGGATTGACTACAAGTGCTACCATATTTAGCCGGTGCGTATACGCACGGTGCGGCTAGCGCACAGAGGAAGACTCTTCCTTAAAGCGGTATCTACCGCTACTTAGCCGATACGCCCTTATAAAGGGCTTAGTAGGAGAGATCTCCTACTCGGGGACAAGATTCCCGGGCTGGTTTACTACGTAGCCTTAACGTCTGTGTTCCCTTTACGGGGAGTAGGTAAAGGGAGGACTCCCTCTTACCTACAACACTCACTGTGCGCGCGACCGGTCGAGGTCGCGCGTCCGCTAATTAGAGTGAAATGTAAACTGAATATATTTAATATGTAATTAGCCTAAATTAATTTAAACTAATATAAACTATATGTAATACTAAGTAGAATATTCCTAATTCGTACCTAGCTAAATTGTAGTGTACACACCTGTGTACTGACACGTGGATGGCTGACACACCACCACACCAAGGGCCCATGCCCTGATTGGTTAAAATAACCAAAGGTTCGAAACCTTTCAACCCGGCCAATACTGACCTCAACCGTGGTGTACTCATGTACACCAACACTCAGTGTTACCCGAATGTAACCCCGATACAGACTCTTTCGATGTGGATGCAATTGGATGTGGCATGGTAGACCTTGATTAACGATATTAAAGTCAAAGACAAATGGGCAGATCGGGTAATCAAAAAAGAAATTTTATTGGTGATGAATGCATTAAAGATTTCCCGATAGGCGTCTACAATGTTAGAGTTCGCGATCACCCCATAGACGACTGCCAATCATTGCTGGGTGATCTGCGATCTTCTGACGAAATTGATTGCGCCAAGGCTGATCCTGGTCCATCGGGGTCAGGGCGTCCATCAAGTTGTCAACTACGGCGTTGCAGTGGTAATCGGGGTACGAAGATCCGTCTTCGATCAGATCCCCGGCTTCCTCCACGCGACGCCTAGTCATATGAAGAAAAAAGGGGTATAGGAAGACATCAATGTCACAATCCTTTGCCCGCATACCCTTCCCTCAAAGAATTGGCACATCGACAACCAAGCTTCGCCCTCCCGACTCCGACGTTGTTTCCGTTGTTTCTGGAACGTCGCTAGATCCTTTTCTAGCTTCAATTGCCCAGCGGGAAGCACCAAGTAGTGGCTTGATTCTCAGATCGCTTGGCAGTGGATGCTGTAATGTGGTGGAGCGGCTGATCAAAGTTTTTGAAGCTTGATCAGGCGTTAAAACGGCGCCCGGACTGCCGACTAACGAAGTGGGTCCTCCGGCTGTCCTTGACTGCTTGTTTTCTGCTCACCTTGTGTACCCGACGGCTTGGGCGTGGGTCGCTCTCCAGGTGGAGGGGATATAAACACGGCAATTCCTTGATGCAAGATTGGGGGAACTTGTAACGAGTTGACCTATATGCTGATCAGGCGTGATCAGGTACAATCAAGCTCGAATCAGGTGTGATCAGGCTCGATCGGGCGCTAAAAGTCGTTGATCAGCAGTGATCAGGCTTGACCAGGCTTTATCAGGCGCTAAAAGGCGTTGATCAGCAGTGATCAGGCTTGATCAGGCTTGATCAGGCGCTAAAAGACGATGATCAGGACCGCCGGCCTTTGATCAGGGGATGATCAGAGTCGGTGATCAATCTAGTCGATTTTGTACAAGTTGGCGCGATCTGCGAGTTGTTGATCACAGGACACAGTTGCAGATCGTCTATCTTGTGGTGATCAGTGGAGGGGTACTTGATCAGGCAGCGGAAGTCTTCACTGCCCGATCACGGAGCCTCTAGTCTTTATCAGCTAACAGAATATCCTATCGAAATGTATTCTTAGCCTAGACCTACGAGGTGGGGGGGCGATCAGCTACGGGCTGATCGACAGTTTCCACAAAAATCCGCCTAGAGCTCCCATGGGGCGCTTATAGCAGCCTAACTTCTAGGGGCCAAACGTGGACCAATGGGGGAAGAGGTGAGAACACCTTCCCCCCAAAAAAATTTGCAAAATAACCGCTGCCACAGCGGGTGGAGGGAGTTGAGGGTGAGTTCCCCAGACCTTTACGTCTGCCGGTGGGCCAAAGAGTGCACTACGTGCTCCCACCCGGGACGTAAAGGGTGCGTATGCAAAAGAGAGGGAGGCGCGAACGCCTCCCCCTCGGTGATCTTATCGATCGGACCCAAAAGGAGAACTTCATTATTGCTTATATCCTAAAATATACCAAAAACCTAATATCAGCCAATCAGAACTACCCATCCCTATGTGCTTCGTCGACCAGTCGACCTGATTTTTTCGCTTACCGTTAGCTTACCGTTAGGTAACTGTATCAGTTGTCGCGTCGTCCCAGATGTCCCTTCCATGCCCCGTCCATGCTCGCCACAGTTGTGCCAACAGTTGTACCGACTGTTGTGCCGACTACCGACTATTGTACCCACTATATACCGACTATGGTACCGACTATGGTACCGACTATGGTACCGACTATGGTACTGCAGAAATTTGTAATATGCTTCACCACAGTAGTGCCCACAGTTATGCACCAATTTTATGGTACACTTCACCACAGCCGCCCCTGAGCCGCGTCCCAGCCACACAGCGGTTGGGGCGGGGGTCGATCATGCCTTTGGCTGCCCTCGATCATCTCTTTTTTTTCGTCGGGTCATGATCGATCATATCGTTGGCACCGTTGGCACCCATCGATCGCCCCTCTTTTCATTGGGTTATGATTGGACACCGTTGGCACCCATCCATCGCCCCTTCCTTTCCATCTGTCGATCAAATTCGATCAGGCCGTTAGCCATCCATCCACCGGAACGTCATCGTTTGTAGTCACCTCCCGCCAATCGCAACATCATCGATCAGGCCCTCTTGATCAGGCAACTCACATTTCCTTCGGCACATCCAGCATGAGATCAACCACAAACAGCGCTTCAGCGATCACTAGCAGAGCTCCAGCGTTTGATCGGCCTACAGCAGACGCCGTAATCGCGATAATTAATCAAGCCTGTGCGCAGCAGGAAGAGGTTCACACGTAGCAAGAGGAGATTGTCGTGTTGACTGACTCGCTGTCCCAGCTGAAGGCACGACTGAAGGCCGCCGAGGACGTCATATCAGAGCAACACGACCGGATCCGCGATCTGGAGGGTGATCAGGATCGAGATCAATATCGACTATCAATCCAAGCAGAGACCGTCGATAGTCAAGCCCCGGAAACCTTACACCTCGAAGCAGATCTCTGCGAGGCCGACATCAAGATCGAAAAGGAACCGGCAATGTTGTTGTGATTCCAGCTTGGATTGAAACTCCATCTCTAGATATCAAAAAAAGTCTTCTAATGATGTTCCAGCCGTCTTTTCGAAATACAAAATTGTTCCACGAGTAAGAAAGTTCATGCTCTCTTGATCATCACATGGTGGTGAGGGCCATTTATCAGGCGGATGTGCGGTCATCATTGCTAAGTGATCTATCGCCGTCTATGGCGTACACTCGTCATCGCCGTCGTCCACGTCAAAGATTTTATTTAGCTGAGTGGTAGTAATCGTTCCTAGGAAAAGCGGTTTGCAGCCGAGTAATTCCGCCAAAATGCACCTCGCAGACCACAAATCCGAGGGTTTATCATACCGACAACCATCTAAAAGAATTTCGGGGGCACGGTACCATCTTGTCACGACGTATTCTGTTATATCGACAAACTTCATCTCTCCTTTCATCGTCTTCACCTTGGAATAGTCCACATAGCGAGCGAGTCCGAGGTCACCAATTTTTGCGTCGCATGTACTTGTGACCAAAATATTCGATGGTTTTAAATCCCGATGGAGGATATTGTCCGAATGCAGATACGCCAAGCCACGCAGAATCTGTCGCATGAAATGAGCCACATGCTCATCGGTGAGCGTCTGCGTCGAGAGAATGACTCGATTCAAATCCGTTTCCATGAGTTCCGTCACGATGTAAATATCTTCGAGAAACGACAATCGACTCGGACGAGGGATATCATAGAGATGCATGAGGTTCGGATGCTTGAGCTGTCGAAGTAGACACAATTCGCGCAGAATGCACTTCGTATTGGACAGATCGTTTAAAGCGTTCGTGGCTTTCTTGATCGCGACGGTCGTTCCTGACTCGACATCACTGGCGACAACGACTTCGCCATACGTACCAGCTCCTACAACTTTAATCACCTGATACTTTTGAGGGACTTCAAATGTAGCCGTTTTATTGCTTCATTCGATGCGGATCAGTACTATTTACTCGGACGAATGGCCTCGCTCACTCACGCCCCCAGTAGCAAAACGGAGCGTCCACTTTCTCGCGTCTGTTTACTTAGTCAAGCGTTTTAATCGCTGACCCACTGGCATTCACGATCCGAGTCTCGGAAATCTTATTACGAGATGGAAAGCGTAGGGCACATAGAGTCAAGTTTTGGTCGTCTCCACCACTAACAATTTCCACGTCCAGACTCTGTTCGATCGCGCTTGGTGAACACGATACGAGCGTCATGCAATTTGTGCCCATCTCGTATGCTAAGTAATTGCCAAGTGGGCGCATGTGACTTATGAGATCCTGCAACGAATCTTGGAGCTGTTCGACACTGTGCTGAGAGCGTAGATGCAAACTCATTTGGTGAACAATCATACTGAGATTCCATAGCGTCACGAAACCATCCGTAGATCCCACTGCAAGTCCAGCCATCATCGACTCCACTTGTTCAAATCCAACGCACGATAAATGGGTTTTCTGGACGAGCGGCACTCACCAAGCTCAACAAGTTGACGAGAGGACAAATCGAGCACCAGCAATTGAATCGAACCTTCCGAGTTGCAAGCCATCACAAGTCGATAGGCATCTGAAACACAAGGAATGGCAAACGTCGCGAGCGTAAGGATACGATGGTCTTGGGCTGCTTCTCGTCGTTCATAGCCACAGACATGACGAATTACCTTCTGTTCCCCTGACACGAACCAAACATTCAGACGCTGCTTGCCAACTCCCGTGATTACGATGTGGTCCTCACAGTTGCGTTGGTACGTTGTGAGTGCTCGTTCAGAACTTGTGTGGACAATTCCTGGTGCTGCACGGCGCGCAACGTGGGCGTTTGCCTTCGTCTTGCGCAAGCCGACGATGCAGTAGACGCCGTTGTCTTCTGAAGCTGTCACTGTTAAATATTTTCGTCGTCCATACGGTTGCACGTACTACGTCACACGGGTTCCAGATACCACGTACTAACGTGCGATATTCCAATACAATCAGATAGAGCTAGTAATTAGCGTAACAGCGAACAATCAATCACCTGACGTAATTTAATTCTCCACTGTCCTTATGCGACTTAAACGTAAGGTCAGCAACTCAAACCAACAATCGTGTAATACGGGAATCCAATGCGTAAAATCCAATCCGACTGCCACTGCATTGTACTAGGTAATCCACGTAATATACTCCAAACAAGCCGCGCACTTTAGCGCGCTTGTTGTTCACTCAAAAGAATCCACACGAGAGTCAATAATCAAATTCAGAAGTGATTTATTAGAATTAAGTTTGCACCTAAAACTAATAATATGCAAATACACAATGTTTTATACATAACCTAAAGTTATGTACAATACATCACTTTCACTGAAAAGTTGCTGAAAAGCCAAAATGGCGACACGAGCTGCAGCGCAAAAAGCGCGCACTTCCAACACTCCTTCTCTACTTTCCCGTGAAAACCAGTCACTCCATCGCAATCGCTGCCAGTCCAATACCCTCCTGCCCACGTCTCAGCTTATCAGGATTCAACGGCTTCATAAAAACATCTGCCAAGTTCTCGTCCGTAGGTCGATAGCTTGTCTTGATAACATCATCTTTAAACTTCGAGAGTAAAAACTTCACCCGAACATCCATGTGTTTTGTCTTCGACGTCTTGCCATCACCTTCCAACATTTTAATCGCCGCCTGGTAGTCGCAAAACAACTTTATCGGCAGAGCAACCTTCAATACTACTTCACTTGACATCTCCTTGAAGCCTGTAAGCTCACATAGAGCCACATACGCCGCATAAATTTCTGCTTCCATTGTGGAGAGCGAAACACAAGACTATCGCTTGCATTTATACCCAGTGCACAATGCACCCTTCCACGAAAAACACACCTCCACTCGTGGACTTCCGGTCTTCTTTGGAACCAGCGAAATCCGCATCACAAAAACCTTCAATACTAAGTTCATCGTTTTTCTTCGATTTCGCGTTTCCATTCGCCTCCAGACGTAACTTCATACTTGACGTGCCTTTGAGGAATCGTAAAATCCTCTTGGCCGTCATCCAATCCATCTTCGAAGGCGCATGAGCCCTGCGCGTGGCCTTGTGCACTGCGTACGCAATGTCTGGCCTGGAACAACGCGCGATTAACAGCAAACATCCGGTCAACGACTGGAAATTCTTGATCGTTGGCGATCCATCATTTCCACAACTTGTTAGCATGTCTTGTTCCTTCAAATTTTGATCTTCAAATTCATCTCCGATGGGTGCCTTCACCACGTTTGCCTCCTCCATGCCGTATATCTTCAGAAGAACCTTGATCATTACTTCTTGGTCCAGAAAATTACCCCGACTTTCTTGATACTCCACTCTCATGCCTAGAAATTTCGTCACTTCGCCCAAATTTTTACTTCCAAATCCTTGAGTTCCTCGAACAAATTTTCCACATGTTCTTGCTTCGTTCCCGTGAACAATAGGTCATCCACGTATACTCCTACGACAACCGTTTCACCACAGACCTTCTTGAAATATAGGCAACCGTCTGTAAAACTTTGTTCATAACCTTGATTTAGGAGCTTGGAGTGCAGCAGGCGGTTCCATTGCCTCCCTGCCTGCTTCAAACCGTACAGCGTTCTCTTCAACTTTAAAACCACGTCACTTGGGGTTTCAACTCGCAAATCCTTGAGTTTTTCCTTTTCCACCTTCATTCCGCTAGGGGTTAACAAATATATTTCATGTTCGTCCTCCGAAGCTTTCACATAAGCGTTGGGGATGTCCCCATGCATCGCTCGTACTCTCCATTTCCGAGAAAGCATCGGAATGAACCGTACAGTGGTCATTTCCATCACCGCGGCAAAGGTTAGTTCGTAATCGACCCCGAAACGCTGCTCGTTTCCGCAGGCCACTAACCTCGCCTTGTATCGTTCCACTTGTCCATTAGCATCGGTCTTGATCTTGAAGACCCACTTCGAATGCAACTGCTTGGAATTGGGTGGCTTCTTCACAATTTCCCATACTTCATTTCCTTCCAAAGCCTTATTTTCTTAATCCATCGCGTGGATCCACTTATCAGCATCTTGGCAACCCATCGCATCGCGATAATTCCTCGGGTCGCCCTCCATTACCATGTTAATTGTTGCTTCATTTCCATCAACATCATCATAGTCCTCTTTCTTGCTTTCCGCCTGAGCCATGCGCTCGGCGTACTGGCGCGTGACGTGACGATCCCTCGTCCAACGCGGCTTTCTTGTCGTCTGCTTTCTTCCGACTTGCTCCACACCTGGCGTCACCACGGCTCCTTCTGACCCTCGGTCACTTGGCGGAGCTTTTGCGTTGATTTCTTCTCTTTCACCAATCCGGTTTCTTGGTGGAGCTTCTGCCTTGTACTCTTCGTCTTCACCGATCCTCAACTGCCGTTTCTGCACGTCTGTAATCGTGTCTACATTCTTGACATGATGGGTGACAGTCACCTTCCGCTCGGCTTTCAGGTATACCTTGAAGCCCTTGGTCTCCTCGCTTCGACCGATGATCACCCCGACCTGCGCACGGTGCGCAAGAGTCTTCTTCCCGGGGTTCCTGTACACGGTACACGGCGAGCCAAAAGTTACGATAGCGCCTAAATTCGGATTATTTCCAGTGAGAACTTCCACCGGCGACATCCGCTTGGGATTCGCACTTGTTGGGGTTCGGTTCAGCACATAGGATGCATACTCTGCAGCATCCCCCCAAAACGAAAAATTCAATCCACTTCCGAACAGCATGCAACGGTCCATATTCATCACCGTCCGATGCATGCGTTCGACCTTCCCATTACTGGCTTGATTCCCGGCCTCGCTTATCTGCCGAGCTATGCCGGTACTACGACAAAAATAGTCCACATTTCGATATTCCACACCTCCGTCAGTCCTAAGGACGTGAATCTTGCATGCGAAAGTTCTCTCGAATAATGCCAGAAAATGTTCAAATTTCTTGGCCGTAGTGTCTTTTTTTTGCCAAAAAAATCCTGGAGTAGTTACTCTTGAAGTCAATGAAATTGACCAAGTAACGGTTGCCCAAACGATCCTTCGGTGTTATTGGACCTTTAAGGTCGGAACAAATCACACCACCGATCCGATCAACAGGCGCGTTTTTATCGCTGTACTCCTTCGACTGATCGTTCTTGGTTTGGTTGCCTTGCGCGCAGGTAACACAGTGCCTGCGCGTCTCGTCTGTGATCCGGATGATTCCATATTCCGGATCCTTTGCCAACCTCAAAATCGTATCGTAATTGAGGTGGCCCATCCGCACATGAAAGTGCATCAACGATCCACTTTGAACATCATCTTCTGGCGTGTAATTGTCTTCCATCGGGTACTGCACCGAGATGATCATTTCCTTGTATGTCTTTTTTGAGCGAATCACTTCACCCTCCACGGTGAACACATTATTTACCGAACGAACTCGAGTGATCGGAAGGCGCGTGTCATATTTGACAAGCGTCCTTTCCCCATCCACGTAATCAATCACGAAACCGCCCTTTTTGAAAACACCATAAGAAAAATAATGTTTCGGGCTGCTCCTTCTACGTAGAAAACATCTTTTATTTTCACGCAAGTTTCCGCGTTCCCATGCACAAAACGGATGTACATCGTGCCCTTCTTATTAAGAGTGACAGTTTTTCCATCCACTTGATGACACTGTCGATCCACAGTTTTCACATCCATCAAGCAAGTGAGATCCGGCGTCAGATGCACACTTACACCGCTGTCGAGAATCCATGTGTCTCGACCGGATGGTACATCGTTTTCGGCGATCATTAATGCGAAATCCGATTTCGGCGTCTTCTTCCTTTTTGGCCAATCTCTCTTGAGATGCCCCCGCTCGCCACATCCATAGCAACCGCAATTTTTTATCACCACAGCCTTTTTGGGCTTCTCCACAATCATGTTCACCGATCCGGATCCGTGACCTTTCTTCCGCCGGCTGTTGAACTCAACAGCCTGCGCAAACTGACAGATTTCGTCAGCTTGCTGCAGATGATCCGTCCGTAAATGATTGTAACGGGACATCACTACACTCGACATCTCTGGTACGGCAAGGTAAATTATGTTATCCAACACCATTGCATCGCAGTTAGATCCAACTGCATCCGCCACTGCCGTGAGATACAAAAAATGATCCGGCCAACTCCTTCCTGGTGCCTTGCGCGCACCTAGGAGTTTCATCCCCTCCGCGTGAGTTATACGCACACTGAAAGCGGCATACATCTTGTTCATGATGTGCCACAACGCTGGCTCTTGTTTCCACCAGGTTTCCGCAAACCGGTCGTAGTATGCTTCCGCTGGGCCAGCCAGATAATGGCCCATCAATTCGACCTTTATGTCCTCTGTCCATCTGAAACCGCAACATTCTTCAGCGATCGATATCTGCCTGAAGAACTTGGTTCCCCATCCCCAAACACCAGCCCCAAGACCCTTATATGCTTCAGTTCCATCGAACGGCCGGATCTGGAGTCTCTTCTCCTTGGCCGTCGGTAGTCTTGGCATCAGGTATGGCTGCGCATGAAAATTTCCAGGCGCTACGTATGCCTGTTGAGCGTTTCCGGGTGCTACGTACGCCTGCTGGGCATTTCCCGGCGCTGCATACGCCTGATGGACATTCCCAGGTGCTGCATACGCCTGCTGAAGGTTTCCAGGAGCTACATATACATTCTGGTACTGATTCGCGGCTTGTTGCTGCGTAAACACCTTCTGCGGTTGCACATGGGCGTTACCGGGGTTGGCACCCCCGCCCCTAGTGAACACGTCCTTGCCCGCCTTGATAATATTCTTGAAGCACATCTTTCCCGCAATTCCGACGTTAGCATCGTCTTTCTCTTCGTCGCTTCCATTCAGGGAGGCCAAGCTTGGTGTCTCCCTTTAACTTCGGCGCCGCAATTCGTGCCGGCGCCCCTTGTTTAGCGACGATTCCAAATCGTCAAAGCTATTCATCATATGTGCAAACAATCGCATCATATCTTCCGGGCTGACTGTATGATTCGACGAGTCACTGGCCTCAGTTGGGCTCATAACCTGTTGAATATTTTCGTCGTCCATCCGGTTGCACGTACTACGTCACACGGGTTCCAGATACCACGTACTAACGTGCGATATTCCAATACAATCAGATAGAGCTAGTAATTAGCGTAACAGCGAACAATCAAACACCTAAAGTAATTTAATTCTCCACTGTCCTTATGCGACTTAAACGTAAGGTCAGCAACTCAAACCAACAATCGTGTAATACGAGAATCCAATGCGTAAAATCCAATCCGACTGCCACTGCATTGTACTAGGTAATCCACGTAATATACTCCAAAGAAGCCGCGCACTTTAGCGCGCTTGTTGTCCACTCAAAAGAATCCACACGAGAGTCAATAATCAAATTCAGAAGTGATTTATTAGAATTAAGTTTGCACCTAAAACTAGTAATATGCAAATACACAATGTTTTATACATAACCTAAAGTTATGTACAATATATCACCTAAAGTTATGTACAATACATCACCTTTTCACTGAAAAAATTCGCTGCAAAGCCAAAATGGCGACACGAGCTGCAGCGCGAAAAGCGCGCACTTCCAACAGTCACTAACCGTTCCGTTCCTAGAAACGCCACAAAAAATGGTCATTCGTCCGTGGTACTGGTCGTGGAGAGAGCAGTGGAGGAACAATGGTGGTTTTCTACAAGGATCGAGCAGAGTCGAGTGGATTTTCACCTCAATGTCTTGTCTTTGACTTGTCGGAGGAGTAAAGATGAATGCATGAGAAGAAATGGTCGATGTCACGTTATCCGCTTGGGTATAAAGCGCATGGGGACGACGCCAGACTCCACAATCTACCGTAAAGACACGATACTGGGCCGACATATTGTGTAGAATGGCGTGCGATGCGTGAAAGCCAAAGCCGAAAAGCTCTTGCCTTTGGTTTGTACCGCTTGATTATCGCCACAACAGTTGCTTGATCGTCGAGAGTCCTTTGATTGCTTCGCGGCCTAATCTCGTGACTGACAATTTCCATGTACTATTCGACGTTTCTTTGAGCTGATACGAGCAAATGTAGCCGTCATGACCTCCTGAAACCAATCACATGTGCGACTTCTGGATATCGACGAGAAGAGAGGTCACCGCGATACGTCCGTGAACACCTTTCAGCGTGAAAGTAGGAGATTTTCCTTGAATCCCGTCAATGTTACCTTCTTTAGATGAGAGTGAATGGTGAAAGACGTAAAAGTTGCCATAGCCATCCCCTCCGATGATATTTCTCACTTTCGCCGCGCGGACCACAATCAGAATCGTCGAGATACAGCTTTTGGCAGGAATTGTATACCTTGCCACAGGATTCATCGTTATACTTGCGACTTGATGGCTGTCACAAACTAGAGGCTTCGACTCTGTCAGAAGGCCATTCGCACTACTCACGAAAAGAGCGTCATCTTGATCCCACCAAATTTTCATGACGCGAACATTCGTTTGAGTAGTCCATGAATACAATTGAGTTCCTGTCGTTGCTTCCACGATACTGACGCGACCACCTGAAACTTCCCCATGTAGCAGGTAACGACCAGAGCGATCAATTGAGAAAGAGGAGAGTCGAGCCAGAGGAGGATGAGTGTCGGTACAAGGGAGCGCATAGATAAGTTCGGCTCTGATTGAAAGTAGGTCCAAGCGAAAGATTGCGCCGTGTTCCGAGGCAACAAACGCTACTTTGCCGCGGGCAGCGAGCGAAGCACGATATTCCGCACACTATGAGAAGCGAAAGTTTTTTGTGTTTTTCTGCCATAGTGCAAAAGGAACGCGAATCGTTTAGCACATGTCGCTTGCTACCGAGGCGTCAGTAGACGATATGAGTTGCTGAGTGCTATCCCATAACTTGACTGCTCCATCACCGCCTCCCGTTGCAAGGATTGTTTGTGAAGGGTGGACGGCGAGACGCCATACGTGTTTGCACACGTGTCCTTGCAACGTGGCGACACACGTTCCGTTGAAATTCCAAAGCTTCGCGACCCCATCTTCACTTGCTGTGACAACACCGCGCTCCCAGAAAGAGACATCCCAGATACACGCGGAATGACCCCACGCTCGAAACACGGAAGCGTACTGTGTCTGGAGGAGGTCGGATCGACTTCGTGTTCGTGGCTGCTGCAGTTTATCGGCGTCAGTTGTTACATTGTTCGACCACAATTGGACCGTGCGATCGTCCGAAACGGAAACGAGGGAGCTCGCGCCAGACGACCATGCTAGCTTAAAGAACACGCCATCATGCGCATGTAACCGGTGCAACGACCGCAGAAGACTGTTGACCTGCCTTTTCCATTGGGTTACACAGTAAAATCTGTTGAAAGACCGTTCTGACGCGACCATCAGCTCATCAAACGATCGTCCATGGAACGCTAGTGAATACAAAATACAGCGCTCAGTACACTGCACGCTGCGTAGAATAGTTTGACGCTCCGGGTCCCGTATTTGCACCACATTGTGAGCCCGTCCAACAGCTACCAGCAGTGTTTTCGTCTCTTGTGAAGCACGATCATCCTGCACTAGCACACGCGCATTCAAAATACAATAACCAAATACTTTTTCAATCCCTAACGTTGGGAATGTCTCGAGCTTGCGGGCAGCGTCACACGTTGGAGGCAACTTGGTGCAGTAAGACACACACTTTTGACCGTAAAACACGCCCACACTCGAGACACGCCCTTCTGTACGGACGCAGCGACTGGCACCGCATCGGCACGTGGTTCCATCTCGATTCTATTCCATTCCGTACTCTATGCCCTGCTCCAGGCCATGTAACTGCTTCCACCTACTAGAAATACGTGAACCCTCGCGCACAGCCTGGAAAGGCTAGTTGAAGATTACTGGGCCAGTGCGGATTCAGGAATCCAACGTGATGATCGCCATCTCGTGGACTCACGGGTATACACTTGCAAATATTTGTGACACATCCACTCAAATCCTCAAATGCTGCTACTGCCCGGTCTCAACCGTTCTCCCGAGTAGCCAGCTGCACGTCTCAACCCCCGAAAGAATCGCGTTCCTTTGGATGGACGGCGAGGCTCTTTAGGAGGCGACAATACAGATACGGCGTCATGTGCCGTTTCAACTTGTGACATGTCGAGTCCACGGAAGGTTTGCTCCATATGCGTGCCTTCATCCAGAATACAGCGTGCATACACTGGATAGACCCTTTTCGTAGCATTCGTAGCATCAGACGGCTGACCAGTGGCATGATCGTGTACACTTGGAATCACATGCAGCTGCTGAGCTTGTAGAATCTGCACGTAGAATGTTCCTGGCGAATCGAGTGATAAATCGCCGATTCTTCCCCAGGAAAAACAAGTCGGATGTTTTCTCCTCGTGGAGCAGTATCAAATGCAACTGAAAGAGCGACAGCGTCACCATTTAAATTCCACCGGACAAACCTGCCCTTCCTGTCCGTCACTGGTTGATCGACTGGTCCGTTCATCTTTCTGCTGATCGTAACCCCGCGTAGGCTCATGATCGAATCCATCAATAAGAAATCTTCCCGTTCCTTCCTATAAAACGTCCTCACCAGATCTGATTCTGATGGCGGCGTACTTGATCAACTTTCGTCGCTCTCCGAACCAGGCGCCTTCAGCAACGCCTTCGGTTGGTCAGTCTTGTAATACGTCACCACCGGCTTCCAATCCGGATCATTATATCCATATGCAATTGGCGGATCAAACTTGCGTTATGATCCGCAGGGGCTCCCGAAGGAGCCTTGGGAGGTGATTGAGGCTTTTCCTCCTTTATCTCATCAGGATACCCCCCCCCCAGGTCCTGATGATCAGCATTTCCTTTCTTCTTCAGACATGACGATGGCGAACTGCCTTCCATCGCCACACCCACCTCCTCCTTTTCCACTTTAATCTTCAATTCTGCTTCCGCTTCCGTTTTCACGTCCGCATCAGCGCCATCTTGCGTAGAATCGCGGTGATATCCCGCGTCGCCCAAAGATCCGGGCACGCGCACCATTGTGGTGGAGCGGCTGATCAAAGTTTTTGAAGCTTGATCAGGCGTTAACACGGCGCCCAGAATGCCAACTAACGAAGGGGGTCCTCCGGTTGTTCTTGAATACTTGTGTTTCTGCTCACCTTGTGTACCCGACGGCTTGGGCGTGGTTCGCTCTCCAGGTGGCGGGGATATAAACACGGCAATTCCTTGATGCAAGATTGGGGGAACTTGTAACGAGTTGACCTATGTGCTGATCAGGCGTGATCAGGTACAATCAAGCTCGAATCAGGTGTGATCAGGTACAATCAAGCTCGAATCAGGTGTGATCAGGCTTGATCAGCAGTGATCAGGCTTGATCAGGCTTGATCAGGCGCTAAAAGACGATAATCAGGACCGCCGGCCTTTGATCAGGGGATGATCAGAGTCGGTGATCAATCTAGTCGATTTTGTACAAGTTGGCGCTATCTGCGAGTTGTTGATCACCGGACACAGTTGCAGATCGTCTATCTTGTGGTGATCAGTGGAGGGGTACTTGATCAGGCAGCGGAAGTCTTCACTGCCCGATCACGGAGCCTCTAGTCTTTATCAGCTAACAGAATACCCTATCGAAATGTATTCTTAGCCTAGACCTACGAGGTGGGGGGGCAATCAGCTACGGGATGATCGACAGTTTCCACAAAAATCCGCCTAGAGCTCCCATGGGCGCTTAGAGCAGCCGAACTTCTAGGGGCCAAACGTGGACTAATGGGGGAAGAGGTGAGAACACCTTCTCCCCCCAAAAAAACATTTGAAAAATAACCGCTGCCACAGCGGGTGGAGTTGAGGGTGAGTTCCCCAGACATTTACATCTGCCGTTGGGCCAAAGAGTGCACTACGTGCTCCCAACCAGGACGTAAAGGGTGCGTATGCAAAAGAGAGGGAGGCGCGAACGCCTCCCCCTCGGTGATATTATCGATCGGACCCAAAAGGAGAACTTCATTATTGCTTATATCCTAAAATATACCAAAAACCAAATATCAGCCAATCAGAACTACCCATCCCTATGTGCTTCGTCGACCAGTCGACCTGATTTTTTCGCTTACCGTTAGGTTACCATTAGGTAACTGTATCAGTTGTCGCGTCGTCCCATATGTCCCTTCCATGCCCCGTACATGCTCGCCACAGTTGTGCCAACAGTTGTACCGACTGTTGTGCCGACTACCGACTATTGTACCCACTATATACCGACTATGGTACCGACTATGGTACTGCAAAAATTTGTAATATGCTTCACCACAGAAGTGCACACAGTTATGCACCAATTTTATGGTACACTTCACCACAGTAATATTGTTCAAGTCGGCCCAAGAACGAGGTGATCCACGGAGTCGGTGTGAACATTGCGTTCAGGTCGCGGCTCAGTAAAACTTCCCATGGCTTGGCGTCATACAGACGGGTGACCTGCGATCCGGTCACAAGATCGGGTCGCCACTCAGGTGCACCTGGATGACTGACCGCCAGCGGGAAAAGCCAGTAGTCCGGACGTGATAAAGTGCGGTTCAGCTGTTGCTTTATCGTAACAGATCGTCGCAGCAGGTCGATCTGCCCCGGAGACCAAGGTTCATCGCCAGGCCCAAAGGAGGGAGAGGCACGTCAACCTTCAATGCCCCCAATGATGTATGACGATATAGGCCGGAAGTGCCGGGCAGAAGAGTTGGCTTGGGTGTCTCAACGGCTGGTTTCGATGGTTCTTGGATGCTTTCACCCATTCAGGTGCACCACTTGGTCTGCCCCTGACGTTGACGCTTCAACTGCGGCAGCAGATCGACGGCGATGTGTGGATCTTGTTCGCGACAGAGCATAAGCTAGCTCAATCGAGTCCGTCAATTCGTCCTCAGAGTCCACACCAAGAGAGGTTGACGTTGATTTGGAATGTCCAACTATTGGGGCGAAGGGCGCTTGATTTTTCGTGACTTGTATTGACTTGGATGATTCCGCCGTTGCGACAGAAGTTTCGCCGGTGTCTTGGCTTTCTTCCGCGGTGCCACTGGCAACTCCTCGTATTCCGGATCGGCCGCTAGGTCCCGCGCCCTCACGCCTCTAGATGCGCCTTTACGCTTCTTGTTGTGCGTGCGAATTTTGGGGACGGAATTTCAGCCAATGAACGGCGAGAATTTCCGCCCGAATTTTGTTGGGAAACATCGCCAGCAGAATGCGCCTGTGGGTCCGCGACGGCAGTCGATGCTACTCCACAAGGAATGCGACCAGCGACTAGATAACTGGATAGACACGTAGCCAACACATCACGGCACCGGTGGACGATTCCCCAGAGTCAATTCGACTCTTTGGTCCAAATGCCGAGCCGATCTTGGGAGGCAGCAATTCTTTCGGAGTGATCGTCGATCGTGAGACTTAGCTCGGCGATCTGCCGATCCATCTCGCGTCTTTGGGAATATAAGACCGATCGATCGCTTTGAGGCTCCGAGCTCTGCCGAACGACCACTGCAAGCTGCTCTCGAAGATGCGATCGGTTTGTCGACGACGCATGTCGTGACGAGTACCGATAGACTCTTCAAAAAATCTTTTGGAGCAGATCGAAGTGGCCGTGCACGTGCCGAACGGTATCGACAAGTGTTTGCACGGTCGTAAAGACGTCGATCCGCAATGGATCTACATACAGAATGAAGTGAAGATCGATTTAAAGTGGAATTAACGGTTGATTGACATACCTGATCGGTATTGTTGCAGAGCCGAGGCCTTGAGACGTTTATTCTCGACCATCAAGTCTGAACGATCAGCTTGTATAGCGTTTATCAGCTTGGAGAATCGTTCCGTGTTACGACGCATTTTCTCAAACGCGGTGTTGGCCACGATGCGCTTTTCGCGCTCAACTTTCAACTACTTTCGGAGCGCATCAATGGTTTGTCGGGACCGATCGACCTCGACTCGGTGCTCATCTTGTTCGCCGACGATTTGAGTGTCGCCCGAGTCGTCTGAATGGTCTGATCGGTCAGAAGTTTGAATATGCGGAAAGTGCGGGCACCGATCGCCTACGAAGACAAACGTTAGAGAAAGATGTGGCGATCGGAGATCAACTGTATTTACCTGGTACATTGGACTCGGAAGATTGCATGGAATTGAAGACAGTTTGTGAGATCAGGCCTCTACCGTTGTGCGACTGCGACCAGACTCAGGGGCTGCTGTGGTGAAGTGCAATTGAAAATTATTGACCTGTTTGTACCAGTGTACCTGTTGTCAAGGCGGATCGATCGGGTTGGCTAAAAGGACGGAGTGTTTTGGGCCAATCGTGTGCTTGGAGTGTTTTGTACGCAGATTGAGGTAAGGCATACGGTTTACATATAGTTTACATATTGGATTTTAATTGGTTTATTAAATATAGTGTTCGTATTACATTGTGTTGCATAAGTCGCCGCTCCGTAGGGGTAATTGAGAACAGAGGGCTAACACGGTCCCCTCTTGCTCATTTAATCCCGGCCAGGACCAGAGCTCCACCGGAAGTCCCACGACGGGAAGCTCCCATTACGTTCACTCACCCCTCAACTCCCGCCACGTTTGGAACGTTTTTTTCTCGGCTGGGTTACTCATTGCGATCTTCAGTCAAGTCCCAGATATTGGTTGGTTACTCACTGAGATCTGCAGTCAAGTGCCAAGAATTTATTGGCTGGGTTACTCACTGCTTTTGCAGTCAAGCCCCAGAACTTTTATTGGCTGCATTACTCACTGCTGCGTGCAGTCAAGTGCCATATTTTACCCACATTTGGAGTGACGATTTCTGCTACATTTTCAGATCGACTACATTGGATTATTATTTCGTTGGAATTCTGGATCAGTACCCCTGAAGTGGTACACCCGTATCAACACCTGCTAAGGTCTTCACTAGGCGACGGTCCACCGAGTGTGGAGCCACCCACACCAATAGGTACACAAGGTGAGACACAAGACGAATCGGACTCGGCGTCCTGTAATGCCGATCGGTCACCCGATCGGCACCCAGGCGAAGGTTCGCGGAGTACTCCCTCCGTTAGTTGATCGGCTGGGCGCGATGGTAGTTCAGTTCCGGACACTTCGGTGTTCAATTTTAAACTGGACTCCATCAAAAGATAGCAAAAGAATCTTGACGATGGAGGAGCTGACTCAGCTTGCATAAAGTCGGAACAACATATATCAAGTCAATAAAGAAGACCAAGCTAAGAAAATTGCAAAAATTAGAAAAATTTTGGGATGGCACCAAAATTGTAAAACTTGATGAATATCCACGAAGATCTGGACGGAAAAAGAAAAAAAAATAAAGACACCAAAAAGCAATAGATTGCGTAAGTTCAAATAAGAAACATGAACCGAGAAACCCGGGTGTGTCCAATGAAGATACAACAAATCCCAGGGTGGAAATAAGTTCCGAAATTGATGTAATAATTAGAAGTTCACTGTGTGTTTATCCAGTGTGTGAAAATAATAGTCTCGAAAGTTGTTCGCGAGTTAGTGGCCCCAGATCCGGGATCATTCGAAGAAGCACATGAAAGAAGAAATGCTGCCATGTGGAATCGGCTGAACAAGCCGAATTAAAATATCTCGAGGATCTGGGAACGTGGCGTTTGGTTATGAGGCGATGTGGAAGGAACCTCTGCAAACGGAGTGGGTCTATAAGACCAAGTTACGTTATTAAGGTACCTTTGACAGGTACAATGCCCGTCTGATCGTGAGGGTGACAAACAAGTGTATGGGCAACATTATTTTTCACGTTTTTTACTGTTATGGAAATAAATAACGTGAAGGTTATCCGAGAAATGGCTCAGATTTGGGGCGTAGAAGCATGACATGGTGATGTGCCTATCGATTACCAAAAGAAAAAACTGAAGATAGTTCCCATATAAATCTTAGAGTGCAACATGGGATGGAAATTGCAACGGACCCTCGAAATGCTTGGTTTGGAGTAAAAGTACCACTCGCACGGTAGCTACAAAAATTGTATGAGATAAAGCAAGCTGGAACGCTCTGGCATGAGCTGCTATGTTAAACTCAACAAGGTATGGATTTCATGCAGTGTGTCACAGACACGTACGTATTTGTGAAAAATACTTGTAATGCCACTGTTCTGGTCGGGGCATATGTCGATGACCATTTGGTTACGGGAATACGATTGGAGTAGTCAATGTTTTTTTTTAAAGATATTAGAAGTTTCGGGCATCCAATTGCCGGGTCCTAGTGAAGATTATATGATGGATCAAGAGGTAACTATCGATGAAATACTGAAAGTACGTGATCTGACTGAGGCCAATCCAGTCAAAACACCCGTACTGGATGTGGAAACCATAAAGGAATTGGAAAAACTGTTGTGGTGAAGTGTACCATAAAATTGGTGCATATTTGTGGGCGTGACTATGGGCACAATTGTGTGTGTGTAACTGTAGGCACAACTGTGTGTGTAACTGTGTGTACAACTCTGTGTACAACTGCAGGTACATGGACAGGACATAGACGTGGCATCTTGAGAAGGGACGACTAGGTACGGGTACCTGACGGTTAGCGACGGACGACAGAAAAATCAGGTCGACTGATCGACGGAGTGCATTGGAATGGTTTGTTCTGATTGGTTGATATTAGGTAATTGGTAGATTTTATGATATAAGCAGTAATAAAGTTCTCTTTTTGCGTCCAACTACTAGGACACCTAGGGACGGCACCTCTGCGCCCCCCTCTTTTACAAGCACCTCTACGTCCCGGGCGGGAGCACTTAGTGCATTTTTGGCCCCCAGCAGGCGTAGAGTGTTGAGAACTCGCCCCGCGACTCCGCCCGCTGTGTCAGCGGTTTTTTCTTAAAGGTTTTTGGTCTTGGGAACGTGATAGAGAAGTGCGCTCTCACCTCTTCCCCATTGGTCCACGTTTTTGGCCCCTAGAAGTTCGGCTGCTCTAAGCGCCTCACGGGAACTCTAGGCGGATTTTAGTGGAAACCGTCGATCAGCCCGTCGCTGATCGACCCTCCCCTTAATTTTAAGTGTAGAATACATATTATATTGGTTATTCTATCCTCATACTAAGCTTAAGAGGATCATCGATCGGGTGGTGAAGACTTCCGCTGCCCGATCAAGTACCCCTTCGCTGAACTCCACCAAGATCATCGATCTGCAACCAGCGACCTGCGATCGCCTGTTCTCAACTCACGCCAATTCGTGGGGAATCAACTAGATCGATCAGCGGTCCTGATCATCGACGGCTTACGCCTGATCAAGCCTGATCAAGCCGGTGACAATCCTGATCACCCCTGATCCTCGATCACCCCTTGATCATCGATTATTGTCCCTTATCACCCCTGATCATCGATCATCGACCTCGACCATCCCCCGATCACCAATCAACGGCCCTGACCACTAACTATGTGTGCCTGATCAAGCCGGATCAATCCTGATCAAGCCTGATCGCACCTAATCGACACCGGTCGATTCATTACGAATTACCCCAATCTTGCATCAAGGAATTGCAGTGCGACATCCCCGCCTCCTGGAGAGCGACCCACGCCCAAGCCGTCGGGTACAAAAGGTGAGCAGAAATGTGGTGAAGTGTACCACAAATTTGGTCACTTTTGATCAAGGCAGTTGGTCGAGTTTCCGATTGGTCTAAACAAGGGGGGGGGGCTTTTTAGCCTATCAGATTCAAGGAGTATCAAGAACGCCGGTCTTGGGTGAGTCACCTGACATTGGGTATTTTACATAAGTTTGTGTGGGTACATTAGGGACCATAGGGAGGTAGTATTATTGGTTAGTTGTGGTTTTTCCAAGTAAGAGTCTTTTGGTTACGGATTTTTCCAGTAAAGGTTTTTGGTCTAGGAATAAGTGGCAAAAACCTCTTCTGGTCTTGGTCTACACCGCAGCAAGGGGTCGCCGTTATTCTTTTCACGTACACTAGTCGCCTCCGCCCGCCGCGGAGTTTTTGGGGGCAGAGGGTTTAATTATCCCCTCTTGCCTATTATACCCGGTCTGGACGCGCCGCACGCGCACTTTGGCCACCGGAAGTCCCTCGACGGGAGTACGATTTGGTGATCTCGACATTTTAAGTCAAGTACGTTTGGAACGTGCTATTCACTGGATTGGTCTTTACGTGGAGATATCGTTTGTGGAGTTTCACGGGCATATTGGGTCTTCACGTGGACATATTGGCTCATTGTAACATTGGTTGGAGTTTAGACCGGTATTGGTCTTCTCTCATATTGGTCAGGGGCTAGACCGGTTGATTGGTCTACCCTCTATTATTTCGTATTGGTCAGGTCTAGATCGTTTGGACGATCGACCTATTGGAATTTATCTTTTGGAAGTGTTTCTTGTCTGTACGTACCTGGGGTGAAGAGTTCCGCCCTAGGTACACCTAGCCAGCACGGTCTCATATTCAAGACAGAATCAGATCGATCTGCGATCCCGATCCACCCAGTGTGTAACTAGCCCATTCCATCGGGTACACAAGGTGAGATGAACTTAAGTGAATCGGACCAAGTGTCTATGGATGATGACCGGTCGTCTGCCAGCAGCGGACGATCGGACCAGATTTCGAATGGAGGTCCGCGGGGTATCCCCCCGTAAGTTGGAAGGCTGGACACGATGGTGGTGGTCAGGTTGTCGATACAAATGTATTCGATTTCGAACTTGACTCCACCACAGAAACACAAGCAGTCACACAAGACAATCGTAGGACCCCCTTCGTTAGTCGGCAGTCCGGGCGCCGTGGTAACGCCTGATCAAGCTTCAAAAACTCTGATCAGCCGCTCCACACACTGTTGACCCTTAAATCTAGTGAAAGCTCACCTTGCGTCATGAAATCCAAGTCTTTGGTTGGAAGTCTCTTGTGGATATCTCGTTGCACGAGACCTAATACTTTGTTTTGTTGTGTATCGATCCACTAGACGCACCCATGCACCGACGCTTGGAGATTGTCAGGCGGCGAAGCGGTTGGTTCATTATCTAAAAGAAGAAAAGTCCTTGAAGATACATCTGAAGTATGATGAAGATCTCCGAATGCCAGTTCGCAGTACTCGCTACATGGACGAAGATTTTGCGGCAAACCAGATCGACAAAAAAAGTTAGCGCTACCGTGGTTTAAGTAAATGGAATAGTGATTTATTGGCAGTGCAAGAAACAAAATACGGTTGTATTGTCTACTGCTTAAGCCTGACTTGTTTTGTTGCAGTAGTGAGTGTCAAAGAAGTGCTTGGAATAAAAGAATTGTTTTGTGAAATCGGAATGCGTACGAAGACACCGTAAAGATGGGTAATCAAGCTTCAATAAGGATGTCAATAGAGAAGCCAGTGCGGGAAGCACGAAGCATGGTCGATAACAAGTTGGACTGTTTGAAGGACGATGCAAAAAAGAGCTAAGGCGACTCACGTACCAAGTATGGAAATGATTTCACCTATTGACGAAGAATCTTAACGCGCAACGAATTAAGACTCACGAAAACATATTGGATTGCTTTGATGGGGTTGTAGATCGCGCCATTTCACGAGGAGTGTTGAATTTACATGAACCCATGTTGGAAGTTTGGGTGAAATGTAAATTCAAAGGACGGAAACGGATTAGCTATAAATGCATATGGATACGCGTGGTGATTTTTCTAGGGCGTGACTGGGTACACACCCACCCTTTGCTGCGTCACACCCTCTAGGGTTAGGGTTAGGGTAACACCTTCCCTTACACGTAAGAAAATGCTGTGTTCCACGCTCTTAATTTTATTGCATTTGCAATTGCTAGGACATGCGATCTTTATGGATCAAATGGTCAACGCAGGTGCACGACAGGAAGGAATTTCGTACTCAAAGCTTTATGGCAAGATGGATGGCTCGGGTATTGAGATGAAACGAAAGGTGGTAGCTGATATTGGAATAACGGAGTGACGAACGTGGATTTTTTTTTCGCGATGTAGGTGGAACGGTTGGTGATAACGTGTCTAGTGCAACTCTGGAGAAAGTGGTGGAATTAGCTCAAGTGATTTGATGACCGAACATGTGAAAAAGAACGATGATATATATTAAGTGTTATCTGGTCGACTACTTACGACCTCACTCGCCATCACCCCACAGACGGCCGACGGTCAACGACGGATAATTTTCAACTTGGTCCTGGTACTGGTTACTCCAAGGTTCTTGTTGGTCTAGTTGGACCAAAGAATCCTTGAGGTCCAAGACCGGTGTAGTGCACCCAAGACCGGGGTACCATGTGCCACCGTCAACCAGCAGCCGGGTCATCTCGACGCGACGCCGCGGCATATGAAGTACAACTGGATATAAGAACACATCGACGTCGCACTCGTGGGCCAGCATCCCGTCCAAAACATATTGGCACGGGGACTGCCAGGCCTCACCTGCTCTGATCCGACGCCGCTTGCGCTTGTTCTGGATGGTCGCCAAGCCAGGGTCTTGCCGAACTCGTTCTGGGGGAAGCACCAGATAGTGGGATGCCTCCCAGATGGCTTGAGCGTGAGTCTTGTTAAAATATTTCACCCGACTCATGAAAGCATTGGCCCACGGAGTCGAGTGGAAGATGAACCCCAGCTTGGGATGCTCGAAAATCTTACACGGCTCGTCAGCGTACAAGCAGGAGATCTGTGCCGACGTGATCAAGTCCGGCCGCCATTCCGACGCGGCAGGAACTTTCTTCGCCGGCGGGAAAAGCCAGTGGTCTGGATGAGAGAAAGACCGGGCCAGGAGCTGCTTGGTCAGGGTGGACCGGCGTAAATAACCGATATGCCCTGGCGACCACGGCAAAGTATCCTCACGCGTTCGTGGCGGAAGGGAAGAACTGTCGATTGCCACGTTGGCCAACAAAGCATCCTTGTGGAGCTTGGACGTCCCAGGCAAGACCGTAGGTGTTGAATTTGTCGACGCATGAGGTGATGGAACGCGACCATGCGGACCGGTCTTCTTGGTCTTCTCCAAAGTCCATGCAACTTGAACAAAACTTTCATGTGGACTTGTTCGCGACTTGGTTGGGATGGGGACAGAAAACTCCGAATCACCGGAGTCTTCGCCGGAGTCATCCCAGGACGAGAACTCTGAATACTTGGCACGGTCAGCACCGGCGGTCGAGGGCGCTTGATTTTTGGAGATGTTACTGTCGTCATCCTCGTCCAAGCTTGGGCTCACGAGGGGCGCCTGTATCTTGGCTCGCCTACGAGGCACCGCACGCTTCCCTTCGAGTTCAGGGTCGCGCGCTGTGCCCCGCGCCCTCGAGGGACGCGGCGCGTCCGCGCCCTTCTTAGACTTTTGACGAATTTTGGGCTGGGGAATTTCGGCCAATGAACGGCCTTGGTCTTGGTCCCGGTGTAGGTCCATTAAGGCGGCCGACGCAGACCGGTCTACGCTGGAGGAAGCAACCGGATGCCGAAGAGGACGCAACAGGTAACCAAGCGCTGATGACATTCTTTTAATACCGCCCGACGACCGTTCGCTGCCTGCGTCCAATCGTTCGACTTGCGTTCACAAGACTGGACCTCCTCGGTCTGGTCTTGAATCGAGATTCGGAGCTCAGTGAGACGCCTCTTGAGGTCGTCGCTTTGAATGCTCAACGTGGTCTGGTCAAGCAGGTCTTCTTCTTGTTGATGTTGGACCAGCACAAGCTGCTCCCGAAGATGAAGCTGATGAGCCTCCAAGCGGGTCAACCAATTGCGCGCGTTTATTAGTCCGGTCAAAATCTGACGCAGCTGGAGGTCATGCGTGTTCGACTGCCGATCGGCGGCAAGCAGGGCATTGATCGCCTTGCTGATGCCAGGAGGTATACGGGCTGGAGGTATACGGGCTGAAGACAAACGAAGGTTAGAACAGGTCCAAGGTGAAGACCGGACATGCATGCTTACGTTTGTCGCCTGTTGAGCAATCTGCTCCTGGAGACGTGCGATCTCTTCAAGTGCGTCTTGAAACTGCGCGTAGGTCCCCGTCTAATGCCCTGACGATGTCTGAGGTGCAGTAGAACGATGGGGGCTGTCAGACCGGACCGACTGGACGGGCGAAGTGACATGCGATGACGTGGTATGCGAGGTTCCTACAAGAACGGTCGTTAAGGAAATACAAGAAGGTCAAGTCCAGCAGTGCAAGTACCTGGAACGGATGAAGAAGATGGTTGCTCCATGTCGGAAAAGTCTGAATGACCAAGGTTCAACTGAATTGGATGGACGAGGTCATACCGTTGTCGTTGTGCGACACGGTCTGACTCAGGGGCGGCTGTGGAGAAGCGTGCCCAACATTTGGCACGCTTCCGGTCAAGTTTTGTCAAAGCATTTGGTCTAATTTTGGATTGGTTTAAACAAGGGGGGCTTTTCAGCCTATCAGACTCAAGAAGTGTCAAGAACGCAAGTTTTGGTGAGTCACCCGACTTTGGGTATCTTACATATTTTAGTGGGGGTACATTTAGGGACTATAGGGTAGTAGTATTTTTAGTTGTGGTTTTACCTTTTAAGACAGAGGTTATATCTTTAAGTAAGGAAAACTTTTAGCCTTTGGATAAGTGGCTGAAACCTCTTCTGTTCTTGGTTCACACCACAGCTAGGGGTCGCCGTTCTCCCCTTGTTCGTACACTAGTCGCCTCCGCCAGCCGCGGAGTGTTTGGGGGCAGAGGGTCGAATTACCCCCTCTCGCCCATTATACCCGGTCCGGACGCTCTGCACGCGCATTTTGTCCCACCGGAAGTCCCTCGACGGGAGTACGATTTGGCGATCTCAACACCTCAACTCAAGTACGTTTGGAACGTGCTATTCACTGGATTGGTCTTGGCGTGGAGATATCGTTGTGGAGTTTCACGAGCATATTGGGTCTTTACGCGGACATATTGGCTTGTTTTAATATTGGTTGGAAACTAGACCGGAACGGTCGGTCTACCCTCTATTATTTCGTATTGGTCAGGTCTTGATCGTTTGGACGATCGACCTATTGGAATTTATCTCTTGGAAGTGTTTTTGGTCTGTTTTTGTCTGGGGTGAAGAGTTCCGTCCCAGAGATACCTACCCAGATCGGTCTTCAAGACCGGTTCGATCCAATCTGCGATTCCTATCCACCGAGTGTGTAACTAGCCCATTCCATCGGGTACACAAGGTGAGATGGACACTAAACAATCGGACCAAGTGGGTTCTGATGACGACCGGTCGTCTGATTGCAGCGGACGATCGGACCAGATCTCGAGTGGTGGTCCGCGGAGTACCCCCCCCCCCGAAAGTTGGAAGGCTGGGCGCGATGGTGGTAGTCAGGTTATCGATGCTAATGTTTTCGATTACAAATGTGACTCCACCACACACGTCAGTCGCCTCTGCACGCCGCAGAGTGTTTTGGGAGCGGAGGGTCGATTAATCCCCTCCAGCTCAATATACCCGGCCGGGACGCGTCATAGACGCATTTGGCCCGCCGGAAGTCCCTCGACGAAAGTGCACTTTGGTCGACCTCTCAAGTTTAAATTGCGCACGTTTGGAACGTGCTATTTTGTCTATTGGATTATTTCGTGGAGATATCGCTCGTGGAGTGTGTCACGTTCCTTTTTGGATGTCCCTATTGGACTATAGGTGTAACGGGGTTACATTCGAGTTACATGTAATGTTGGTGTACATGAGTACACTACGGTTGAGGTCAGTATTGACCGGTTTGAAAGGTTTCGAATCTTGGCTATTTTAACCAAGCAGGGCAGGGGCCCTTGGTGTGGTGGTGTGTCAGCCATCCACGTGTCGGTACACAGGTGTGTACACTACATTTTAGGTAGGTACGATTTTGGAATATTCTACTTAGTATTACATATAGTTTATATAAGTTTAAATTAATTTAGGCTAATTACATATTAAATATATTCAGTTTACATTTCACTCTAAAGTGCAGTCGCGCGACCTCGACCGGTCGCGCGTGCAGTGAGTGTCGTAGGTAAGAGGGAGCCCTCCCTTTACTTACACCCCGTCAAGGGAACACAGCCGTTAAGGCTAATTAGTAAACCAACCCGGGAATCTTGGCCCCGAGTAGGAGATCTCTCCTACTAAGCCCTTTATAAGGGCGTATCGGCTAAGTAGCGGTAGACACCGCTTTAAGGAAGAGTCTTCCTCTGTGCGCTAGCCGCACCGTTCGTATACGCACCGGCTACTTCTGGTAGCACTCGTAGTCAATCCAACACCTGTGTTGTAGACTTAGGCATCCTCATCAAAGGATGAATCAGGACGATTGAGATAGTTTGACCCTCGTCCAGCAGGAAGCCTTTAAAAGGCTGTTACCCTTAATGGGTGACGAAGGCATGAAGCTCCTACTGGATCAGGGCCTTGAGGCCGTAAAGGCAAGGGTAAATGCCCTCATCGCTCATGAGGCGAGTTGTAGTGGTGGTCGTTCCACGGGGGTGCGCCCCCCCCATTATCATTCAAAATAAAGGAGTTCACCGGGGAGAAGGGTGGTAACATTTACGTGTGGTTGCGAGAGGTCGAAACGGCCTTCGCCACAGCGAATGTGATCGCTGATCACTTGTAAGTGGGACTCGCACTGACCCATCTTACGGGCAAAATCCGTACATGGGCGTTTACGTGCTCGGAGTCTGTCACGGACGTGTTCCCAACCTGGGAGGTCCTTAAGCAGAAGCTTATGGACTTGTACGCAGCGCCTGACCTGGTTTTCCAGAATCAACTGGCGTTTCTGAGGTGTCGTCAGGGCACTAGGGACCTGGAGACATATATCCAGGAACTTAAGACCCTGTTAGCGGGGATGTACGCGAAAGCGTATTCGGACGATGTGTCCATCCCCGTCTTCATGGGTGGCCTGAGAGAAGGGCCAGCACGTTCGGAATTGTTCCGATGCCAACCCGAATGCATGGGGGAGGCGTTCAAGATGGCGTTCAACGCCGAGAGTAACTTCCGTTCCTCTAAGGTGGGTCCCGAACCCATGGACCTTAGTCAGGTAGAAGCGCAGGAGAAACCTCCAGCAAAGAGTCACACTGACTCCTTTCCGCAGGGCTTCGGAGCAGAGCTCCTTGCAATGTTGCAGCCGCATGGACCGCTGAGATGCTTCCAGTGTGGGAGCACGGATCATATTCGGAACAAATGTCCGCGGAACCCCCAGCGAGATACTCGCTTAAAAGGGCCAAGGGTTGAGAAAAAGCCCTGGCCTAAGCCCTCGGGAAACGACGGCTCCCAGTAGGTGCGGGGAGTCCTACTGGGAGACCCCTCAGTGCTGTTAAGCCCCAGGGTAGGGGACGACAGCACAAATCCCCGAGGGAAACGGTGCTTTCCAGCACCGAGTTGGTGTACCATCCAGGTTTGCTGGTAGTCCTTGCGGACGTGAAAGGCTTTGATAAGCCTTGGAGAGTCTTGATAGACTCTGGAGCGTCTGACAATTATGTCAGACGAGCTTCGGTGGAGAAGAGTCGGCTGTATGCCGAGGCCTTAGAGGCACGTTCTCGTGACGTTGTCACGGTCCGTCTTGCGACGGGAGTACATGTTTCTGTACCCAAGGTCTCGATTGACCTTAAGCTGAAGTTTGCAGACTTCGACAGCTTAGAACGTTGCCTAGTCCTGGATTTGGACTCGAGGTATTACCTCATTCTGGGCATGAAGTGGCTGGAACGCCACGATCCATGGATAGACTGGAAGTCTAAGTCCATTGGCTCAACGCACCCGTGGTCGGGTGAAGCATTGGCGAGTCATGAACCCACCTTTGATCGACCGCAAAAGCGATTCTGGCGTGAGATGACAGAGATTGGTGTGTCTGAAATGATCATTCCCAATGGCGTTAAGGAATAGTTCCTTAACGAGGGGGATTCGGCGGTTAGTCCCCACGCCGTTAACGGCGAGACTGGTGAGCTGCCAGTGGTAGAGGTGGATTCCTCTGAGGTAACTCCAGTGGTAGTGGTAGATACCCCTGTGTTTAAGCACGAGGCGCTTCCAAGAAAAGAGACCCTTAGTTCGTCTCTTTTGCACGTCAGAGATGATTCCGACCACGCCGTTATAGGCGATAATGGCGAGTCGCCATTAACAGAGGTGGATTCCTCTGAGACGACTCCAGTGGTAAGGGTAGAGACCCCTGTGGCTAAGCGAGAGGCGCTTCCAAGCGAAAAGACCCGAAGTTTGTCTCTTTCGCACGTCGGAAATGATTCCGATTACGCCTATATAGGTGAGACCGGCGAGTCAGCGGTGGTAGAAGTAGAGACCTCTGTGGATAGGCACGTGGCGCTTCCAATAGATGGGGCAATTGACTCCCCCCATCTGGGTATAGGGATGAGTCCCGAGGCCAGTAGTCAGCAGTACTACAGGATGCTGAATAGTGTGACAGGTGTTGTCACAGAAGGCATAAGCCTGGAACAGTTTCCTGGGGTAGGCGAACTGTTGTCGTTGGAGGAGATGTCCTTCAACGAATTGGAAACTTCTTTGAAAGCAGGTGAAATCGACTTGGTTGTCGTATTACGTCCGGAAGAGGAGTTGAACTCCTCATCCACGATGGACGAGTCAGTTTTGGTGCAAACCAAACAGGCATTGAATGGCCGAAGCGGCCTCAAGATCCTCGCGGATCCTGAGGACCCTTACCATTCCTTATTAAAGGAATTTGGGTACGTCATTAGTGACAACCCACCGATGGGGTTACCACCGGATCGGGGAGTCCGACATGAAATTGATTTGGTTACTGGAACCAAATACTGCGTCATTAGGCAGTAGCCTCTCCCCAAGGAGCAATGCGACGTCATCGACGCATTCTTCAAGGGGAAAGAAGAGGCAGGGATGGTGCGAGAGAGCAAGTCTCCCCACTCATATCCCACTTTTTGTGTTCGTAAACCGAACGGAAAGTGGCGCATTGTGCATGCGTACAACAAGCTGAATGCAGCTACTGTACCCATGCAGACTCCGATTCCTCGGAAGGATGTCCTCCAGAACAATATGGCGGGCTGTACTGTATACAGTGTCTTAGATCTGGTGGACGGGTATTATCAGGTGCCCATGCGAGCGTCCGATATTCCGCTTACAGCGGTTAGCACGCCTAGCGGCATGCTGTGGGAGTGGCTTGTTATGCCACAAGGGCTTTCAAATGCACCAGCGACTTTCAATCGCTTGGTGACTCAACTCTTCCGCCCTCATAGGAAGTACGCTCAGACGTACTTCGACGATATATTCGTCCATAGTCGTGTGGAAGGCGACTCGTCTGATGTTCAGACGCACTTTATACATCTTCGAGCGGTGCTCGAACGTATGCGAGAGCATAGGTTATATGCGAACGCATCCAAATGTAGATTTGTTGCTGAGGATATTCCTTTCCTCGGATGCTTCATCGTAAGGATGGAGTGCGGGCGGATCCCGCGAAGGTGAAAGCCATTGTGGAGTGTCCTTCGTCTGTAAATCTTAGAGATTTACGGAAGTGGATTGGATTAGCCAACTATCTCCACAAGTACAGCGAGAACTACGCTGAAATGTCGAAGCCATTAACCGACCTTCTTAAGAAGGCTGTTCATTGGTGTTGGGAAACCGAACACCAAAACGATTTTGAAGCGGTAAAGGGGAGCTTGTTAAAAGCTCCCGTTCTTTCTCTCCCAGATTCTGGGAAACCATTTAGTGTCGTCTGCGACGCCTCCGATTTCGCAATCAGATGTGCTTTGTTACAAGCAGACGATACAGGAAGGGAACGCGTAATTGCGTTTGAGTCGAGGCAGCTTAATGCTGCGGAACGGAATTATCCCGTTCATGACAAGGAGATACTTGCAATGAAGCATGCTCTTGTCAAATTTAGGGTTCACCTACTCGGCTCAAAGCCGTTCGTGGTTTATACTGATCACGCATCCTTACGGACAGCGACAAAGTCGCCTCATCTCTCGCAACGGATGGCCCGTTGGCTCTCCTTCTTTGCGGAGTACAACTTTGAGGTTAAGTATAAACCTGGCAAGCAGAACGTGCTTGCAGACGCGTTATCGCGTCGTCCTGATTATGAGCTCGCTCACGCGACATTCGTCACCACATCTGTGGTGGATCTCATACGCCAGGCGTATGAGAAAGACCCACAATGTACGGTGCTTATCAGCGCGTTAGGTGAAAAGGGTCTTGGCTCGTCTGAGCCAACCCTGTCAAGTCGAGCTAAAGCTCGTTTACACCGTTACAGGTACTGTGACGGTCTGCTATTTTATAGCACGAGAGTGGAGGACACTCCGCGGGTGGTAGTTCCTCATGATTAGGAACTGAGGTATAGAGTCCTCTTTGAGGCACATGACTCCCCTACCGGGGGTCATTTAGGTCGGGATAAGACCTACAGCGCTTTAAGCGCTTTGTATTGGTGGCCCAACATGTATAAGTGGGTCGGTGCGTATATACGCACCTGTGAGACGTGTCAGAATCGTTAAACCCTCTGCAAGTTCAGCTGCGCCTTTGGCGAGCTTATCGGTTCCAACGGAGTGTTGGAAATCCATCAGCATGTATTATATCTTCGGTTTTCCGAAGGATAAGGCCGGGAACACCGGCATATTGGTCTTTGTAGATCGATTGAGCAAGATGGCTCACCTGGCGGCGATGCCAGAGTCCATAGATGAACAAGGAACATCGAAAGTGTTCCTAGACCGTGTCTTTCGACAGCATGGTGTACCCTATTCCGTTGTGTCGGATCGATATCCCCGTCTTACGGGAAAATTCTGTGGAGCGTTGTTTAAGGTGCTAGGCTCTAAGCTCCTGATGTCCACTGCGGATCATCCGCAGACGGACGGTCAGACGGAACGCGTTAACCGCGTTGTGGAGGATATTCTCCAGCGTTTATGTCCGTATTCTCCAAAGAGTTGGAGTGAGATGCTTCCGATGGTTGAATTTGCTATCAACAATTCGGTACATGCATCTACGGGGCTTACCCCGTTTTACGTGAACGAATTAGTGAATCCGATGGTTCCGTTGACGCCACGTGTGTGTGGAAAAGGGATTGAGGGGGGAGGATTCCCCGATGTCAGCCCTGTATCTGTGCGAAAGAACATCGATAAGTTTTTAGCGACGCGCCGTAGTGTCTTACGACACGTCTGCGATGCCATGGCGGAAAGCCAAGACAAGCGGAAGGAACAAGCTGACCGCAAGGGGCGGCATAACGAAACGATATATAAAGTAGGAGAAAGTTTTTTATTAAACGCTAAAAATCTTCCTACACATGCAGTTTCAAATGTGTTGCGCAATAAACTGCGCCACAGGTTTGTGGGGCCCTTTAAGGTGCTAGCCCGAAAGGGCTTATCGTATACCTTGGACATCCCGAAGGTGGTGCGTACGCATCCAACCTTCTATGTCGGTATGATTAAGCCATACCAGGACCCGGAGGCGGGCCCCCTCCTGGAGAGGTGTGTAAAGGCGGATACCCGTAAGAGCCGTAAGGCACGGCAGGGCGAAGGAAGCCCGAAAGGGCTAAAATGCGACCACGAATCTCCGCAACGGTCGTCTCGAGAGAGGCAAGCCGCTTCTCGAAGCGATCAGTGGCATCCCGCTCATCGCGGATCCCCTCGTGGAGATCATGGATGCGGTGGCTGTGTCGATCACAGCGCTCGCGAATCTCACGTCGCAATTGCGCGACCTCCTTCTCCAATGCTTGATGCGGAGGGTACTCCACACTTTCATGTGGAGCGGCTGATGGAGCGACGCCATCATCGGGGTCAAACCCAGTATCTGGTGAAGTGGAAAGGGTATCCACACTCAGAGACTTCGTGGGAGTTCGAGACTCCCCTACGGTAAGATTGCCGCGACGTCGTTGACGCTTTCGAGCGGGAGAATCCCGCTGTAGGTCAACGACCAGAGGAGCATGAGGAGCCCCTTCACTCCCAGTAAGTGGGAGTTCGCCGGAGGCAGACGTGACGCTCACACTGTCCTCTGGCACCATGGTGGAGACAGGGACGCTGGCGTAGCGCGTGCGCTATGGAGCACGTAATATCTCCATCGCTTTGGCTCTGGCAAATTCCAGGCGCAACGCCCTCTCCGCCCAAATGTATCGACGGGAATAGCTGTCGTGCAGCTCATTGAAGCTGGGAAGAATCTTCTCCCCTTCCGCCCAAGCGCGGAACTTCTTCTCTGCATCATCGGCACTTTCTCCCGGAGAAAGAACGAAAGGAACCTCGCGGAGGTTCTCAACAGGATCACCCTGTGCCTGCCTGTCCAAGCGCTCTCGGTATGAGACGCTAGTGAACTGCTTTTGTGTAAGCAGTTGTTGCCGGAGTTTCTCACGGCGTTTGCGTTGATACGGCTGTTCAGCCGCGCGTCCAGTGGTATAGGACGCTAAACCGGTCCTTACCAAACGCCTGGCTCACCTTGGAAGGTCACGAGGACCATCAAAATTATAAGCCGTCCTTGGCAGGCGTTTGGGGGCGCGTAACGCAGCCCTTAGTGCCTGTGCGGAAAGTTGAGTGTCTTGAGCTGCGTCCAGCTCATTAGTGACGATCGCCTTTGGCGATTCGGATGTATCATCCGATATGTGCAGGGGTGGCGCACTGGTTAGTGCATTTTCCCCACGTGTGGGGAACGGATTAGGCTGCCGACAACGCCGTTCGGCGCTGTCGGAGCGGTTAACCGTTGGGGAGGTATCCCCAAGGGCATCCACCTCCGATTTCTCGTAGAAGTCTACCTCTTCTAGAGGAGACGCCATAGCACCACTGAAGGTGTACATATGGAAGGCCAGAGATACTGGCGTTGGACTTCTCCAACAAGATTTTGATTATTGCGTAAGCAATAGTCTTGATGGGGGAGGATGTAACGAGGTTACATTCGAGTTACATGTAATGTTGGTGTACATGAGTACACTACGGTTGAGGTCAGTATTGACCGGTTTGAAAGGTTTCGAACCTTTGGTTATCTTAACCAAGCAGGGCAGGGGCCCTTGGTGTGGTGGTGTGTCAGCCATCCACGTGTCGGTACACAGGTGTGTACACTACATTTTAGGTAGGTACGATTTTGGAATATTCTACTTAGTATTACATATAGTTTATATTAGTTTAAATTAATTTAGGCTAATTACATATTAAATATATTCAGTTTACATTTCACTCTAAAGTGCAGTCGCGCGACCTCGACGGGTCGCGCGTGCAGTGAGTGTCGTAGGTAAGAGGGAGCCCTCCCTTTACTTACACCCCGTAAAGGAAACACAGCCGTTAAGGCTAATTAGTAAACCAACCCGGGAATCTTGGCCCCGAGTAGGAGATCTCTCCTACTAAGCCCTTTATAAGGGCGTATCGGCTAAGTAGCGGTAGACACCGCTTTAAGGAAGAGTCTTCCTCTGTGCGATAGCCGCACCGTGCGTATACGCACCGGCTACAATAGGACCCTATTGGATTACTGGAGTTTAACTCCCATTTGGTCGGGCTTTACGATCGGATCAGCGATCTGCCCTCTGGAGTATACTCATTTCAAGTATAACTGGTCTACCTGTACCCAGGGTGAAGAGTTCCGCCCAGGGTACATTACCCAGCACAGTCTACCACATTTAGACCACAAGTCAATTCCTAGCGCCGATCCACCGAGCATGTTACCAGCCCAATCCATCGGGTACACAAGGTGAGATGCAGAACAAATCGGACCAGGCGTCCTATAATTATGATCGGTCGTCTGCCAGCAGAGGACGATCCGATCGGATCGAAGGCGAAGGCTCGCGGGGTACACCCCCCCCCCGTAAGTTGGAAGGCCGGGCACGATGGTGGTCAGGTTCTCGACACTACGGTGTTCGATTTTGAACTTGACTCCACCACACTAATAGGGAGTTTCGGGTATTCCGATCTTTCAGAGAAATTATCTTGAGCCGATCTTTAGAGGCAGGTGTGGTGAAGCGGCTGAACAAAGTTTTTGACGCTTGATCAGGCGGTACCACGGCGCCCGGACTGCCGACTAACGAAGGGGGTCATCCGGTTGTCCTTGACTGCTTGTGTTTCTGCTTACCTTGTGTACCCG